>JAVGVS010000302.1:0-530000 GCA_032718565.1 Distichodus sexfasciatus | reverse complement strand
CACCAAGCTTGCCAAGTAGTGACATCAATTTTTAATGTTTAATTCTGCATCAGCTAAAGCTGATATTGAACAGATAATGTGTATGCCTCCCAGGTACGGTAATGGAAGTACTGTATATACACAAACATTGCTAATCATATGCTGCAAAATAATTTACCCTTGGCTCCTCCCCGGTCAGTTTATTAATTTCTTGAAAGGCATGGATGATATTCACGTTTCACGTTTCAAAGGAAAGCTAGACATCCGAACTGTTAAATCAAAGGCAAAACTTTGTTTTTTCTTTATTAAACTCGCTCATCATCCGAGTTTTTTTAAAAAAAGGGAAGTTACCAAGACTGACCTCCACATCCAGTACAACCTCTACTGCATATCACATGAAGTAAATCCACATTTTCTCCCACAGACACTGTATATTCAACAAAATAAAAAAGATGGAGGTTCCAAAAGGTCAGAGACTTAATCTAGTTCACAACCCTCATTTCCTGCCTCGCTTCCGCAATCTCACTTCACATTGAAATGCAACCAGAGGGTTTGATATTAAAAAAGGACTGGAACAAGTCATGGCAAAGGTGTGTGAGTTCTGCATTATCAGGAAGCACAAGCTTTCAGGACGATCAAAACCGTCCAGATGGTTCTACAGGTCACTATTCCATTTATCAAAGTGGAAAAAAACGACACAACTGCTAAACACAAATGCAATCAAAACAGAACACAGGAGACACGCAGTGCTTGGTGATGTTTCTGTGCTCACGAGTACTAGTGCAGGACTTGAACTGGTGACGCTCCAATCACAAGGACAACTCGCTGACTGTTACGCTACCAACAGCGAAATAAAAACCGCAATATGATGTAGCTGGTGATCCACTTGAATGAATAAAAAACTAATTCACCAAGAATCAGGCCATCAGGGTAGCAAAACGTGCCTACGCCCAGAAAATCCATAGCTACTTCAAGGACACTGGAGATGTAAGTCGCATGTGGCAGGGCATACAGGCCATCACCAACTACAGGGCATTTCCACCTGCCTTTGATGAGGAGGCCTCCCTTCTTGACACACTGAACAACTTTTACGCACGGTTTGAGGCCCAAAACAACATGGCAGCGAGGAAGCCCAACCCATCTCCCAATGACCAGGTGCTCTGTCTGTCCGTGGCCGACGTGAGGAAAACCTTGCTTAAAGTCAACCCGCAGAAAGCTGCTGGACCAGACAACATCCCTGGTTGTGTGCTCAGAGGGTGCGCAGAACAGTTGGCAGTTGTCCTCACAAGCATCTTCAACATCTCTCTGAGCACCACTGTTATCCCAACGTGCCTCAAAACCACCACTATTATCCCCGTACCGAAGAAGTCACCAGTGTCCTGCCTTAACGACTACCGTCCCATTGCACTCACATCCATCATCATGAAGTGTCTGGAGAGGTTCGTCATGAGGCACATCAAGTCACAGCTGCCACCCTTACCGTACTGCAGATGATGCCATTACTACCACCCTAGACCTATTGTTGCCCAAATTGTATAATCTAATTCATTGTTAGTTTGCAAATATTGACGTTGCCCACATTGTCTTGTCTCGTCTCATTAGCTGTACTATTGCTCTTTGTCTTTGTCTTTGTTTGCACTTGCATGTTCTGTTTTGCTCTTATGTTGCGCCATGGCCCTGGAGAAACGTTGTTTTGTTTTTTACTATGTATTATGGTAGAAATGACAATAAATCCCACTTGAACTTGAATCAGAAAACTCCACTGCCCCCGTAGCATGAGTATTAACCACGTAACTGATGTGTTATAACAAGAGATGTTGCCATTCATCACATAATCGATGCGTCGCCATGCAAATGTGGACGATTCTGCATCGATGGGGTGGCAGACCACAATCGATTATACTGAAGGTTTTAAACAGGAGGTTTGCTGCCCCCTGGTGATCCGCGGCGGCACTGCACGCGCGCGCACACACACAATGGACATCCGCAGACTACAGCTTAGCGGTGGTACTACGTAACTATAATAACTAAGGCTGCCTGATGTGTGAGCAACGTGAAGTAATGTAGAAAATTTTAAAAGTAGTAATGTATCGCATCGAATCGTTGACCTGATAATCACGATCGAATAGAACGGTGAGGCCAGTGAAGCGACACCTCTAGTTATAACCGTGTATCAAGTGTGTACTACCTGGTGACATGTGGCAGGTTCCAGGCAGGTGTAGACGTTCTGCTGCATGTCCAGTAGGTCCTGCAGTAACCCTCTCCACGCACTCTCACTGACGGGGGGCTTTCTGAACACAAAACACACACGCATACATTAGTAGGATATTTGTGATGTGGAATATTTCTCTAGGGACTAGAACTCATTTTGATTACTGGGGTTGTGGTTAAGGTTTGGTTTCAGCATATCAGAAGAAGAACAGTATTACACAGAGCAAATAAAATAAAGGGAGTAACAGTGATGTGTGTGTAGCGGAGACTTTGGTGTTGTTTAAAAGACAGGACATCCTGATTTTGGTGGCTTTGTGAGGACATCTATATATGTGACCCGATCTGCCGTAATGAGGTAGGCGTTCTATATTTGATAAAACAGATTATGTTGAAAAACATCTAAAAATAAGCGATTTTCTTTTGGAGATAGATTAATTTTGAAGACCTTTTCTTTCATATAAGACCAAAAAAGAAAAATCGATATTTTTTGATGTTTGTCAACATAATCGGCCCGTATCTAAATAAATAGAATGCCGACTTCCGACTCATTACGGCAGATCGGGTCACATATGGGAACTTCTGTAAGACATGTCTGGTGGGGGTCTCTGTCTCTGTGTGTGTGTGTATATAACAACCTGAGACTTGTCACATTTACGTCTCTTTGCCTCTACTCATGTCTGCATATGAGGGTCAGTCGTCATCAGAAAAGTGTGTGTGTGAGTGTGTGTGTGTGTGTGAGTGTGTGTGAGTGTGTATGAGTGTGTGCGTCTTCCTGACTGTGTGGGCGTGTGAAGGTTTGATCATCAGCTGGTGAGCCTCCTCCCTCTGCTGTCTGGCTCTCCTTTGGCAGCAACTATGAGCCGGGGAGACATGTTTCTCCAGGACCTCCGCCCAACGCACTGACATGTATGCCATACCTACCTACCTAACAAAGACATGAATAAACAGAGGATTACATCAATCAATTTTCCAATAACACAGCTCTGAAGTAAAGCACTGAAATACAGAACCAAACACTGTCAATACTGAAAGAAAGTCTTTGTATGTATGTATGTATGTATGTGTGTGCGTGTATATATATATATATATAAATATATAACACACACGCGGCTCTGAAAATGTTCAAATGTAAATATTCAATAGAATTTCTAATAAATTAATAAAAGTCATATACAGATGATACAATAAGACCAACACACACAAGCACAAAGGTCTTAAAAAAGTCTTACTGTAGCCCACAACAAGCTCTCAGGTCATCAAGTAGGGGTGTGACCAGATCTCGTGCCATGACATCTAGCGATATTAGGGGCCGGGAGGATATTATTGTCGAGGTGAAAAACTGTATGCGGCAGTGTGGGTGTGCCACATACATCACTCATCTTCCGTAGAATAGTGCTAAACTCTCGTCCCGATCTCGTGAACCCAACCTCACGTATAATCTAAAGATGGGTCCCATCCGATACGTGGATGGGATATCGGTCGATAACTCAAAATGTGGATCGAATTATCGGTAGCATTGGGTCCGATCTATGCAGCCGATCTGTAAATGTGCGCTCGCTCAGTTGGTTATGCATGGGAAGTGGCGCTGCGGTAAAGCTTACTGTTCGACGTTCGCTCTAATTCTCGTGCTGAGATGACAGCAGTGCAGGAACAATATGCTATTTAATTTCCATGACAACACCAGCTCCTTTCGCAATCTCTGCGTTCTGGCGTCAGTTAGTGCACAGGATTAGAAAGGAAAATATAAAAATTACACTACTACAGAACTAGTGTGCTAACAACATACCGCAGCATTTGCAAAAAGCCTCTAAAACTGTCTTTTGAAATAACTTTAACTATCGCTTACATCCAAGTTCCAACTTGTACTGAGTGTATTCAGCTTTCTAAATCTCTTGTTTTGTAATCTGAACGAATTGTTTTAAAGATACAGGAAATGTTTAATACCACATTTATGAGTTTAGATATAAACAGGAAAATGGCATTTTTTCTTTACATCTTTTTTAGTGCCAGTATTGTAATGGGTACAGAAGCTTAACAGAGGCGTTTACCCTACAGATTCAAGTTCTTTTAATTATTTAAGCGGGTTCTGGTGCAGGGCGCTCTCTAAACCTGTGTGGTGCTAAAACGATCAGGAAATTAAACAGTATAATTGCGTGACTTGCTCTTGGGGTTGTAGTGTGGTGCGTTGCTTAGGGACCATCACGAAATTAATGAACTGTGTTTAAACAAACAATGTTTTGGATGCTATTTTAGTAATAAATAATTTAGCATATACATATAGGTGTGTAGTTACTACATGGTTTTAGTAGGAAAACAGTATTTAAGTCAAGTATTTCTTTAAGAAGAACAGAATAATCTTAAGCACATATTCAAACAATTTTTAAAGCATTATTTTCTGTTCTCTGTTTAAAAAGACTCAGAAACCGTATCGGATCTATGCTCGTGTAATAGATATCAAATGTAAAATATCGGTATTGCATCGGATACTTGAAAAATTAGTCATTTTTCATCTTTAAATCATAATGGTCTGTATCCTAGACTTTCCTGAGTGTCTGTAATCACACCCCATCATCTAAATACAAAGTAGCAGGCAACGAACATTAATAATATCATTGTAAAATGCAGCATACTCCATCATTTAGATTCGTTGTTGATTCATTTCAACTCTTTATGCTCGTGTTAAAACGTAAGTACTGACTGAGCCAAACTGAGGAAAGAGAAGAACAGTGTGTGAAGATTAATGTGTGGATGGGAGGAAGTGATAAAAGAGAGGGAAGGAAGATGGAAAAGAAACTTCAAGGCCAAACTGAGAGAAGAAAGGAACAGTGTGTGAGATTAATGTGTGTGTGGATGGAAGGAAGTGTATGCTGGAGTGTAATTGCAGAGAGTGTGAGACTGAAAATGTGTATTGGCTGCGAGAGAGAGACTTGCATCATCTTTTCTCAAGACAGACTTCTAATCGATCTAAAAGAGTGTGTTTCTGTCAAGAGAGCTGTCCCAAGCTGTTTACATCACACTCCCTGTGAAACCACACACACACACACAGCCTACAGCACAGATTCTAATCACTGAACAGCATATAATTTGGCCTTGAAGCATCGTATTTATTACCAGAGATAAAGCCAAAGGCCTAAGCTACAACTAGAGTGAGACTTAAAGGAAGCAGACGGCAGGCCTTGAGGGGTGTGTGTGTGTGTGTGTGATGTGAGATAAACAAGTGCTCACACAGCTCAGCCAACACACAGCCTGCCACAGTCCTACCTCAAGCCAAAGTTAGTCAGAGTACAGAGTGTGAAGGCTTGGTGACGCGACGGAATCAGTTCCCATCTGATAAACACCCCGTCTTTCTTCTCTCCGTCTCTCTGCTGCTTACTCATGTGCCCACTTACCTGAGATGCTTCTCCAGGGAGTCCACCTGGTCATGTAGCGCTTTGGTGGCCACCGTCTGCGGCCCCTGGGCAGAAAGAGACAAGGAAGAAAAAAAAAAAAAAAAAGGGGGGGGGGTGAAAAGGGGAGGACAAGAGATGGACCGAGAGTGAGAGAAAGAGTGGAATGGAGGAGAGGAGGAAGGGATAAAAGGAGGAAGGAAAGATGGAAAGAAGCAAGGTTGAGGAGAGAGGAAGTGAGAGAAGAGTGGAATGAGGGAGGGAAGGATAGAGGGAAGAAGGGAGTGATAGAGGGATAGATGGAAAGAAGCGAGGGATTGAGAGAGAGAGAGGGAGGAAGTGAGAGAAGAGTGGAATGAGGGAGGGAAGGACAGAGGGAAGAAGGGAGTAAAAGAGGGATAGATGGAAAGAAAGCGAGTTGAGAGAGAGGTGAGAGAAGAGAGTGGAATGAGAGGGAGAGGATAGAGAAGAGGTGATAGAGGATAGATGGAAAGAAGCCCGAGGATTGAGAGAGAGAGAGAGGGAGGAAGTGAAGAGAAAGAGTGGAATGAGACTGAAGAACAACGGAGATAAGAGGAAGGAAAAAGGAGAAAGGGGTGAGACAGAGGAGAAAGGAGGTTGGAGAGAGAGATAGAAAAAAAGGGAAGGTGCGAGGAAGGAAGGGAGAAAGGAGAGAGAAGGAAGAAAGGGGGAGAGGAAGAGAGGGGACGATAGAAACAAGGTGGGAAAAGAAACAGAGGGAGATCACGGAGAGAAAGGGATAGAAGGAGAGAAGTGGGAGGGAAGAAAGAGAGAGGGAATGGAGAGGGGGCAAAAAGAAGAAGGGAGGGAACGAGAAAAGGAGAAAGAAAACAGAAAGAAATGAAAGGAGAAAGACAAAAAAAAAAGAATCATTTTAATGTCTATCACTTCATCACCACTTCATCTGCTCTACACAAAAGCTACAGGCTAAAAGGATGAAGGAAGCTGCAGTCACAGAGCAGAGGGAGAGAGAGAGAGAAGGCGGCTGCGTCCGCGATGGAGCGGTAGGCGTTATGAGCTGGTGAACGTTCCGCTTTTTCACTCCTCCGCCCTGTGAACACGTCCGTCTGCCAGCTGTAGCGACACGCCACAGCAATCTGCAGGGAAATCAAAGTAAAAACCGCGCCGAGCGCCATCAACGGCAGCCGATGCGGAGCAATAATGCAGTGCTGGAGGAGAAGCCGAGAAACTACAGATGCAGCGTTTATTTCTCCTTTTCCATCTGTCGCCGTCTTCAGACACTTCCTGGATGCCAGTAGAACCAACTGTATACATGGGTGAGGCGACCCAGCATAAGTATATTAATACATATAATCATACATAATCACGTGACTTGCTTTTGGCGTTGCTTGTTCTGCTCATTGTCGTATCATAATGTAGGAATTAGAGCCAATGTCGAACGATAAACCGATGTGTAACACGGCTGTGCGTGCGTGTAAACGCAAAAACAGAAAAACTACAATTTTATTGAACAGGGGTTCATTTCCCAAAAGTATAGTTGCTAACTAGGTTAGCGACTAACACTGTGTACATTAGCAACTAACACTACATACATCAGCAAATAACATAGTGTACCTTAGCAACTAACATTGTGTACATTAGCAACTAACAATGTGTGCATTAGCTACTTAGTGTACATTAGCTACTAACATAGTGTACTTTAGCTACTAACATAGTGTACGTTAGCTACTAACATAGTGTACTTTACATACTAACATAGTGTACATTAGCTACTAACATAGTGTACTTTAGCTACTAACATTGTGTACATTAGCAACTAACAATGTGTACATTAGCAACTAACAATGTGTGCATTAGCTTAGTGTGCATTAGCTACTAACATAGTGTGCATTAGCTACTAACATAGTGTACTTTAGCTACTAACATAGTGTACATTAGCTACTAACATAGTGTACTTTAGCTACTAACATTGTGTACATTAGCAACTAACAATGTGTACATTAGCAACTAACAATGTGCATTAGCTACTTAGTGTACATTAGCTACTGCATAGTTACGTGGCTACTAACATGATGTGCTAGCTACTAACATTGTGTACATTAGCAACTAACAATGTGTACATTAGCAACTAACAATGTGTGCATTAGCTACTTAGTGTACATTAGCTACTAACATAGAGTACTTTAGCTACTTAGTGTACATTAGCTACTAATATAGTGTATAATAGCTACTAACATAGTGTACATTAGCTACTTAGTGTACATTAGCTACTACGATTGTGTACATTAGCTACTAACATTGTGTACATTAGCAACTAACACTGTGTACATTAGCGAATAAGATTGTGTACGTTAGCGACTAACACTGTGTACATTAGCGACTAACACTGTGTACGTTAGCGACTAACACTGTGTACATTAGCTACTAACATTGTGTACATTAGCAACTAACACCTTGTACTTTAGCTACTAACATAGTGTACATTAGCAACTAACATAGTGTACATTAGCAACTAACACTGTGTGCATTAGCCTACTAACACTATGTGCATTAGCCTAACACACTATGTTACGTAGCAACTAACACACTGTACATTAGCAACTAACATTGTGTGCATTAGCTACTAACACTGTGTACATTAGCAACTAACACAGTGTACATTAGCAACTAACATATAGCTACTAACACCAAATGTGCATTAATACTAACACTGTGTACATTAGCAACTAACACTGTGTACATTAGCAACTAACACTGTGTACATTAGCGACTAACACCTTGTACTTTAGCTACTAACATAGTGTACATTAGCTACTAACATAGTGTACATTAGCAACTAACACTGTGTACATTAGCTACTAACACTGTGTACATTAGCTACTAACACTATGTACATTAGCTACTAACACTGTGTACATTAGCTACTAACATTGTGTACATTAGCTACTAATATAGTGTACATTAGCTACTAACATAGTGTACATTAGCTACTAACACTATGTACATTAGCTACTAACACTGTGTACATTAGCTACTAACATTGTGTACATTAGATACTAATATAGTGTACATTAGCTACTAACATAGTGTACATTAGCTACTTAGTGTACATTAGCTACTACGATAGTGTACATTAGCGACTAACACTGTGTACATTAACCACTAACCTTGTGTAGCTAATGTAGTTTTGCTTTAGGGAAACACACCCCAGATCAGCTCCATAGATCAACCCAAAGGCACCGATACCCGTCCCAGCTGCTTGAGCCGTGATCAGACCGGTATCAGATCCACGTATCGGATCAGTGCATCCCTACTCAGCATCATTAACGAGGTGAGGGCAACATGGCTCAGAGCAGCTTCTGGAGCGCAAACGTTAACTGGACTTGGCAACAACCCAAAAATCCAGTACTAGCGAGGCTCTAACTGCATCGTGCTATAACGGTCTGGGTATCGTCTCGCTCAGACAGCAGGGAATAATAAACGTGGGGAGCTGAGACGGCGCTCTTACACTTCACTGCACGTTCAATTAGAAAGATGAGCTTTTTCGAAAATCAAGACGAGATCCAGAGTGTGTGTGTGTGTGTGAGAGAGAGACGGGGAGCTAACGTGCTGGTGGAGACGTTGTGTTTTATGTTTGTGCAGTTTTAATAAGTGTTAATACTGCGCTTCTGATAGTTCTATCAGCTCATATCATGTTTGCTGTGTTTAAACAGAAGAGTGGAGAGAGATAAAGAGAGAGAGAGGGAGAAAAGAAGGAGGAGAGACATAAGCAATATAATAAGATGCTCTTTGAAGGAGACTGAAGCATGCAGAGATAATCCTGCTCTCATCTGGAGGCAGCTTATAATCAGGGTACACACAACACACACACACAGAGTCTGGGCCGCTAAGCTCAATGTTTCTTAACGGCAGCGTATGCAGGCATATCGTTTATGTATGTATACAGGAATGTGTGTGAGCCCCTGTGTATGTAAAATGTGTGCAAGCGTGTGTGGGTCTTTCTGTCTTCACAGTAGTCTGTTTTGACAGACTCAGAGTGCACGTGTGTTTATAGTTCTTGTGTGCGTGTCAGTATCACTTTGTGTGGTTGTGTTTCCAGGTCAGTGGCTGTAGTCCCTTTACTTGTTTGTGTGATTGTGTTTCCACGCCTGTGTGTGTGTGTTCACAGTCTCTGTGTTTGTGTCAGTCTATACGATTGTGTTTTCAGGTCTGTGTGTGTGTGTGTTCACAGTATCTGTTTCTGTCAGAGTCAGGCTATATGATTGTGTTTTCAGGTCAGTGTGTGTGTGTGTGTTCACAGTCTCTGTGTTTGTGTCAGTGTCAGTCTATATTGATTGTGTTTTCAGGTCAGTGTGTGTTCACAGTCTCTGTGTTTGTGTCAGTGTCAGTCTATATGATTGTGTTTCCATGTCAGTGTGTGTGTGTGTTCACAGTCTCTGTGTTTGTGTCAGTGTCAGTCCATACAATTGTGTTTTCAGGTCAGTGTGTATGTGTTCACAGTCTCTGTGTTTGTGTCAGTCTATACGATTGTGTTTTCAGGTCAGTGTGTGTGTGTGTGTGTGTGTGTTCACAGTCTCTATGTTTGTGTCAGTGTCAGTCTATATGATTGTGTTTTCAGGTCTGTGTGTGTGTGTGTGTGTTCACAGTCTCTGTATTTGTGTCAGAGTCAGTCTATATGATTGTGTTTTCAGGTCAGTGTGTGTGTGTGTGTGTGTTCACAGTCTCTGTGTCAGAGTCAGTCTATATGATTGTGTTTTCAGGTCAGTGTGTGTTCACAGTCTCTGTATTTGTGTCAGTGTCAGTCTATATGATTGTGTTTCCATGTCAGTGTGTGTGTGTGTTCACAGTCTCTGTGTTTGTGTCAGTGTCAGTCTATATGATTGTGTTTCCACGTCAGTGTGTGTGTGTGTGTGTGTTCAAAGTATCTGTGTTTGTGTCAGTGTCAGTCTATATGATTGTGTTTTCAGGTCAGTGTGTTTGTGTGTTCACAGTCTCTGTATTTGTGTCAGTCTATACGATTGTGTTTTCAGGTCAGTGTGTGTGTGTGTGTGTGTGTTCAAAGTATCTGTGTTTGTGTCAGTGTCAGTCTATATGATTGTGTTTTCAGGTCAGTGTGTTTGTGTGTTCACAGTCTCTGTATTTGTGTCAGTCTATACGATTGTGTTTTCAGGTCAGTGTGTGTGTGCGTTCACAGTCTCTGTGTTTGTGTCAGTCTATACGATTGTGTTTTCAGGTCAGTGTGTGTGTGTGTTCACAGTCTCTGTGTTTGTGTCAGAGTCAGTCTATATGATTGTGTTTTCAGGTCAGTGTGTGTTCACAGTCTCTGTATTTGTGTCAGTGTCAGTCTATATGATTGTGTTTTCAGGTCAGTGTGTGTTCACAGTCTCTGTATTTGTGTTAGTGTCAGTCTATATGATTGTGTTTCCACGTCAGTGTGTGTGTGTGTGTTCAAAGTATCTGTGTTTGTGTCAGTGTCAGTCTATATGATTGTGTTTTCAGGTCAGTGTGTGTGTGTGTTCACAGTCTCTGTGTTTGTGTCAGTGTCAGTCCATACAATTGTGTTTTCAGGTCAGTGTGTATGTGTTCACAATCTCTGTGTGTCAGTGTCACTGTCAGTCTATATGATTGTGTTTCCACGTCAGTGTGTGTGTTCAGTCTTTGTGTTTGTCAGTGTCAGTCTATATGATTGTTTCCACGTCAGTGTGTGTGTTTGTGTCAGTGTCAGTCTATATGATTGTTTCCACGTCAGTCTGTGTGTTTGTGTCAGTGTCAGTCTATATGATTGTGTTTTCATGTCAGTGTGAGTGTGTGTGTTCACAGTCTCTGTGTTTGTGTCACTCTACACGATTGTGTTTTAATGTCAGTGCTTGTAGTCTCCGTGTTTATCTCATTGTCACTGTGTTTGCAAGTGCATTTGTGTGTGTGTGTCACTATAATGATTTTATGTCAGACTGTGTATGTGTGTTTTAGTGTGAGGTTGTAACGTGTGTGTGTGTGTGTGTGTGTAGACAGCACTAACCCGTATCCTCTCTGGGGTAGACACTCCAGGATGTCGTAGCACAGGGCCAGCTGGTCCTCTCTCTCACAGCTGTAGATACACTGCAGAGCCACACTCATCAGCTGATCAGGATCAGTAATGATCTTCTGCTGACTCTGCACACGCGCACACACACACACACACACACACACACACACACACAAGACGAAACACACGAAGATCCAATTTCACTATCACAAAGTAATGAATATAATCTCTCTCTCTTTTTCTTCCTCCCCCCTCTGCTCTTTCCTCCATCTCTCCCTCACCCCTCCATCCTGCTCTCTCCCTGTACATTTAGTTTTTCTGACCGTGAAATCCTCCCTCCATCCCTCTTTCTCGCTCTCCTCTCCTCTCCCCTCCCTCTCCACCTCTCTCATTCTCCCTATATCCATCCATCTCTCCTGCTCTCTTTCACTCCATCTGTCCGTCCCTCCATCTCTCTCTCACAGCTCCATTTTTATGGACTTGAGCCTAAAATGTTGATTTGTTTTGTTCTTTAAATGCAACTCATTTGGCCTGACAAAATACAGAACAGTACTTTAATTAGGCCCAATTAAGCTGCTCATTATTGTGAAGTGATGAACAGCAGAGACGCACACACACACAGCCCTCTCCTCCTCCTCTGCTTTCCTAATTTCCTGTGAGGGAGACTGGCGATAGTGAGGGCAAACCAGATCATAAATTTATTATGAAGGTGTGAGACTGCTGCCTCACAACTGTCTGACACTGTGTGTGTCCTCAGAGAGCCGTGTCTGTGCAGAACGATTCCGCAGGGATGGAGGCTGTGACTGCTTACTCCCTTTCAATTTTAGAGCAACCTCGGCCAGTCCCCCACGTGCCGTGCTGTGTGTGTGTGTGTGTGTGTGTGTGTGCGCGCGTGTGAGACTCACGCCGGGTTTGGACTGCTTGAAGACTTTAAGAGGCAGCGTGAGGTCCTCCCGAGCGAGGGACACCAGGTACTGTGTGAGGAGGGAAGCAGCTGCTCCTTGTCTCTGACTCTCACAGCGGTGCAGGAAGGGAACCATCCACTGGAAGATGTTCTTCACGTAGCGCTCCTTGTTCGACTGATGGAGAGAGGGATAGAGAGAGGGAGGGAGAGAGAGAGAGAGAGGGAGAGAGAGAGAGAGAGAGAGAGAGAGTTAGAGAGATAGAAAGGGGGAGAGAGAGAGAGAGAGATTTAGAGAGATAGAAAGGGAGAGAAAGAGAGAGATTGAAAGGGAGAGAGAGAGAGAGAGAGAGGGGGGAGACACAGGACAAAAAAGAGAGTTAGAGAGAGAGAAAGGGAGAGAGAGAGAGAGAGAGAGAGAGAGAGAGTATAAGTGAGACACAATGACAGTCACAAAGTGTGCATGAAGAGAGAGGAGGAATGAAAGAGTGAGGGAACCAGAGAGAGAATAAGAGAAAGAAAGACAGAAGGTGTGTGTGACAGAGAGAAAGTGTGTATGTGTGTGAGTGTGAGTGTGAGCCTGTGCCTACGTTGCTCATGAGGAGGCGGAGCTTGTCGATGTCCTCGCGCTGCTGCAGATCCCGCAGGCTGAGACTCAGGTCACATGACGTCTCGTACACCAGCGTCTCCAAGGTAACCAGGTCGTCACACAGCGCCTCCAGCCCGGGAATCTCACGCTCTTTTCCCAATCGCACCAGTGACAGAGCGCAGTCCACCTTCACTCACACACACACACACACACAAACACACACACATAAGTCCAGACAAAACAAACAATGCAAATATGAGTCTCACTGAAATGCACAAAATAACGGTACCACTGAGGTACTCATGAGCACGGTACCGTCCCCCTGACTCTACACTCACTACACATAACCTCTCTACTTTGCCCCAGAGGGAGGGGCAAAGGGCTGAGTGATGCTAAACTCTGCTCTCATCAGCATTAACAATCAACACTGGACTACAAGTGGCCTCAAACTGACAAGAGGGGAGATGAGCAGCAACACACACACACACAGGGCTGGATAATTAGAGTGGAGTCAAATAGCAGTGTATCGATCTGATCTCCAACAAAAGAGGCGTCTGCTCTGTCTGTGTAAAATGGTGTAGAGAGGGGTGAGGGGGGTCTCACGTCTGTTCATCACAACTTATCCTGATACACTCCACCTCAATACCACACAAACACACACACACACACACCCTTACTTCATTCTTATTGCTCACGTGCTGGTTCTGATCAAGTGGAGGGGTGTGTCGGGGGGATGAGTGTAGAGTGTAAGGGATGAGTGAAGAGGCACGGCCGTGTGTGTGTGTATGTGTGTGTGTGTGTGTGTTTGTACTTGTCGTGAGTTGTGCTCGATCTCCTGCGCTCTGCTCAGGTACCAGTCAGTGAGTAGTGTGATGGACGGAGTCTTGCTGCAAAACCTCTCCAGCTCTGGATGCTCCTCGTACAGGAAGTGATGATCATCTGTGACACAGCTCTCCACCACCGCCCTGTACACACACACACACACACAGCTGACACCACCTTCTTCCACCACATGTCACTTAAATATTTATTCCACTTCCTCATTTATTCCCACCTGCATTGTGGCTCTTCACACCAGTCCAAGTCTCTGTGTCTCTGCTCGTCCCACGGAATAAACACCAGGTTGGACATCTCATCCTTACTGTGGAGAGAGTGGGAGAGAGAGAGAGAGACACAGAGAGAGAGAGAGAGAGAGAGAGGGAAGAGGGAGGTAGAAGGAGAAAGCAGGAGTGATGGAGGGAGAGAGAGAATGGAAGGGAAGGAAGAAAAGATGGTGAAAACAGAGAAAGAGAGAGGACCATGGAGACGGACAGGGACAGAGGAAGAAATGGAGAGAAAGCATGAGAGAGAGAGAGAGAGAGAGAGAGAGAGAGAGAAATGGAGGGGAAAGAGAAGAAGAGAAAGAGGGAGAGAGGGACAGAGAGGGGGGGAGTGGGAGAGGGAAGGAAAAAGGTGGGAGAGAGAAGAAAAGAGAGAGAGAGAGTAAGTAAGAGGGGAGGAGGGGGAAGAAAGGAGAAAAGAACAGAGAAAGATGGAGAGAGAGATGGAGAGAGAGATGGAGAGGGGAGAGAAAGAGAGAACAGACCATGTCCTTATGAGTATAAAGGTTAGGATCATCGTTTCCACCGTCCTCCAACTTCCAGGGTCAGTCTCCATCCCCAGATTAGACCTGATCCTGGAGCGAAGAGGAAGCTCTTCACTTCTCTAAGTCTAATTCATGCAGTCTGAGACCAGGCTTAGTCTGAGCTTAATCTGCGTACAGAAAACCAGCTCTGAAGAGGTTCTCAGGGAGCTCTAAAGGCGGAACTGTAAATAAATAAATAAAATAAAGCCTCACAAACCTGTTTCATCTTTTAGAGGCAAAACACTGCTTGAAAACATACTGTAATCAAACATGGGAGTGTTACATGCTGAGATACACCGAGATACTGATTACAACCCTTACCATGCTATACTCTAGTCTTTATTTTGAGGTGTCGCAAAAACAACTGGTGCTGCTAATGTACACTATGCTAACTATGTTAGCAACACTATGTTAGCTGCTAAGGTACATTCTTAGTTGCTAATGTACACTATGTTAGTTGCTAATGTACACTATGTTAACTATGTTAGTGATACTATGTTAGTTGCTAATGTACATTCTTAGTTGCTAACGTACACTATGTTAGTTGCTAACGTACACTATGTTAGTTGCTAACGTACACTATGTTAGTAACGTACACTATGTTAGTTGCTAACGTACACTATGTTAGTAAAGTACACTATGTTAGTTGCTAACATACACCATGTTAGTAACGTACCCTATGTTAGTTGCTAACGTACACTATGTTAGTTGCTAACGTACACCATGTTAGTAACGTACACTATGTTAGTTGCTAACGTACACTATGTTAGTAACGTACACTATGTTAGTTGCTAACGTACACTATGTTAGTTGCTAACGTACACTATGTTAGTTGCTAACGTACACCATGTTAGTAACGTACACTATGTTAGTTGCTAACGTACACTATGTTAGTTAGTAACATACACTATGTTAGTTGCTAACGTAGTAGTAACTATGCTTTGTAAAAACGCACCCCTGGGCATGAGAGCAGGCAGATTTGCGCGCACACAGACAAGATTTTGCTCGCAAAAGTTCCACTGAATTAAATATCATCATCAGGATATGAAATGACGTATCGGCATGAGATTTCGGTGACAGACTTACTTAAAGCAAACTCCTGCATTTAACATTTACTCACAAATAGAACATATGTTTAGGTATTTGGCTAAAGGTTGGCAACAACATTGACATCCCTCATAAAATAAGGAAAGAATTCATACCACCCCAGTAGAGAACGACTGCCCTCCTACACCCGTCTACACCTCTCCTCACCACACCGATAATCCCCCCACCACAGATCAGCTGAAGTTGAACGCTCCTGAGACAGAGGGTCACTGGGGGATTTCTGTATAAGCCCCAACCATCCTGAGCTTCTTTTCTCCCGATGAGTCTCTAGCACTCTAGCATTCCAACTCAAAAAACATCTTGATTCAGGGGGTCTTAAGTAAGATGCCGCTGCTGAAATAGTCATCCTTCAGACGAAAAATCCACTCAAACAGTCTGCTTTGCCTGCCCCCTCTCTCTCTGCCTTTTTGCACTTTTCAACTCCGAGCTAAACTCGTACGAGTCTCCATTAGGCACTACAAGGATAAAGGAGGTCCCGAAAGAAGCAAAAATCATCACCTGTTTGAAAGTGTCTGGACCAAAAACGATCAAACTCCATCAGTTAAAATATATATATATTAGGGCATTAACGACTTCAAATTTTTTCATATCGACTTATCCGTCAATAAAGTCGAAGTCGAGTCGATAAGTCGTTTGATGACGTCATCACACAGACGGAGCGGAGGAACACAGGTTTAACGATGAAATTAACAAGCAGATCTGTGATCAGTCAGAGGCTTTACTGTAAAGCTACTCAGCGTCCTCTGGACTGGACGTCTCCATGCAGTGACATGAGCATCACCCATGTTAGCTAGCGGATGCCGTTTCAGATGGCCGTGCATAACGCTAGAGCTTTTATTGCACTTCAACACCGACCTGCAGATTGTGCAGGTCACCGTGCTGTTTGTGTCGTCTAGAGCGAAGTATTTCTGTCTCTCGTCCTGTTGCAGTCTTGTGTTTAAATTCCCCTCACGCAAACGTTCACGCCCTTTTTATGAAGTGACTATAATAATTGGTTACGTCAAGGTACGCATGTCAGCGTAAGCCAATCAGAAGCAGAGATTGCATTGTGTACACAAGCACGCACACAGAGAGAGGAAAAAAAACATCTTGTCGACTTCTCTCAGGGGTCGTCGACTTGTGCCTCTGACGTCGACGTGTCGACAAATCAACTTTTCTGTTAATAATATATATATGGTTTACGCTTTAGAGGAGACCAAGTTTTAAGCAAAGCTCCATTTATGAGGGTTTCTAACTAACGATGGTTTCTAATTAATTATAGTTTCCAACATTACAGAGTCTCACCTAAGGATTTCTCACCAAATACTCAGGACCCTGGGTTCTGGTACCAAGTGCCTGGACTGGACTTATTTCATCCTTGTTCATCACTTCCCTACCAAACCAAACAGTAACCAAGACTCAAAAGATCACACCAATGCCATACGACCATAAACTACCAGAATGCCAATGACGATGTACTATGGCACCAACCTCCTGCAACAGGGACATTCCAAGAAGAAGCAGCATCCAGGCGGAAAGACAGATAGATAGAAAGACAGATGGAAAGAAAGACTGAAAGGTATATGGAAAAATAGATTTCCAAGTCAGATGGTGTATTAGACTGAAGCCTGAAAGATGGAAAGATAATCGCAAAGCCAGACAGAAAGATAGACGGAAAGGCAGACTTAAAGACACATAGACAAAAAGCCAGATGGAAAGACAGACGAAAAGGCAGAAGAAAAGACAGACAGACAGCGAGACAAAAAGCCAGATGGAAAGATAGACGGAACGGCAGACAGAAAGCAAGATGCAAAGACAGACGGAAAGGTAGACAGAAAGCCAGATGGAAAGATAGATGTAAAGGCAGATGGAAAGAGAGACAGACAGTGAGACAGGAAGCCAGATGGAAAAAACAGACAGGTAGGCATATGGAAAGACAGACAAAGCCAGACGGAAAGAGACAGAAAGCAAAATGCAAAGACAGACGGAAAGGTAGACAGAAAGCCAGATGGAAAGACAGACGTAAAGGCAGATGGAAAGAGAGACAGAAAGCAAGATGCAAAGACAGACAGAAAGCCAGATGGAAAGAACGAACGAAAAGGCAGACAAAAATATAGACGGCAAGATGAAAAGACAAGACAGTTCAAATGTAAAGTGAATGATTTGTCCTTGTCAGCACATCACACCACACCACAGCGGTGGGCAGTGTTTGGGCAGCATTTGGGTAGCAGTGCTTGGGGATGGTACCTTACTCATGAGTACCACGGTGGTAACTTGACCGGTCCGGAACTTTAAACCAACAACCTTCCGTTCACGGCTCCAAGTCCTTACTGACTGCCCCGGCCATATGACAACAAACCAGAATGTAAATGCCAGTGTACAATGGCACCAACTTCCTGCAACAGGAAAGTTCGAAGAAAGAAGAAGAAGAGGAACTGATTTTTGGAAAACTGCAGATAACCTTCACTCTAGTTCTAGTCCTAAAGACCATTTGTTACATGTTGCATTTTGTGCACAAATATAGCCAAGAATATGTTGATCATACTGAAGTCACATTGCCTGGACACGCTGCAAAACATAGTTTTAAAAAACTTCACTTGTTCGTTTGCCTTATTCAGGATTCAGACGTCCTCTTTTCAAACACTGCTTTAAATGTCCCGGAGTTTACGACTATTAACCTGCAGTCATCTGTAATCACCGATGCCATTTAAAAGCAGCTTGTCCAATATTCCGTTTTTAAAGTTCCCGATGCCTCACTGTCTCTATCAGCCATCCTTCATGTCCCGAGATATGAGAGAGGACGTGGGAGTGCCGCCTCGTGTCACATGGGATTATTAGAGAGCTGTGTAAGGCCTTATCTTCAGCAGGCAGCTCTGCGGAGGGTGGAGGAGGAAGTCAGCGCAGCTCCTCCTCCCTCCTCTTCCCCAGCTGAGACTCCTCTATATAACTCAGATGTAAAAAATATCACACACAATGACCACATCAAACTGGACAGCACATCGGGGGGGGGGACACAGGACAAAAAAGAGAGT
Source organism: Distichodus sexfasciatus (assembly GCA_032718565.1). Lineage (NCBI taxonomy): Eukaryota > Metazoa > Chordata > Actinopteri > Characiformes > Distichodontidae > Distichodus > Distichodus sexfasciatus. The sequence continues at coordinate 511,185 of JAVGVS010000302.1, read as the reverse complement.
TAGAGAGAGAGAAAGTCAGGAAGAGACAGAGAGAAAGAGAGTATAAGTGAGACACAATGACAGTCACAAAGTGTGCATGAAGAGACAAGAAGAATGAAAGAGTGTGTGTGAGAGAGAGCGGGGGGGAGGGAGAGAGAGAGAGAGAGAGAGTGGGGGAGAGAGAGAGAGAGAAAGATGGAGAGGGAGAGAGAGAGAGAGAGAGTGATGGAGGGAGAGAGAGAGAGAGAGACAGAGAGAGAGAGAGTGGGGGAGAGAAGGAAGAGAGAGAGAAAAAAAAATACAGACAGAAAGGGCCATAGAGAGAAACAAAGACAGACAGAAAGGATGATACAAAACAAAAGAGAGAGAGGAAGAGAAAGCAGGGGAGACAGATAAAGGAGTGGGGGAGAGGGAAAGAAAAAAGAGAAAGGGAGAGAAAGTGAGGCAGCTTGGCTGAAAACAGACAGATAAGCAGAGAGAGAGATCAAAAGGAGACACAAGTAGAACAGACAGGCATTGGACAGCATGTAGAACTGCAGCCTTTTAAAAGCACCAAAATGAGGGGGGGTGGGAGGGGGGGGGGCAGTAAGAGGAGAGGCAGGGCACGTGTGCAGCAGAGGCAACCTGTTGAAGCCGCAGCACAGAGAGCGGCAGCGAGGCTCAATTTAGCCGAGTGCAAAATGACTTGGCACTCACGCTGGAGAACTGCTCGTGTTTTAGCACAAACCTCTCACTCCACCGCATATAACAACCCCCAAATCACCTGCAGCCCCCAAAACCACACAACCGCCGCTCTCACCTGCTCTCCCCAACAACACGGGGGAGAGGAGGAGAGTGACGATAAGAGAGAGAGAGAGAGAGAGTGAGAGAGTAGGAGAACATCCTCATCAACGACAGGGAGAAAGGTAACATTTTCTGTCGAATTGTATTTCATATCTCTTTGGTGTAAGAAATGTAGTAGCAAATGTGCAGGAAGTAGGTGGGATTACTCTTCGTTTGGAAGGAAAGAGAGACTGAATAATAGACCGAAAGTCTGATGGAAAAACAGACTGAAAGGAGGACAGAAAGACGGAGTGAAAGACAGACATGGACAGAGACGCAATGACAGACTAAAAAAAAGACCAGACGGAGAACAAGATGGAAAGACAGGCAGACTGAAAGACAAGTGGAAAGACAGACAGAAAAACAGACTGAAAGACAAGTGGAAAGACAGACAGAAAAATAGACTGAAAGACAAGTAGAAAGACAGACAGAAAAACAGGCAGAAAGTCAGACAGAAAAATAAGACTGAAAGACAAGTGGAAAGCCAGACAGAAAAATAGACTGAAAGATAAGTGGAAAGCCAGACAGAAAAATTGACTGAAAGACAAGTGGAAAGACAGACAGAAAAATAGGCAGAAAGTCAGACAGAAAAATAAGACTGAAAGACAAGTGGAAAGTCAGACAGAAAAATAGACTGAAAGACAAGTGGAAAGAGACAGAAAAATTGACTGAAAGACAAGTGGAAAGACACAGAAAAATTGACTGAAAGACAGGCGGAAAGTCAGACAGAAAAATTGACTGAAAGATAAACAGAAAGATAGACTCAAAGCCAGACGGAAAGGCAGACAGAAAGACTGATGGAAAGATGGACAGACGGATGACAGAAAGACAGATACTTACATATCAGGCAGGCTGAGAAAAAGTGAGAGAGAGAATCAACTGATCGTCAGTGTGTTAATCAATTTAGTGTGATTTTTACTATTGCCTGAAGGCCTGCACATCATTCTATGCAGGTACACACACACACACACGTACACACACACATACACACACACAGACACACACACACAGACACACACACACAGACACACACACACAGACACACACACACAGACACACACACACAGACACACACACACAGACACACACAGACACACAGACACACAGACACACACACACACAGACACACACAGACACAGACACACACAGACACACACACACACAGACACACACAGACACACACAGACACACACACACAGACACATACAGACACATACAGACACACACACACACACACAGACACATACAGACACACACACACACACACAGACACACAGACACACACACACACACAGAGACACACACACACACACAGAGACACACACACAGAGACACACACACAGAGACACACACAGACACACACACAGCTGAATTATTCTCCTCATGCCTCCTATAATCTCCTCCTGCCTGGTCTAGTCTACAGTAACCAGGGAGACGTGATGTTTACTCACACTTTAACGCTCAGATCTTATCCTGACTCAGGTTAATACACTGATGACATCAACTAATCAATATCGCGGTAAACATACTTATCTGCGTTCCTCAATTAAAGCACAGGTCTTAATCACACTAATAACACGTTGTGCAAATTACTGGGAAGCTTTTCATTGATTGCTATCTCGTTTCATCACTAATCAGGACAACTGACCACGCGGCAGGCCCATGTCATTTACTTACAAACCAGGAAACTTCATTTCAGCAACGTCACTATTACACGCACGACACACCACTCAAACGGTCAACGCTGAATTTCCCTGCTTGTGACGATTTGTCTTTATTTACACAAAAGAAAGGAGAAAAATGGTTTGCATTGCTTTCATTTTAGCAATAAAAAAACCATGAACTGATGAACATCTTGTGCAGTTTGTGTTTCAGCACCAGACACTTTCACATCGCTTGGAGCGTTTCGATTTTAGCAATAAAAAAAGTCAAAAGTGTATCATGGTTTTAATTTTTGCGTATTTGTTAAGAGTATTAAACTGCAGCCGTGGTTGAGACTCCACCACCAGAAACTCCGTATTTTCCCTGATTTCTTTTGCTGCATTTATTACAGTTTAGTTTCATTATTTCACTGCTAGTTTAGAGATCGGCCAAAAAGCGGCCATTTATTTAGCAATAACAGCTGCTGAACGTCTTGCGTAAATACAAGATCAAGCAGATATGGTGGTGGTCTAGTGACCAAGAGGTTGTGGGTTCGAATCCTACGTCTATGTTCAGTACCACCATCATCAGGTCACTGAGCAAGTGGAGTAGTGGTTATAATGCTCACCTCTTGACCAAGAGGTTGTGGGTTCGCATGCTATAGTGTGGGTTTCAATCTTTTCTCGCCTCTGGACCAAAAGGTTGTAGGTTCGAATCCTACCTCGCATCTGGAACAACATATCGTGGGTTCGAATCCTACATCCTGCACGACCATCGTTGGTTTACTGAGCAAGTGGTCTAGTGGTTAGATGTTCGCTTTGGACCAAGAGGTTGTGGGTTTAACTTTGCACTGCGATCTGACCATGATGTCATGGGTTTAGCTTCACTCTGAAGCTGATGCCGCCTACAACCAGAATGCAATATATGTATGACCCGTATCCTTGTCTCATTTACTAGATCCGTTTCAATTGCTGGCCATGATAACACCTACTCAAGTCATCATCATCTTTGTTGACGCTCCATTTCAACTTCACCTTTAAAGCCAGACATTTAAAGTATCTATTTGGCTATTCCCGAACAAAGGCAAGCAGATGGCTGAGAAAGCTGCAGTTAGCTCCTCTCTGACTGGCGGCGGCAAAAACACACACACACACACACACACACACACAGGAACTGGCCCCAGCTGTTGGAGGCGGGATGGATGCTGCTGCGAGACGAGTCCGACCTGCCAGAGAAAGAGAAGAAGAGGGAGGGAGGCAGAAGTGAACGACACGCCTGAAACCCAGTCTTCCCACCCCACACAGCCCGGCAGGGGAGAGACAGATATGCTTTTGTTTCTTTCACACACACACAAACACACACACACACACACTCCGTCTCCTAAATCCACGCCAGCCTGGCAGTTAACCGCACCTTGGCAATTGTGTTTCAAAGGAAAAGCGGCGAGCGAATGCACATCGGGAAAGGGCTCGGAACCGGCATTACGCCATTGTCAGGTGTGCTTTGTGTGTAAATTTAGAACACGCAATTATATGCGTGCCTTTTTAAAGTCGCTGATTCGAGCTCGTAACAAGGCCACACAGAGAGCGAGAGAAAGCTGTAGAGAGAAAGAAAACGCCGACTCCGAGAACAGCGCCAGTCCTGGTTGATGTTGAGCCGCCGGAAAAGTGTTAATCGCCTCACGCCAGAGCTGTGCCGTAAACGGAGAAAGTTTATAAATAGCACCATCGGAAATGAAACGAAACTGACATTCGGAACCTCTAATCGGCGCGATTTAGTCCTAGAGGTTTTAGGTTCAATTATTTTTTACAAATCTGCTAATAATTTCATACAAAAAGATTTTGCCTACGGCTTGCCAACTAAAAAACGCTGATTAATCAATCAGATGGCTTCAAAGCTAAAGGAAATGTTACCGACACCGATGTTGGGATCTCAGAACCCACATCCCAAGATGGTTCTCAGTTCAGTTTGTTTTAAGGTCAAGTTTGTCTGAACGTTTCATTTAGGAAGGAAAATAAAAAGCTGACTAATCAATTCTAAAGAGCGCAAAAAACTGAAAAGAAGCAAGTAACACACCAAGTGAATCAAGGAAGGAACTCAAGCGGTGATTCTGCATTCCCCATCTCAGAGGGTTTAGGTGCCACATAGTCCTTTTAAAGCGAACCAACTAGTCTTAGAAGTGGTCCAAAAAAAAGTATCAACAGAACTCAGTTAGAGTTCATTTGAAAGTGACTGTTTCTGCCCCTTCAGCCTCAGATGGGGCTCAGTCCTTTTTCGTTCATACGCATCCTTATGGAGCTCAGACCAGCTTTTGCATTTTAGCCACCAAACGAAACCGGCTAACGCCAGGAGCCAGGTTCAGGCGAACGAACTGCAAGACACTCGAAGTTTTAACCGACTGAAACCACTCCTGATGTGGGTCTCAGTTCGGTTCTGTTTCAGAGGGGTCTGAGTTCGTTTGCTGCGTTGACATATAATGCGAAAAATGCTGACTAATCGACCTGAGTTCGCTTTGAGGGCTGAAACGGACCAAGTGTGAGAACACCCTTAGTGTGATTTGTGTGAAAGGGGTTCGCGTTCGTTTGAAGTGATCACATATAAGGAAAAAAATGCTGATTAATCGATCAGAGTTCGCTTTTAAGTTGAAAGTGTGAACACACCCCAAGAAAGTCAGAATGTTCGAAAGCAAAGGCATTTTTGGTACAAGCGTTTAAAAACCCATCATGGTGCAAAACGCCGCAAGACATCGCAAGAACCTAACCCTACTTTTTCTAACACATTCTTGACCTTTGCCTATCAGCCGTTTTCGTATTTATCATCACTTTTAGCAGAGCACAACCTGAACGGTGCAGTTTTAACGCAGTGACGCAACGCGGGATGCGCCAGCAAAGAAGAGTTCCATAATGAGTTTTTATCCCCCAGAAGAAAGTCCTTCCTTTAAGGTAATTTGTGACAAAAAGCACCTGGAGTCATGCTACGCTGGAAGGCATCAATTCGAAAGTATATAGTTTACGCTCTCAACCGTACGTCGGAAGATGATGGTTTTGTTCGCTTTGTTTCGCCAAGAGTCGACGGCTTTTCTCGCTGGCTTAATTTAAGAGAAACATCATTCTAGACAAGAGAGGAGTTAAAAGATTGTTTCACTGGGCCCCGCTGTCGCAGGCCCACCTTAAACAAAGCCAAATAATGGCAACAACCACAAGGACCAGGTCGCGGACGAGGCCTCCTTGATACAACAACACGGATCATGACACAGGCCTCAGAAGAAGAAGACTCGTCAACACACGGCACAGTCACAACATAATCACAACATAAAAACTGTAACTGTAACATTTCCCACAATCCGCGCCCAACGGTTCATTATGGCGCAGCTCCAGGGTGCGCGTTTCAGAATAAACGGCGGAAAAGCCAAGGAAAATCAAATAAACGCCAGAATTGTGAGAGTAGAACGCTGGTTGTTGTGGTTATTTATCGTTAAAAAACATGCTTGTGTTTTGTACAAAGGGACGCTGGACCGAACTGGAGCGTTTATTAGGAACGGCGCTCATGCGTACTGTCATTAACAAAGCGCGCATGTTTACATCGCGAAAAATGTCATTTATGCATTTTTACGCATTTATTTCTTGCCGGCGCACGGAACATCTCCACAAAACAAGCCGCTGGCGTGCAGAGGATCAGGTCTTGTCTTTAATCGCCGACTGAAAACGCGCGTCACAGCATAGTCGCGGAAATACAAGCGGAGCTGTCATTTAGTGAGTAAAATGAATTAAACAGCTGATTCTAGAAAAAAATTGCCTGACCATTTTTGTAACTATTCGGTTATTGAACAATCGCTTGAAGCTCTACTTTACCGCAGTGTCAGTTTCCATGCCTAACGAATTAAGCGTGCACGCATTTACAGATCGGCTCCATAGAACGGCCCAATGCCACCGCATACCGACTCCAGCTGCTCGGTCAGCATCGGACCGGCATTGTCCACATATCGGATCGCTAAGACTTCTAAAGTAGTCCTACGGGCGAACATGTCAGACATTATGGTTTCCGCGGTAAATGATAGATTATGTACCGAGGTTTGAGGATATAATTGGAAATTACATTTCTAACATGATAAATAGGCAAATTATGATTTTATTGACACATGCTTCCAGAACTTGGCTTTGTAAACGTTGTCTTTCTAACATCTTTAGGTTTACTTTCTGTGCAAAAACACTTGGTGATTTTAGGACCTACTTTTTTATCATGAGAAAGTGCAAACGGGGCAGTTGGTGGTGTTAACGGTAGGGTGGTTGCCCCGTGATCAGAAAGTCGTGAGGTCTGGAATCTTAGGCCGGAAGGTACCACATAGGTATCATGAACAAGGTACTGTCCTTGGGCACTGCTTCCGGCGCGGCATGCTCAATGTTTGGCGTGGAGATAAGAAATGCAGAGGTCAAGATGGTTAGGTGCATCTGTGTGCTGTAAAGCAGTAGCGGTGTTCACAATGACAAATAATGCTTCCACTTAATTTTTGGCGAAGATCGCTGCAATCACGCCAAATCAAGAGTAGAAAACGTACACTTAGTCAAGGAAATATAACCCAATGAGAATGTTGTGGGCAGGACATTAAAACGCCCAATATCGGGATAAACGGTCAACTCTTCATACAAATTAAAGTGCAAGTAGTATTTTAAATGAAAAGATAATACGCAAATAATTAACTCAAAATAGCAGCAGGAGGACGCAAATAAAACTACATGTAAAACTAAAAGTGTCATACAATCAAACACGCCTAAATCAGAGACATTACACTGTAAATTTGCTTCAATAATTTAGTCATCAGCAAACGGCCAAAGCAAAAAATGAAAAGAAAACATGCTGCCTTATCCTGGGATGGAGAGTGAAATGCGGCTACAGGAAAGTGGAGAGTCTCAGGCCCGAATCATGTCAGAAAGTGTGAATTGAGCCCATAGTGTATGACAAAAAGAGATGAAAAAACTGACAGAATCCCCTGCACTGTCACAAAAACTCAGAAATAAGAAGCACACACCACGCCAACGGCTTCAGCTTTTAGAGCTGGATGAAGCCCTAGAACAAAACTGTGTGTGTGTGTGTGCATGGGCCCGATGAGAAGGTGTGAATCTTACCAGGCCTCAGGCAGCAACACGGTGTATTCATGTGGAGAGGTGGTTTCTGGGAAATTACACAAGATGGCGAGAAGAGACAAGGAGCAGCCACAACCATGATAAGTGAAGGTGAATGTCTGAAGGCTTCTGCATTACTCTCTGAGTGAGAGAGAGAGAGAGGAGAAGGAGGGAGAAATGGGAGGGAGAGAGGAGAGAGAGAGAAGAGGGAGGGAGAGCGAGAAGAGGGAGGGAGAGAGAGAGCGGTGAGGGAGAGAGACGGGGAGGGAGAGAGAGAGATGAGAAGGAGGAAGAGAGAGAGGAGCAGAAAGATGAGGGGATGAGGGAGGAAGACGGGAAAAGATGGAGAGAGAGAGAGAGTGGCAGACAGAGACAAATGAGAATGGACAGAGATGGAGAGAGGGGAGACAGTGGAGAGATACAAAGACAGCAGAGAGAGAGAGAGAACGAGAGAGAGAGGGAGAAAGAGAGATGGAGAGAGAGAGGAGACAGCTTGAGAGTGGAGAGATACAAAAAAATACAGCAGAGAGAGAAAGAAACGGAGAAAGAGCAAGAAAGAGACAGAGTTGGGGAGAAATTTAGAATAAGATGGGAAACGAGAGAGATGGAGGAAAAAAGAGATGGGGAAAGAGAGAGAGAGGAGGAGAGGGAGAGAGAGAGAGAGATGAAGGAGAGATGGAGGGAGAGGGGAGAGAGGAGCATGAACCATAAATAAAAGGTCAATAAAGTTTTATTTACAGCAAAGCTCATTATTCTCCACAGATTTTTTAGTGAATAACAGGAAAGCTCCTTAGTTGATACCAGCACATCCACCCAACCTGTCCTCACAGCAGGAGAGAGCATTTACATTTACACATCACACACACACACACACAAAATATCCAGTGTGTATGTCACACTGCAGGACTCCCCTGGCAACCACACACACACACACACACGGGCAGAGTGAGATGAGTGGAGAGGGCTTATCTGCATGAAGCTTGCTGACAGAAGAATATTCTGGCCATGGAACCCTCTTAAAAACTCTAGAGTCATATCTTGCCTGCAGGTCTCCCAGAATCTCCCAGAGAGACAGACGAGAGAAGAGAGGATGAGTAGAAACTACACAGACAACACAACAGTGGAAGAAAAGAGGGAGCGAGGGAGGGAGGATGAGAGAGATAAGCAGAGAGAGAGGAAGACATGGACAAATAGACAAGATAGGTAAAGAGAGAGAGAGAGAGAGAGAGAAAGAGAGAGAGGAGATGGAAAGAGTGCGAAATAGATGGAGAGTGAGAGAGTGAGTGAGAGTGTGAGTGAGATGAAGAGTGAGATGGGGAGGGAAAGGTAATGGAGAGAGGGAGCGAGATGAAGAGAGGTGCGATGGAGAGAGGAGAGGGAGGATGAAGAGAGGCGGCGGAGAGAGTAACGCAGTGAGTGCACGGAGAGAGGTGACAGGAGAGGCGACGGAGAGAGATGGAGAAAGTGCATATATATATATATATATTCAGTGTAAGTGTACTGGGCAGCTAGGATTACAAACTCATTACTTGCTGTCTTGCTCCTCGCGGGTCCGCTCGCAGGGAATCACCTCATCAATTCCGGGATTAACCCCGCACTCATGTAATGTCTGGCCACGGTGATAAATGTATCTTGGTCACGTGCCTCGGCGGGATGGATTTACACACACACACCCTGACAAAGTCAACAGCGGCCTAACCTGCGACTACTGCAAATGTTAGAGTTAAACAGAAGCCGTGTTTGCTGAGAGGATTTACCTGAAATCTGAGATGGAGCCAACCCTGCTGAAATTCGCGATCTCTCTGCGGTCACTGTTATTAGTCATTTCGTTGGCCGTCGGAAGAACACAATCTGTGAATAGTTCCAAACATCTGGCAAAACTACACCCTAGAACTACGGAGTGTCTCCGTTTTTCCATTTTGCTGAACACACCGGGATGTAAACAGCCCCTTTAGCCTGACTTTAGTGATCATTAAAAAATGTACTGCCCAATTCCAAACCCTGAACTGTACGGAAATGTAAGGGATATAAAACACCCCGCAGTCCTCTCGGAACGAGCCTCATCGATCGCACTAAAATTATTCTCAACACTCCAACATCCACATCGCCTACTTTTATCGCTTAACAAACCTTGAAATACCTACCGAGCTACCAGCAATCAAGATGTGTGTGTATGTGACAGCAGGGTTGAGGACGAAACGTTATCACCGTTGTCGGCCTCAACGTGTGCACGGCGCTACAATATTGCAAATGCGTGTCATTGTGAACACACCACAGCGCAGGACACACATCTGACCCATCCGTGAATGAGCACTGGGCAGTTTAAAGGTAAAGGTACCGCTGAGGTTCTCGTGAGCAAGGCAATTATCTGCCCACTGCTCCCGCACGGATGGGTCATCGCTGCAGAGGTCGCATTTGGGTGGTGAGCGTGCATCGCCTCACTGCACGCGGGCTGGTCGATCCAGGTAGCAGAAGAGAAGCTTAGCCTGCTTTCTACAAAAGCCTTCTGCTCCAGCCAGCCTGCATAGACATAAGCATGCGCTAATCACAAGGGGAATGCAGACGAGCACATCTCCCATAATGCACGCTGGCATTCAGTGTAACGTGTGTCCATGTTTCAAGTGCAGAAATCAAGCAGCAGGTCCATGGTCAACATACAAACAAAAAAAACAACAAAAAAATACTTGACAAGACCTAAAAGGCAAGCACTCAAGGAAAAGAAAAGAAAAGAAACAGACACAAAAGCAGGAAGTTAAAAAGCAACAGACAGTAAGACAGAAACACTAAGAAAGAAAGAAAGAAAGAAAGAGAAAAACTAAGAAAGAACATACAGGTACAAGTGAGAAGAAAAGAAAGACAGAGAGGTGATGGGAGAGAGACAGGCAGCAGTAAAAAAGAACAAAAAGAAGAGAGGGAAAGGCGGAGTGAGAGATCTGAGTGGACAGCAGGAAGACACACAGAGAAGTGGGAAGGACAGAAAGAGAGCGAGAGGAAAAGGAAAGAATAAAGACATTCAACAGACATAAAGCCAAGATTATCAATGGTGGGGCTACTGCAGTGACCACATCTCACTGTCCTAGTTTGTGTGTGTGTGTGGACCTGCAGGCCATTACAATCTCATTTCACATTCCCTCTCCATCGCCACAGAAACCTCACCACCCCACTGTATGCTCAAACGGAACTCCTTCAGTAATCACCCCAGTACTGTAGATCCACTGACTTCACCCTCTTCACCCTCTCCCCTGCTCTTTCTCTCCTCATCTTCACCTTCACACTTCTCACTCTCACCACCACACTCACTTTCACCTCCCTCACCTCATTTTCATATTCCATCTATATATCTGGACTTTTTTCTGCTCTTCCTTCTCTCTCTGTCTGTCTGTTTTCAATCTGTCTGCTTAAAACACACACTGATAATCTAGGTAAACTCTCTCTCACCACACACACACACACACACAGGTGGGGTGGGGGGCTGGAATTGCTGCACAGCTAGGAAGCAATGGTAATGAAGTGGAAATGAGCTGCAGTTCAGAAGGCCGTGATGGGCGATTAGGGTGCGTCACGGTGATCGGAGTGCGTTATGTGCACAAAACGATACAAGATTCCCAGTGTGTAAACACCACGTCTTCTTGTTAGCGCCATGTGTGTGTGTGTTGTGCGCTGGAGACTGGTTCATTAGAGGCTGGGTGTGGAACAACAGGAGCATAAATTATCATGCAGATTAGAGAGGAATCTATACAGAGCATTGATTCCTCCACCTTCAGCCCAATCTTTCAGAGCCACTGACCTTCTGCAGTAGAGTGAACCGCTCTATACCTCCTTCCTAATGAGGCAAACAGAAACCTGCCTTCTCCAGTGGGTGTGTGTGTGTTGAATGTAAATCAACTTCATAGGGCACTGAGGGGACCAAATGTTCAACCCTCGGCTAAAATAATGGTGAAACGGTCTCGTTACGTTATAAGATGACTGCCCTTACAGTTACACACAAGGAAAGTAGTGTGTGTGTGTGTTAGGAGGCAAGGTACTCACAGGCTGAAGTCCACCTTCTAGCATAGCCTGCCTCCTTTGTGCCTCTTCCTTCTTCCTCTGCAGCCCTGCCCCATCGAGGTGAAGTTCATATGAGCCCGCTCCAGGTTCAGGTCTCCGCAGGATGAACCTTACCAGCCCAGATCACAACACCACATCTGCACCTGGTCTATCTCAGCCTCTGAATCCCACCGAGCTGCATCCCCCGGGACTACAGGGCGCCAACACATGCCGCTGGTTCGGCCCTGTGGAATTTGTGTGCTTTTCTCCACGTTGGGGTCATCTCCCTGAAAAGCATGCCATATTGGCTTATTGGTATTCTAAATTGCACCCACAAGATGTGTATGAGTGTGTGTGTGTGTGTGCGATGCAGCTGGTCCCCAGTTGGTCCCCGTCTTGTGCCCAAAGTCCCAGGATAAGCTCTGGTCCTCGTGACATTTGATATCACCTTTCACACTATTACTTCCAAAAAAGGATGTTTGTGATGATCCATGAGGTTTTGAAAGGTGTGTGTGTGTGTGTGTGTGATGTGGTGTGACACTAATTCCTGCCACCGTCTCTGCCTGTTGCCGATGAAGTATGAGGGCTCTGGTGCCGTCCTCAGGTCGCTGCAGACTGCAGGAGCCTTGGCTGCGCCCACGTTTTCAGGACTCGGCCGACACACCCCGTGCAGCACCCAGAGCGCTTGATCTTGCTTTCACACACACACACACACACACACACACCAAGAGTAGAGTGAGTAAGGAGAGACAGCTAATGTGACTAATAGGAAGCTAGTATAACCAGTCTCTATCTAACTCAGGGGTTTTCAACTGGTTCTGTCCCAGGGACCACCATTCAGAATAAGCAGTAGTCTGCAGCCCACTGTGTGTCCATTCATAAGGAGATACCAAACTATTCGAAAATAATATCGAAAAAATAAATATAAAATTTAAAGGATCAGTAGTGAACCTGTAAGTCAGGACCACCTGCAGACCTGCCGTCGGGACCACCGGTTGAAACCCCAGTACGACCAACGTCAAATTTCTGATATGGAATGTTGGTTACAAAAGAGTGGGTTGCAAGTCACAGACCACCTGCATTGCCACCACAAACCACGAGGAAGCTGCAGACCACCGTTTGAAAACCCCCAAAATGACCAATGTAAACATTTTCTGACATATAATATTGGTTGAGAAAACACTGGGTTGCATGTCACGGACCACCTGTGGGCCATGGACCACCAGATGAAATCCCCAGTACTGACGAATGTAGAGATTTTCTGCTATGTAATGTTAGTTAAAAATGATAAAGATTTTAGCAATGGTAAAAAAAACATACACATGCATCCTGCTAAAATGCTTTAAACGGGACACGAAAATTAGGGGGAAATGATTTAACCAGCAATGGACACGTAAACATGTAGAATCAGGTTAGAAATGTCATGTAATATGATACAAAATGTTGGCAAAAACACTAAAAATAATGGTTTTAGCAAATCAACAGAAACATACACAACAAACAAACAAACATGTAGCATCATGCTCAAAATGCCTTTAACTTGTTTCTTCACAAGATGTCACTTTTCCATTTAGATTATATTTGATTTTTAAAAAGTGTCAAAACTATCCAAAAATAGCCCAATTTGGTACAAACACAAACTAATAAATCAGAACTAAAGTCTATGTAATTATACAATTCAACTTTTGCCCATTAATTTATCAAACCATGTCTAGCAGAGTGTGATACAGTGCATAAAACAACCTAGGTTCACTCCTCCTAGCCTGCAACAGGAGTAACACTGTAAAAGTAGGTGTGTGTGTGTGTGTGTTTATACCATGTTTTTATGCACTGTAAGGAGCTTTTTTGGCTCGCTTGTCCCTAAAAATCACTTTTTATTTGATTTTATGATTTACGTAAATGAAATAAAAACATGCATTTTCACATTAAATATTTTCATAACTTCAAAATGTACATGTTTTATTTGAGAAACTAGGTTAGGTTAAGGTTAGGGTTAGGATTAAGATTAGCTGTAAAGTGAGTGACGGTTTGCTTACCAGAACACAATTGGCTGTTAATAAAAGTACACACAGCGCACCACAACAAAATGTGACCTCTGCATTTGACCCATCTGTGAAGGAGCAGTGGGCAGCAATGGCGCAGCGCCGGGTAGCAGTGCTTTTGTAGATCGCCATCGCTTGTTCAGTGAAAGCACTCAGCGGTAACTTCATCGCCCTGGATTCCTCAACCTTGGTGCATTCTTTCTGATCACGGGCTTAACACCCCACTGCTACGCCCACCAACTGCCTTCTGTATGATTTTATACATCTAGTCATTATGCGAAGCCCGCGGAATGTCCCTTATTGAAGATAGTTTTATTATCATTATGGTGTGTGTGTGTGGTGCACAGTGAGTAACAGAAACTCCGAATAATGTAATGTCGCAGAAATAATCCTAGATTCTAATAAAATATTACGACACGACATATAACTAAAAGCAAATGCTATGAGAATGCAACTTGTAATGCCTAAATTAATGCTGCTTTTGATTTATGCTTTTAATATGGGAAGACATTTGGAAAAACAACCTGAACGTAAATCCAGGAAAATATAATAAAAAGAAAAGGAAAAACAGAAATCCAGTACATACTCATCTACCTAACAGCACCTTTACACTGCGCCTCTGAAAAACAGAAGGGTACTTTGGGCGGTAGTTCTTGTTTTGTTGGGAGAAAGAAGCAGTACGAGTAACACGGCACTAAACGACGGTGCACCAAAATACCACCTCTACATTCATCATCCGTGGATGCACCTTGCTCATGTACCTCAGTGTACTCTTTTCCTGGGGTTAGGGGTTAGCTGTTTTTCCAAGTTCCCCAGCACATATAGGAACCTTCCCACAGCAGCTTACTCACCTTTGTTCAGAGACACGTTCAGAAGTGGCTTTAGACCCCCAGCATCACAAGCTCGCTTACCAGGTAGTCCCAGAGCAGAGGCTATGCTAACTGACGACTTCCTCCACTGTCTCTGGTAGACCAGATCCGAGTCCAGTCCATAGACGTGGGCCAAAGACAGCGCCTCGCCGTACTCTTCGCTATCGCATCTTTTACGAACGAACACACACACACACACATACATACACACACACATCGACAGGTTAACGACACTGTGCCGAGTCTCAGAGCTCCTCATTAGGAGCTGTGTCTTTCACAAAGTGTTATTATCGCTGGCCAGGAACCCAAGACAATAAAGATGGGCAACCCGCCAGAGCCTCATGGGTCGCCAGACGCCACATCACACTGCTACTGTAGGACTTTGCTATTCAGTGCCGCCGACCTCCCGCTAGTCCACTGCCCGGCTCTGGAAGGTGCCCCCGCTAAGCCAGAGCTGCTTTTAATGGGTTACCTTGTTGTGATAAAGTGTTCTTTTAGTAGCGCTTGTTTAGCTGACAGTAGTGCTAACAAGGGTCTAGGTGTTTCATTCTCAATCCCTCTCTTTCCCTTTCTTCTTTAATACCACAGTTAGTCGGATTTGTGAGCAAGATACCCTGTGTTCTGCAACAATGTGTCCCTACGAGATTTTTAGGTTTGCAGGCTTTCTGCAACAATGCTTAGAATGGACCCACGTGATTTATTCATTAGAATCTTTGCCAAAGGAAGGGTAAGTTAATGGGTAAAATTGATAATTTAAAAAACAATGTCATTCTAAGAAAAAGATATAGGGCCCCATGGAAATCTCTAGTTTTTCTTGTTTTTTCAAATCTTGCTTTTATTTTTTTCCCACTCATGCTTTATTTTTCTGAATTTTTTTCTATTTTGTTCTTTCTGAATTCCGTGTTTTACGTTATAATCATATTTATTCACCTGTAAAGTGTCTTATTATAAAGTGGATGGGAAAAACAATGCACAGAAAAAAAATCATGATTAAAATGACTGTTATTCAACCTCAATAAAGTGCTAGGTTCAGCAGAACATTTTCGTTTTGCAAACATTGTAAACAACAAAAATATCTATTTTTTCATGCAAAACTAAACGTTTTTGATGTGGAGCGTTAACGGTAAGTGCCCGCTACATGTTCTGCGGTGCAGTCCATCGCAAAACCACAAAAGAGTTCTTCACCATAGCTGACCGCTTATCGCCTCAGCAAAGTCGGTATCGTTTGTGTGTGGTGCTGAGCCCGCCCCAACAGGTAACACGTACAGGGCTGCAGCACGCAGGCCCTATTAGAAACCATCGCTGTTTTTGCCAACACACCGCTATCAGCGAATTATACGACGTTCCGCGGCTTACAACGGATTCCATTTTATTTGTTGAATTTCGCGATTCCGTCCGCGCTTTTCGCATCGCGCAAATCATAGCCCCAGGCAGCATACAATTCTCATTTGAATTCCATCATCAGAACTACCAGCTACCAGCTTCACCCTACCGCCAGCACTATCACCACTGTCCCGAACAATGCCCTTAACCTGCTAAGCTACCCAGAACATTGCCCTGTAATTAGGGAGAAAATGGATACTGCTCTGGAAAAGTGTCTGCTAAATTGTTGTAAATGCACTAATTTTACATTAGCATGTCCATATTTCCACCCACCAACTATCCACCTCTCTTTTTCACCTCTTGGCATGCTCCGGCGTAGACCTCAAGCTAATTGTGTCGGTAGAAGCTCTTGGAGCACTGTAAGCAGGTCTTTTCTAGGCGCAAACGCCCATCTCCTCGCGATTTAAAGTAAGAGGCCCCTGCTTCACGAATCAAAGTAGCGCCGCTTTTCGTCGTAGGCCGCCTTCATCCCAGTCGAGTCGCCCTCCCCGTCATGTCAGCCGTTCTCGCCACGCTTTGACGGAAATGGAGCTAGTTTGATTTCGCAATGTGGAGTGGGGGGGGGGGATGAGGGAGATATTTTAGATTTAATACACGACCCAAGGTCTGGACAGACGCACAGTCACTTGCTATCTTCATTCTTTTTTTTTTGTTCGAGCACTCTGTCTAAAAACGGCATCTATTCAGCCTACAGATATGAAGCAATAAAAGAGGCCGAGATAGGAGTTAGCTTGTTAGAGGGAGGGACGAGGGCAGCTACAGCTTTTATGACGACAGCCCAAAGATAAGAGCCAACTGTTATTTAAATATTAAGCGTTTCATGAGAAAACCACAGGCATCAAAGTAATTCTAATGAAAAAAGAACCTACATAGGGGGAGAAACATACTTTAACCACACACACACACAACACTCACTAACTCTCAGGGTGGAGACAAAAGGCAGAAGTGCATAACAGTGTAGCCTGAGGCTGCCAAATACAGCAATGCAGCAAACTCGATTCCCCACTGTATGCATAATGGATTTCGATACACACTCCGTTCTCACTTTTGCCTCAGGACTTGCCAGCAGGGATGAACCCAAACTCAACCCATCAGTTGCAGCTGCGCTCTAACAGGGGCCAAGTGATAAGACGCATGTCTCACTGTGTCTACAGTCTGCTTTTGCTTTCTGAGTTGGTCAAACATGAAAACACTAACGTTGTAGTGCAACACACACGATGTAGTTTCCGTTTTGTACTTTACAAAGTTGTTGGTGAGAAATTATAACAGAGCGCGGTGTCGGGTCACGCACCTCGAGGCTGAGGAAGCCGCCGTCGTGTGCGGAGGTGACGCGAGGCGAGGGCTCGAACCACTCGCAGGACCTGCCCAGGAGGCTGGGGAGGGAGCGGCCGAGACACGGTGAGGAGCCGTGGAGCAGCGGGCCAGGATCAGCGCACTCTCACTCAGCCCACGTCCAGCAAGGACTGGTACTGCACCATGTCTACATGAAGGGAGAGAGAGAGAGGTGAAGAGAGAGAGAGAGGTAAAGAGAGAGAGGTAAAGAGAAAGAGAGAGAGAGAGAGAGGAGGTGAAGAGAGAGAGAGAAAGAGAGGCAAAGAGGAGGAGGGAGGAGGGAAGGAGGAGAGGGAGAGAGAGAGAGAGAGAGAGAGAGGCAGGAGAGAAGCAGGGCAGGGAAGAGAGTGAGAGAGGGGAGGTAAAAGAGAGTAGAAGGGAGGTGAAGAGGAGAGGAGAGGAGAGAGAGAGAGAGAGAGAGAGAGAGGTAAAGAGAGAGAGAGGGGTGAAGAGAGAGAGAGGTAAGAGAGAGAGAGAGAGAGAGGGAAGGAGGAGAGAGAGGGGGAAGAGAGAGCGAGAGAAAGAGGAGAGAGAGAGAGAGAGAGAGAGGTAAAGAGAGAGAGAGAGGGAAGAGAGAAGAGAGAGGTGGGAAGAGAGAGAGAGAGGGGAAGAGAGAGGGAGAGAGAGAGAGAGAGAGAGAGAGAGAGAGAGAGAGAGAGAGGTAAAGAGAGAGAGAGAGGAAGAGAAAGAGGAAGAGGGAAGAGAGAGGGGGAGAGAGGTGAAGAGAGAGGTAAAGACAGCTGAAGGAATGAGAGAAAGAGGCACAGGAGAGAGAGAGAGGGGAGGAAAGACGGAGAGAGTAAGACAGGTGCAGGAAGGAGAGGGAGAGAGGGGGAAGGGAGAGTAGGGGTAAGCAGAGAGAGGTGAAGAGAGTGAGAGAGAGGAGGTGAAGAGAGGAAGAGAGAGAGAGAGAGAGAGAGAGAGAGAGAGGGAGAGAGAGAGAGAGAGGGGTGGAAGAGAGGGAGAGAGGCAAAGAGAGAGAGAGAGGAAGAAGAGAGAGGAAGAGGTAGTAGGAGAGAGAGAGAGAGAGAGAGAGAGAGAGAGAGAGAGAGAGGGGAGAAAGGTGAAGAGAGAGAGAGAGGTGAAGAGGTGGGGAGAGGGAAGAGAGAGAGGTGAAGAGAGAGAGAGAGAGGGGAGAAGAAGAGAGAACAGGAGAGAGAGAGAGAGGAGAGGAGAAGGTAAGAGAGGTGAAGAGAGAGGAGAGGTGAAGAGAGGGAGAGGAGAGGAGAGGTGAAGAGAGGGAGAGAGAGAGAAAGAGAGAGAGAGAGAGGTGAAGAGAGAGAGAGAGAGGTGAAGAGAGAGAGAGAGAGAGAAGAGGGAGAGAGAGGGTGAAGAGAGAGAGAGAGAGAGAGAGAGTAGGAGAGGAAAAGAGAGAAAGAGAGAGAGACAGAGAGAGAGATAGGAGGAGGAGAGAGAGGGAGAGAGGGAAAGAGAGAGAGAGGTAGAGAGAGAGGTAGAGAGAGGTGAAGAGAGGGAGAGAGAGGGAGAGGTGAAGAGAGGGAGAGAAAGAGAGGGGAGAGAGAGGGGAGAGGGGTAGAGAGAGAGGAGAGAGAGTGAGAGAGGGGGAGAGAGAGAAAGAGGAAGAGAGGGAGAGGCTGGGAGAGAGGGAGAGAGGGGAGAAGAGTAGAGGAGAAGAGAGGGGAGAGGAAAGGAAGAGAGGGAGAGAGAGAGAGAGGTGAAGAGATGAAGAGAGAGAGAGGTGAAGAGAGGGAGAGAGAGGTGAAGAGAGGGAGAGGCGAAGAGAGGGAGAGGTGAAGAGAGAGGTGAAGAGATGAAGAGAGAGAGAGGTGAAGAGAGAGGTGAAGAGAGGGAGAGAGAGAGAGAGGTGAAGAGAGGGAGAGAGGGAGAGGTGAAGAGAGGGAGAGAGAGGGAGAGGTGAAGAGAGAGGTGAAGAGATGAAGAGAGAGAGAGGTGAAGAGAGCTGGGGAGCAGGGGGTGCATTATGAGACGGTGTGATCTAAAGTCTGATCTGAACGGCGCTGTTTAAATGTAACACCCCGTCGCGTCTCAGCGCAGCTCCTTATTAAAGCCCCAGCTCCCTCCATCACCATCTCTCTCCCTCGCCCCTGCTGCCACATGCTTCAGAACTCGGAGCTTGGTGCATTAAAGGGTCTGCATTCATGACGTGACGGAGTCAAACGTGACACGTGTGTTGTGAAAGCAGCACGTACATCTTAATTAACGTATTATAGCGTTAATCTCGGCGTGAACTGTGTTTCTTCACTCGGTGTTGCTAAAGTCGCGTTATTCGATGGCGTTTCCCAGTGCTGCTCTGTACCCACGCTGCCGTGTGCTGTTACACTAATAAACCTGAACCAAACCTGAACAGAAGATCACACTACCTTTTATTTTCTTCCTTTTCTCTAGTGAAGTCTTCCACTCGGGGTTGATCTCCTCATAGCCAGGCTGTTGGAGGGAGGGTGAGAGACAGAGAGGAAGCGTAGGATGAAGGGAGAGAGAAGGAGAGAGATGGGGAGGAAGAGAAAGAGAGACGGGGAGAAAGAAAGAAAGAAAAAAAGTGAAGAGTGGGAGGGAGGAAATTAGGGGAAGGAAGGAGAAAAAAGAAAGAAAGAAAGAAATGGAATGGAATGGTGGAAAAAAGGAGGAGGAGGGAGGAAGGAAGCGAAAGAAAGAGAGAGAAGGGTCAACATTGGAAGGGACAGAATAAAAAAGAAAGAAGGGTAGATGGGGAAAAAAGGAAGGAAGAAAGGGCAACATTGGAAAGGAAAAGAAGGAGAAATGGAGAAGGAGAAATAGGGCGAGAGAGAGGCCGAGACGGAGAGAAAGAGAAAGAAAGAAAAAGAGAAGGAGCAACATGGGAAGGTAGGGGAAGTTAGGAGAAAGAAGGAGAGATGGCAAGAGAGACAGAGAGATCACAGTGAGTCACACCTCTACAGTGCTCACGATAACACACATGCGCACACAAGCACGCGCACAAACACGCACACACACAAACGCGCGCACGCATGCCAACAAGCGCACACAAACGCACACACGCGCGCACACAAACACGCACGTGCACACAAACACGCGTTACAGCTCTGGAGTCCATTACCTGCTCCTCTTGTGTCCAGCTGCTCCTGTGTCTCAGCGACGGCACGTCCCACAAACTCAGGGTCCCGGAGAAGTGGATCACGGCCAGCATGGTCCCATCAGGAGACAGACTCATCCTGAACACACCGTCCTACACACACACACACACACACACACATCACTAACTCTCCAGCCACTTCATTACAAGCATCAACTGCTTTGTAGCTCCACCTGTTTTTGAACCCCAGAACCCTGCTTCTCTGGACATTTCCAATCCACAATGATCCTGGCAAAACACACACAAAACATGCATGTGCACAGTTTACTCTCTCTCTCTCTCTCTCTAACACACTTCATCCTAAAGTCTGACCACTACGTCTTCAAAATCCATCAACAACACATCGCCGCTATTCCTTTTCTTCCAGCAAGCCAAAGCATAAACAAAAACTTTCCCTTCAGTTTGTAGTGCGTACGAGTCTTCATCGCGATAACGCCGTAACGCAGTTTACTGCAAAAGTCTTTCATAAATAAAGCAGCTGCACTCTGAATAAGTGCACTTTAGCTGCTGCTCCCAGCGAAGAAAACATGTTGCGTCCGAGATCGCAAGCGTGAGATATTAAAAACCTACAGGAGCCTTAAAACCAGACACTGTCCCTGTAACAAGGACAAGGAAGTCACTCCCGATGACAGTGTCTGCCGAAATGCCATTAACGGGAACATAAACGTTGTCAACTGATCTTTGTTAGGGCCCACTGGTGATGCTGAAGCGCTGGAAGTTTGCTTCAGAAAATTACTGCATGAACCGTTCATTAAAACAGGGGCTTCGTAAGAAAAGGAGTAAAAAAGGATGGACTGGAAAACAAAAAAAAATAAAGCCCACAAACTAGAGGTTGACCGATATTGGATTTTCAGGGCCGATATCGATACCAATTATTGCTAGTTGACGATATTTGGAACTGATATGCAAAAAAAAAAAGAAAAAGAAAATCTCAGTCAAAATTTAGAATTTTACCAACACCAAGCTCAGCTGAAACTCTCCTCCTTCTCGGAGCTTCACGCTGCACTCGTGTATGAGTGTGGTGTGAGTCACAACTAGGCTTCAGCGTTGACTGGCTACTACTCGTGTGACGTACGGCCAATCAGAGACTGTTGTGGGCAGGACATTAAATGAAGCAACGAGTCGAGAGCAAACAGCACAGAGAGAAGAGACGGCAGCGGAGCCACAGTAGCGCACCTCGTAATTACTTAATATCGATGATGGTGAAAATTAAACACCGACACAGATAGTCCGCAAAATGCCTAATATCAGCCGCAGATAATCGGCCCGGCCGGTAATCGGTAAAACCTTACCACAAACACCCCCCAAAACCTGAAAGGGCTCCTGAGCAACACCTTTAACACCAAGGCTCTGTTTTAATTAAGAAATGGTTGCTAAAGGTTGTTAATAGGGCTAGATGATATGACCACAAATCAATATCACAATGATGATTTTTTTGCTGTCAAATGTCACAGACAAGGTTTCTACTCTAAATACAAATTGTAAATTGTACAGCTTAAAGCTAAAAGTTCTAATAAAAGAACATCTTTGTTACAAATTTATGTTTTAAAGTATTGACTGAATAAAAAAAATAAATCAAAATAATCATCATATCAGAATCGGTTGATAATTTGTTAAGTCATCATCATCGGACCCGATATTTCCAGTCGATATTTAATGACGGATTTATTGTACGCTGAAAAGGTAGC
The DNA here is from genome assembly GCA_032718565.1 of Distichodus sexfasciatus. Lineage (NCBI taxonomy): Eukaryota > Metazoa > Chordata > Actinopteri > Characiformes > Distichodontidae > Distichodus > Distichodus sexfasciatus. Next base: position 489,192 of record JAVGVS010000302.1, on the reverse strand, counting down.
ACTTGTGCCAGGTGTGTCCAAAGCCTGAGGTGGGATTTTATACGGCCCGTCTTTATACGTCTGTCTTAAAACGTATGCGTTTATTTTGTGCAGAAATGCTGGGCACGCAGTGGAACTTTCTTGTCTTTACGCGCTCAATTCTGCTGGCGCAGAGCTGCACTTGAACCTATAACCTTCTGCCTCACAGACAAGTATCTGACCAGCAGACCACCAGCACTCTACAGATCTACACCAACACCCACTCGGACCTGAAAAAACAAAGAGCCCAGACGCTGTTCAGTAAAGCAGAAAAAAGGTAGAAGTTATTAACTACACGGCAGATAAGCAGTCCATTATTCCACTGACTGGACAACAGGAAAAAGAGAGAGAGAGAGAGAGCGTGGAACAGAGTGTAAGAGAGCGAAGAAAGGGTAATTACCTGCTCGCTGCTTTGCCGGGGAAACAGTGGAAAACTGGGCATTCGGAACAGGCCTCTCCTCTGAGACTGGACGGAATCGAGAGATTATGATCAGCGTTGCTGCTAATTAACAGCCCCATTTATCACAAATATTTAATTACTTTTCCCACCACCATCGTTTGCATCGTTATCGTTTGGATTGGGAGCCGGTGTGGGACGGCTGGGAGTGAGCGATCAGCATTACATGGAGAAGTGTGTGTATGTGTGTGTGTCTCACCGCGCCCACATCGTCCTCGTAACTGGTGACCTGCTTGTAGTGGGGCGACCCGGACAGCACCCTCCACGCAGTGATGCCACACTGGGTGGCTCTGGAGGCCTGACCGTCGCCCGACGCACAGCCGCCCACCAACAGCAGTCTGCGGGAAAGAGAAAGGGATTGTGGGAAAGGTGGGAGTCATAACAGACCATGGGCATGTCCTCAAATACAGAGTAACCTTTGAAATAAAAACATAAAAATGATTTTTACCTTTGTTTATTATTATCTTTTAATTACACTTCATTAAAAGTAAAAAGTTCCTACAAAACCGTCAATAGTTTTAATATAATCAGTAATAATGTTGATAGTAACGGTACTTAGATACCTACAAGTAACAGTCCTTGTAATACTTAAGTAACAGTATGAACCGTAACAGTGCTTAAGTACCTGATAGTAACAGTATTTGAAATACTTAAGCAACGGCATTGACCATAACAGTGCTTAAGTAACTAATAGTAGCAGTACTTGTAATACTTGAGTAACAGTACTGACTCTAAGAGTACTTAAGTAACTGGTAGTAACAGTACTTGTAATACTTAAGTACCAGTACTGACTGTAAGATTACTTAAGTAACTGGTAGTAACAGTACTTGTAATACTTAAGTACCAGTACTGACTGTAAGAGTACTTAAGTAACTGGTAGTAACAGTACTTGTAATACTTAAGTACCAGTACTGACTCTAAGAGTACTTAAGTAACTGGTAGTAACAGTACTTGTAATACTTGAGTAACAGTACTGATTGGAAATGGACAAATTCCTTTCATCCTAAATAATGTGGACTAGACTGCTGTTCATCGTCTAGACTCACATCAGCACACACACGTACACACACACACACACACGTACACACGTACACACGTACACACGTACACACACTTATACACGGACGCTCAACATGCAACGTGTTGGAGAACTGAGAGAATGAAAGATCAAAGTTTTTTGCGTACACTGAAAGTTAAATCATTCGACTTTATGAAAGTTAATTGGCAAAACGCACATAAAGCAGAGAGGGAGAGTCTGCTGGAAGTATAAGCGACAGCATGACAGAAGAAAGAGGAAGACGGGGTGAGACAGATTTGAGGAAGAGGGAGAAAGTTAAAAAGGCCTGTGGATTTCAGCAACTAAGCACAGAGAAGAGGAGAAGAAGATTGTGTCAAAGCCAGACTTTCCAGAAACTTCTCATCAGTTAAGCCAAAGACCAGTGTGAGAGGACGATAAGACAAGAAAGCAGCAACGCGCACAACTAATCCAGCACACACACACACACACACATCCACCCCCCACACCCACACACACAGGGTTAAGACTGCCCCCTGCTGACAAACAAGACTCCACAATGTACTGTAGCAGTATATACTAACTTTTTGAGAAGGTGTTTGCCGTAATTTCAGACGTGACTTCTATATTATTAAATAGTATAACTAGCATATATTTTCAAGAATAATTAAAACCATATATAACTTCACAAACGCTCGTGGTGTATTTATTAAATCATTTATTTGTATTTTATTTCTGCAATAACCCTCATTATTATTTAATTCTTCTGTACACTGTCCTTAGTCTGCAGTGAAAACGTCTACAAAAGGTAAAATGTTCTTATGTCATGTTAAGTCACAATAAAATCACTATTCTATTGAAGAAAAGTATTTACACAATACACAAATTTAATTCAACTTATGGTAGTACTTAAGTGATGTGGCAAAAACACATCTAAACTGTAATGGTGAAGCCCATTTCACCCCTAACGGAGGGGTAGGAAATATTTCCCAGAATGCCCTGCGAAAGACTATCAGCAACATCACTAGTGTGGTGTTGGTTGCTATTATGCTCTGGTTTGCTGCAGACAAACATAAGAAAAATGTCAACATCATACGCGACGGAAACAGAAATACTTCGCTTTATGTTGTCTTGACATTGTCTTTTCGTCGCTTAATTGAATCCATTAAAAGACAAGCATGTAAAAGTGTAAATAACAAATAACTAATAGAAAATGAAACGTTTGATGATAGCATATTCTCACTCTCGTCAGAACGCAAGTCCACCGATGAAAAAAGTTTCATTACTGAGCGACTTGCATTTCTTCGGTGACAGCGTTATTAAAGACACTTTGCTATGTTTACAGACGGTCAACCTCGCCTTAATTCCACCAAAATCCCAGAAAAAACACATCGCGTCTTGCTAAGTGAAATTTCCAGAGGTAGAAAGTAACAAATTACATTTCCTCAGGTTGCTGTAATTGAGTAGTTCTTATGAGTAATTTGTAATTTTTTGAGTAGTTTTTGAAATAGGCAATTTTACTTTTACTCAAGTACATTTTGACCCAAGTATTTTACTTTTATTTTTACGCTACATTTGAAACCCACCCGTTACTGAGTAAAAAATGAAATGCAGGAATAAAAAACAATCCGCCTGAACTGAAAAGAAAATTGCGTGGGCGTTCACACTATTTTAATGTAGCCTGTCGTTGGATGATGGCTGGTGCCGAGCAAGAGGTAGTGTGCGCATTATACCTCTCAACGGGTTGTAAACATTACGCAGTTAACTAGCGCTAGATTGGATTTATAGTCCTTTTTTCACATCAAGTAATTGAAAGTAACTAAGTAACTTTTACTCAAAGTAAATTTTAAATGAAGTACTTTTTTACTTTTACTCGAGTAGATTTTTAGATGGGTACTCTTACTTGAGTAGAATTTAAGCAAAGTAAAGACACTTTTACTTAATTAAAATTTTTCGGTACTTTTTCCACCTCTGGAAATTTCCCACAGACTAATGACGGCGCATCACGTTTACAAAGGGGTGTCCCATTTCACCAGGGTAGATTTGAACACCTGCCCCTTGCCACTCCATGCCAAAGGCCAAGGGGTGAAATGGCATGTACCATAAGACGTCTGTCACACACTCACACACAAACCCCCACAGACCCAGACAGTTTGGCTTTGTGTACGCGTGTACACGTGTGTGTTGTGTGTTTATCTGACCTGTGTGTTGGATGGTAGATCACCGATGTAACTCCGCTGCTGTAGTGACCAGACAAACTGAAGCTGTGGCTCTCCTGGAAGCCCTGATTGGTCCCCATGCTGCAGGGCGACAAGAAGCTTGAATCACAGTTCGACAAGAAGCGTGTCTGGCTACAAAAGCAGCTCAGCACCAAAAAAAGAGGAAAACGTAGTTACGTCTTTAAGGGAGTTTTCACACTTGGTCCGTTTCAGCCCTCAAAGCGAACTCAGATCGATTAGTCAGCATTTTTTACGTATATGTGAACACGCCTAACGAACTCAGACCCCTCTGAAATGAACCGAACTGAGACCACATCGGGAGGTGGTCTCAGTCCGGTTCGCTTTAAGTGCGCAGCATGGTTCGTTTAACTCGCGCCTGAACACAAAGCGCCCCTGGTTCACTTCGACAGGTTTTGTCCAAAGTGAAAACTACCCAGAATGCAAAGCAGTAAAGGTCTGAGAGCTCCATTAGAATTAAATATAAACAGAAAAAGGACTGAGGCCCCATCTGAGCTGAAGTGGAGCAGAAAGAGAACCGAGTCCCCTTTCAAATGAACTCACAGTGTGAACATAAGAAGAACTGAGTTCCCTTTCTGTTGGTCCACTTTTTGGACCCCTTCTAGAGGACTGAGTTCGGTTCCTTTAAAGAGGACTATATGTGAAAACACCCTAAGAGTAAAAACACCAAAATCAGCTGAAATATTTCCAAATCCTCCAAGTGGCTTTGACTCTTACGCTCCACTCTGACCACAATTACAGCTACAAAGAGGCCTAGTGAGGATGAGGAAAACCAGTTAGTCTTCTGAAAACACGCTGCTTCTTTTGAAAAGCTCTGCAACTTTGCGAACATGCAGACTTTGAAAAAGCTGGCGATACACTGATCAGAAAACTACAGAAATGGGGAAAAAAATCAAATCAAAGCATTTTCTAGCAAACCAAGTCCAGCAAAGGAAGTGAAACGGGGACTCAGCTTATTGATGTCTCTTAGGCTGCAGTGAAATAAACACGGCCTGCTTACTGTGTGTGTGTGTGTGTGTGTGAAAGAGCGAGAGGGTGTGAGAGCTGCCCACTGCTCACGGATGGGTCAAATCCAGAGTTGGGTTGCGGTGCGCTGTGTGCTGTTCACAATGACAAATAATTACTCACTTTACATAACATTGTGTCACTATGAAACTTGATTTACACCTCTATTGCTTACCTGACCAGGTAGCTCTTGAGTTGACCTCCGTAGGTAATGACCAGCAGCTCGGCTGACCACTGGGCGCTGGCGGTGTACTCCAGGAAAATCAGTCCTGCCGCTGCGTAGCTGAAATCGCCCGGGAAACTCATCGCCTAAAGGAGAGGAAAAAAGAGAGAGGACATTAGAACCGAGACAGAAAGATTTTAGGGTCAAAAAAGTTTAAGAGAGAGAGCAGGAGGGAGTAGGGCAAAAAGAGAGAGAGAGAGATTCTTTCAAATCTGTGTGCTGATATCTTCTGACAGACGGACAGAAAGGGGAGGGCGTGTGAGGCAACGATGAGGAAAGAAACGGAAGGGTGGTGAAGGATTGACTGCTCCTTCTCTCTGACAGCTAGGAAAAGTCGGAGACGGAGAAAGTGGATGAAATCGACGTGAGTGAGACCTCTGCATCTCTCTTTCTGCTGGAAAGTCTTTCAGAGAGAGTCCTCCAGGGGTGTAGTAGGGTGTGTGTGTGTGTGTGTGAGTGTTGGCGGCTGAAAGGGAGAAAGGGAGAGGCTTTGGGCAGAAAGCGGCCAGAAAATGAGCAGTTCGCTTGGGCAGTGGTGCGGAGGAAAAAAACCCTTCTTGGAGGCCGGGAGACCTGATCTCGGCAGCAGAATGAAGGAGAGAAAGGAGGGAAACGGTAGAGAGACATGAAGGGAGAGTGTGTGAGAGAGAGAGAGAGAGAGAGAGAGCAGAGCCAGCACACAGAAGAGGATGAGGACAGAACTCCACACCGCGGCAGCGTGAAGAGAGACAAATATGGATAGAGAAAGATGCTCCACAATCAACTACAGAAATGTTCTGGATCTGATCATGATCTGCAGCACTTTGTCCTTTTATCTACTACACTAATCATTCAGAACAGTTCTAAACAATTATTCTAACAAAGCAGAAAACACGAAGGTCTGCAGAGGAAACGTGTGTCCCTTTGGACATAAGAAGTCCAGCTAAAAACACAAAGCACTGTGAAGACAAAGTAACACATGAGGGACTAACTGCGACTAACTGCCATGGACGGAGAGAAAATGATGGGGAGAAAGAACGAGAGAAGGACAGTGCAAGACGAAAAGAGGTACACAAGACGGAGAAATGGTGAGAGGGGCCAAAAAGAGAGAGAGAGAGAGAGAGAGAGACGCACTGAGAGAAAGAGAGAGAGAGAGAGGGAGAGAGAGACGCACTGACAGAGAGAGAGAAGCACTGACAGAGAGGGAGGGAGACACACTGAGAGGGAGAGAGAGACGCACTGAGAGAGAGGGAGAGAGACACACTGAGAGGGAGAGAGAGACGCACTGAGAGAGAGAGAGAGACGCACAGAGAGAAAGAGAAAGAGAGAGACACTGAGAGGGAAAGAGAGACGCACAGAGAGAGAGAGTGAGAGAGAGAGAGAGAGAGAGAGAGAGAGAGAGAGAGAGACGCACAGAGAGAAAGAGAAAGAGAGAGACACTAAGAGGGAAAGAGAGACGCACAGAGAGAGAGAGAGAGAGAGAGAGAGAGAGAGAGAGAGATTGAGAGAGAGAGAGAGAGAAAGAGAGAGACACTGAGAGGGAGAGAGAGACGCACTGAGAGAGAGAGAGAGAGAGAGAGAGAGACAGAGACAGAGAGAGAGAGAAAGAGAAAGAGAGAGACACTGAGAGGGAGAGAGAGACGCACTGAGAGAGAGAGAAAGAGAGAGAGAGAGACGCACTGAGAGAGATAGAGAGAGAATAGAGAGAGAGACGCATTGAGAGAGAAAGGAAGGGGGGAGAGAGGGAGAGAGATGAGAAGGAGGGAGAAAGAGGGAGAGAGGAGAGAGAAGGAGGGAGAGAGACGCATTGAGAAGGAGAGAGAGAGAGAGAAACACAAGTAGAAAAGGAGAGACGTTGAGAGAGAGAGAGAGAGTAAGCAGCTTACTGGAGGGATGACGAAGAGTTCGCTGCCCATCAGGTCGAAGACTCGTACGGTTCCGGTGCTGTCAGCGTACGCCAGCAGGGCACAGTCGTGACTCCAGGCCACCTTCCGCCACTGAGGAGACGGGTCTTTGGGGACTGTGGAACCAACACGAAGCATCACGACAACACATTCACAACACGGCCAAAAACTGCTTCAGTGCTGAAATGAAAACCAACTGTACCCAAGACCTACAGGCCTACAGAGTGTGATCTATACGTCAGAACAGCTGGTAGCACAACGGTTAGGGAGTTGGCCCCGTAAACGGAGGGTCGGCGGTTCAAGTCCCGGACAGGTAAAGGTACCAGTGAGGTACTCAAGAGCAAGGTACCGTCAGCAAGCACTGCTCCCCGGGCGCTGCTAGAATAAAGCTGCCCACTGCTCTACCGTCCTGTTCTTTTCTTTAGGAAGTTTATTTTGCCATCAAAAACGGGGGGATTAAACTGTCGTGTTGAGGTCGCACAATAGATCGGCATATTCTAGATTTGAACACAACCCGCGAAATGGCAGTTCAGCTCTAAGTGACGTCCGTGATCGTATCTGTGCCCTACTGGGCGCTGATTAAACATCTAAGCACTATGGAAAAATGTCACGTCCCTGGCGTTATTTCACGTCGTTCAAATGGATTTTACGCAGCAGCTGCTGTGAAATTTAACACCACACCACAGTGTGATCTTTGCGGGATCAAAAGCATCGTTCCTGGACACAAAGGTCTGACTCGAGACTCAGTGGAAACACAATCCCACCATGAAGCCGCTTCATATGGCCTCTTCGTATAAAGCTTTTCTGGCATTGGTTTTTCACTAAATTACCCAACAGTGTTTGAGTTCGGCCTCGTTCTGAATGTTCCGTGTAGTTCTACCGCAATTTCTGAGCTCTGCACCCAGAATTTAGAAGCTACGCACATCTGCCTGCCAGCAAAAAGTCAATCGTCGCAAAAATTGCGGCACCGTTGGACGTCTTTAAAGAAATAAAAAAGGCCTGCTCTTTGAGCTCCACAGGCCATCAGCTACTGAATGAAGTTATAAATATTTCAAGCCAAGATATAGGCTTTGGAAAAGTATCGATTTAAGGGTCTCGGGAAACAAATATGCAATTCAAGATTTTTAATAAAAGAGAAATAAATCAGTAGGAACTTCAGAAGGAGCTTCAGAAGTTCTTTGTTGGTTCAGATCTTGGAAGTTACACTCGTTCGAAAGGAGGTTGGAACACTCTCTCAGAGGTCACTTGGATTTTCACTTCCTTTTTCTTTTTAACTTGGGTTAGTTTTATTTTAAACTCCAGGAGACTAACTTAATATGGCACGCCGAAGGGCAGGTGAAACAAGACTTGGAGTTTCGGGTGTTCAAGCTTGAAGCCAGATTGCTTAGCTCCCCGATATAAAGCAGAAAACAGAGCGGATTGCCTCTCTAATAAAATCCCCGGCAGGAGAGGAAGTTAAATAGTTTGTGGAAAGCTGGAAGGTCTTGTGAAATTCAGTTGGGCCAATTTTTACTGTTGCTGCAATAGACCTCGGTGGATTTCCAGGTGATGGGGACTTTCAAGTAGTAATTGTAAAGTACTTTAATATGGTTTTGGAAACAAATAGTTAGTGCTAGAGGTCAAGCGATATTGGTGTTTCAGGGCTGATATCGACATTAGGGCTGCAACTAACAATTATTTTGTTAAATGATTAATCTGTCGATTACTTTTTTCAATTAATTGATTATTAATCGGATGAAAGCAAAAGAAACTTTCATTTCCAGCATTTTTTAATGAACCAAGCAGTATTTTTCTATATTTCTTTTTTACTCTCTAACATTATAAAATGGGAAAAAATATTTTTGAAAATATAAGTAAATGGCTGTATTGTGAGTAAAACGCTGGTCGTTTTTGTTATTTATTAGCTAAAAAAAATTATTTTGTCTGTAATAAATGGGAAGATTTGACTGAACTGGAACACTTCAGTGAATGACTTCCTTGAGAGAGTTGGAGAGTTGGCTACAAATGGCAAAATCTTTAATATTTCTTTATTTTCAATTAATCAGCTGCAAACCAATTGTTTTTTTTCCATTTTGTAATGTTAGAGAATAAAAAATAAATGTAGAATATAACTGCAAGCAGTGATTACAGGGGCCATGTAGTTTGCAGCTTTATCAGTTTTTGACGAAACGAAGTGGACAGACGTTGAAAAATGACACGTTTCACCCTTTTATCTAGGGTGCTACGGTTCAAAACTTATTAGGCAAAACGCAAAATAGCTTATTATAGCACCACTAACTGGCAGAGTGGTGCAAATTTTTTTGCCTGAGTAGTGGGAGGGGTACCAGACCTACCTGCCAAATTTCAAAGCTGTAGCCCCCCCAGAGCCGGATTTCTATGACAGTGTGTGGTATTGCAGTCCTATGCCAAGCCGACCACATTTATTTGCATATTACAGAAATATGAAGACCTAAATTAAATATGTGCTCGATAATAATTAAAGAAGAGTGTCTTGGGATTCAAATGATACCAGTTGCATGCAGATTGGACAAAAATCCAGGGACTAGTTCGAAAAAGATTGGTTTTCATTTTATGCAAATTAGCGAAAAATCAAATGTGGCAGAAATAGAGGCGAGGGTCTAAAAAATTCGTCTTAACCCAAGGAATAAGATGATATAAGATTTTTGAGAATGGGAGCTATGGTTCAAAAGTTATTAGGCAAAATGCAATTTTTTTTTGGAAAAACGCAAAATAGCTTATTTTGGTGCAATTTTTTTTGCCTGAGTAGTGGGTGGGGTACCGGACCTACCTGCCAAATTTCAAAGTTGTAGGTCTTACAGTTTTTTCTCCACAACGCGTTTTAAGGCAGAAAAAAAAAAAAATCTGCACGATTCTAATAGGGTTCCACGCAATGTTCCACTGCATGGCCCCCTAAAAAATAGAAACAGTCAGTTTGGTCTATTAAAAAATGCTGGAAATGATTTTTTTCCCTTTTTATCGGATTAATAAATCGATTAAATCGAAAAATAATCGGCAGATTAATCGATTAACAAAATAATTGCTAGTTGCAGTCATATCTGAATACACCTGGAACAAGAAGACGATAAATCACCTGCCCTGAGACATCATGTCTCAAATCACTGGCTGTACAACTCTATATAAACACTTATTAACACTGACAGGGACAAGGTGCCAAGAAGACCTTTCTAGCTCGACCACGCAAGTTTTACTGTTAGCGTCGGTGTATATCCCGGAATGCTGAGGAGCCCAAGCAAAGCCAAAACAAATGAATCATGAACTGATTCATGAACCGATTCATGACTTGTGAATCAAATGAATCAATTCATGAATAAAATGAAACAAGTCATGATTCATGAATCAAATGAATCATGCATCAAATAAACAAATTCATGAATCATGCATCAAAAACAAATTCATGGATCATGCATCAAAAACAAATTCATGGATCATGCATCAAATGAATCCTGAATCAAATGAATCCTGAATCAAATGAACCAATTCATAAATTTGGAATCAAATGAATCATGAATCAAATGAAACATGCATCAAATAACCAAAATCATGAATCATGCATCAAATGAATCCTGACTCAAATGAATCCGGAATCAAATGAACCAATTCATAAATTTTCAATCAAATGAATACTGAATCAAGTGAAACATGCATCAAATTAACAAACTCATGAATCATGAATCAAATGAATCCTGAATCAAATGAACCAATTCATAAATTTTGAACCAAATGAATAATAAATCAAATGAAATGATTCATGAATCAAATTAAGTTAAGCACTTGGGGATGGTACCTTGCTCATGAGTATCTCAGTGGTAACTTTACTAGCCCTGGATTGGAACCTGTGACCTTCTGATCACGGGGCGAACACCCTACCGCTACGCCACCAACTGATCATAAAGACACTGAACCCTCCCATCGTCAGCTGAACATCTAAGCTCAGTCAAAGCAAAGTTACAGGGTTTGGGACCAACATTCTTATCACCTCCTTTGCCACAGAGACTAATCGGAGGAGCTGGCAAATTCTATTGTGGACAAGACGTGTCGGAAAACGCTGGAAAAAAGTGGTGGTGGTGGGGAGGGTGAGTATCCAATAGTTGAGGATGAACGATGGCACTTTAGCGAGATAAATACCTGCAAGACGAAGGGCTCGACACACGCTATAAATCACCTCTCCTCCGCTAAGGGCTAATTAATCTGCCCAGTGCGACTGGGGCTAACGCTCGGTCTGACGATCGCAACGTAACGTGGCTCTGGAAGATCTGCTGCTCGTCATAAATCACGGTATAGGTGAAGAGATGGTGGGGAGGGGGGAAGGAATAATAAGAATAATAAGAATAATAATAATAAGGTAGCTTTTTTTTTTAAAGGGAAAGATGTGCAACCTCAGCAAAGCTGCCTCCTCCTTTATCGCGGACCTGCAATAAAAATGCCAGCGGAGTTTTCAGGAGCGTGAAAAGAAAGCGTGCGGTGCTCCATCATGGGAACACATCGAGTTCTTTGATAAAAGATGATCCATCTCTAGTTATTCAACGTTACAAAGTACATATTAAAAAGCCTTTAAAACGTTTGTCCTTCAGCTGGTTTCCCAAAGCACTTCTCTTAAAGTGAATTAAAGTGTAAGAGTATTTGTCATTGTGAACGCAGCACAGGAAACAGTGCACCACAACCAAATGTGAACTCTGCATTTGACCCATCCATGAAGGACCAGCTATGCACAGTGCCTGGAGAGCAGTGCTTGGGGATGGTACCTTGATCATGAGTACCTCAGTTGTGCCTTAACCCGTCCGGAACCTTCCGATCACGAGGCCAACTGCCTGACCGTTACGCTACTGTTTCCTGCTGTATTCAACTATGCTGATTATGAAAATCTCTGAAATAAAAAGTCTCTCCATGAACCGACTTGTATCATACTGAAGCCACAGAAAGCCAACCCGAAAGCCGTGGGACTTTTCCCCACCCCTTTCGCCCCTTTTCTAAGGTTTGCCATTTATTTGTGGGTTGAATTTTACACGCAGATGACTTTGTTTACCTGAGGGCCGAGCTGAAAATTGGAGGTTACATTTCTTGGCGCATGGATTATGTGCGGGAGGCTGAAAATGGGAAATGTGGAAAGGACGGAGCTATAGAAGCGGGAGCAATCGACCAGACGTCACACATTTATCTCAGTGAATAAATGAAAATGTCTAAGAGAAATAGAGATAGACAAAGAAAGAGAAAAAAAGAAAGAAAGAAAGAAAGAGTGTGACAGAGGAAAGCAAAGAAAGAAAGTGACAGAGGAAAAGAAAGGAAGAAAGAAAAGAGACAGATAGAAGAAAAGAAAGTGTGAGAGTATAAAAGAAAGAAAAGAGAGAGTAGAAAAGAAAGAAAAGAGAGAGTAGAAAAGAAAGAAAGAAAGAAAGAAAGAGTGTGAGAGTAGAAAGGAGAGAGAAACCGAGTCAATTAAATAAAGAAAGTGTGAGAGAGGAAAGTAGGAAAGAAAGAGAGAATGACAGAAAGAAAAAAAAGAGAACAGGAAAGATAGAGTGTAGGAAGGAAAGAAATAGTGCAAGGGTAGAAAAGAAAAGAAAAAAGAAAGAAAGTGTGAGAGAGGAAGTAGGAAAAAGAGAGTAGGAAAGAAAGTGAGAGAAAAGGAAAGAGAGAGAGTATTAAAGAATGAAAGAAAGAGAAAGAGAGAAACAGACGAAGAGAGGGAGAATATTCTGTGAAAGAGATGAGATATGAGACAGAAAGAGAGAGAGACGCCGTCGACGATTAGAAAGTGTGTGAGAAAGAAAAGAGAGAGAGGACACTGAGGGAGAGAGAGAGAAAGATGGAAAGAGTGCGACAGTAAGACTTCAGCAGAGCTCCATCACATCCAATCACAAAACGCAGATTTCCCTTCACCGCCCCGCTCCAGTCCCACCCCGTTAGAGACCCCCGTTAGAGACCCCCGTTAGAGACGGCGAGGGTTGGACCGGAGATGTGGGCTTCACTGCCGATTTCCCTACATCACCCCGCTCTGGTCAGAGCAGTGAACGGCGTTACAGACCCCCACTACGACCCACCTGACCCCACCGCCTCCAGCCGGCCCGGTGAACTCCACTCGGCGTATCTGACGTTTAGAGCCAGCCTGGTTTAACTACGGCGGGTGGGAAAGAGACGAACGTGGTGGAATTAAGCTGATTATAAGAGTTAATTAAAATCAGCTCCGTAGCTGCAGCTGCTAATTACAGAAACACACAGAAGCGGAGAGAGAGAGAGAGAGAAACATCTCCACAGCCTTTCTCTTCTCTCTCTTATTATAAAGAAGTTCAGCCTTGAATGAGCGCCGCGTCACAGCTCCAGCTCATTCCTCACACTCCCTTTACAGCAGCGTCGTGTGATGCACGCTAAGCAGCCTGCTGAAGTGAGTGTTCAGTAAACACGAGGGACGCTGGTGTTCCATCATATCGTGGAGCACAGTCATGACCCCGGTGGAAGTTACACGGTGTTTAAGGTGTTACTGAGTCGTTTAAGGGCGTTGATGAAATAATAATCTTTATTTGCAATAGATTCTGAGAAAATAAGGAAAGAGTTTGAGAACAAGAGAGAGAGAGAGAGAGAGAGAGAGAGCGCAAGAAGGAAAGACAGAAATGGAGAGAAAGAAAAACAAAGAGAGAAAGGAAAAAAAGAAAATGGGAGAAAGAAAGAAAAAGGTAAACAAGTAGAGGAAGAAAAAAGAGAAAGAACAGGAAAAAGTAAGGGAGAGAAAAGAGGGAAAGAAAAGAGAAAGATACAAAGAAGACAAGGACAGGAAGAAAAAGAGAAGTATCTTGTATCTTTCTGTCTTTCTTTCTTTCTTTCTCTGAAAGAAAGACAGAAAGATACAAAGGGGGGAAAAGAGAGAAAAGGAAAGAAAAGAAGAAAAAGAGAAAGAAAGAATCAGAGTGAGTGATTATTTGTAGGGCTGGCTATCGTTGCTGATTTCCTGAATCGATTCGATTCCGATTCACAAGGTCGTGATCCGATTCAATTCTCGATTTGATTCGATTTCGATTTATTTAGAGATTTCTTTGCGTCAATACTAGTTTTGCTTGGTTATAAAATAACTTGAGTCGAGCATATCCCTGTGTCGATGGACTGCACCAGACGGAGCGGCTTCAGCCATGGCTCTATTTGGTTTCAGTTTCGCCGCTCTCACGTTTTTATAGCTCTCCTTGCGCGGTCGCGAGAAGTAGTGCATAGCCGCAGGAAAAGATCGATCCGCCAATTTTGGAATCGATATCGTATTTTTCGAACGAGAATCAATATTGATCGGTTAATCGATTTTTTGAACCCAGCCCTAATTATTTGTCATTGAGGACACAGTACACAGTGCAGCACAACCAAATGTGACCTCTGCATTTGACCTATCCGTGAAGGAGCAGTGGACAGCTGACATGGGCAGCGCCTGGGGAGTAGTGCTTGGGGACAGTACCCTGCTCATGAGTACCTCAGTGGTACCTTTAACCGGTCCAGAACTTGAACCGACGACCTTGCTTTTGGAAAGTGTAGCTTCGTACCTTGACATTTGCCAATGACGGAGCCGAAGTCATCTCTAGCAGACCTGAGAGACAGACACAACAAACAGGGGCGTGAAAATGAGCGCACGACGCAGGCATGACATGGAAACACATGGTTTTTAATTTACTAAGCTTATGAGGTGTGTTAATGCCTTCACATGGACACTTCCAACCACCACAAGAACAACAAGAACTACAATCGGTTCTAACTACACGTGTTTTAAACACAAATTACCACTGACTGACCAGTAAGGCTCGACGATACAGCCTAAAGATAATATTGCGATATTTATAAGTGATATCGTGATACACAAAATATATCTCAAAAAATTCTCTCTTTTTGGGAGAGAACTACATTTCCCACAATCCCCCCTGCATGACTCCAAGCCACGTCACAATAATGAGGAAATATTTAGTAAATATCTGTATTGTGAGTGGAACGCTGGTTGTTATCGTTCAGCTAAAATATGAGTTTTGTCTGTAATTAAAGGGGAAGATTTGACTGAACTGGGGCGTTTTTGCAAGTGCTGGCGTTCCACGCGAGAGTCGTGAGCACTCACACCACAGCACATTTACATCGTGAAGGAAGTCATTTAGGGCCTCACCTCACTTCCAGAGCGCTTTCTCTGCGCTTTCTCTCAGCGCTCGTTGTTACCAAGTTATGAAAAGCACCATCGAGCACTTCCACGCTTGTTACTATTTCAACGTGTTTCTGTGAGATCGCTAGTTTAGCCGACAAGCATCGGTATCGACATCGGAACTGAAAAACTTGAATCGGTGCATCCCTAGTATTTACCTCAGGCCACCTCACTGAACACACATCTCGATCTGTTTCCACCCACACTCGTCTTTTTCTCGTTTTTACCATCCCTCGCTCTGTCCCCGTTCACTATAACGCATTTTAATCAAACTCTTTCTATTCGGCCAGTTTTCATGTCACAGCTACAAAACGTGAGCAGTCACACTGCTGTTTTCTTGTGGAAGTGCATCTCTCGTTTGCTTTTAAAATGTTTTTTGACCATATTTTTGTCTGTTTGGAGGCTTCGGGTCATCTGAATCCAACACACAGAGAAGAATTTTTACAATCAGTCAACATTTCCAGGTAAAAAGGAAAACAAGTAGAAGAAGTGCTCTTTTGGATCATCCGAACTAGAACTTCACTCCTCAGATCCGCTGAGCTCGACTTCTTCCAACAAGAAAGAGGTGAAAAATGAACCAATTACAGCCAACAGGCCAAATGCTTTCCAATCGATGGGGCGGAATTACCTAATTTCCACGCACTGGTCCTGAACCACGGCCAAGAGCTTCCCGTTGCTGCCAAAGGAAAAATAGACAAACAGAGGGACAGAGAGAGAAGAAAGGAGTAAATGAGAGAACAAACATGAAGGATTTAACGTCCACAAAAAAACGCAAAACAAACACTTGGCTTTGCAGAACGTCTTCCCCGGCACTAATCAATAGCTAATTAAAGCCGGCGGCGTCTCTGCCGTCCCTCTGTTTACATAAGCGAGAGGAGCTTGATGGACTTTGGGAAAAAACTGACTGAATTTCTTTGTAAAAAATTTAACTTTTAAACTGAATTTTCTTCTGCTTTGTACAGTAAGTTCTCAAAAGTAGGGTTAAAAGCAAATTCTTTCCTAAAATTATTTTTAATACCACATTTTCCATCATGTAATATTGAAATGAAGATTTCCATTTGTGTTCTAAGCTTGTACTTAATAACCAAATTAAAGTTGCCCAATCCAAACCTTAAATGATGAGTGTTTAGTGCATGGATTATGGAAAGCAGGAATTTTTTGAGCCTTTGCCTGAACTTGATTTCAAGAATGTATTTATTAAGGAAGTGTAATAAACTCCTAAGACTACGCAATAACTTTACTGAAAATAAAATTCAGCAATTTAATTAGTTATCATTTGTAATTGTGCATATTCAATTATATCTATTACCTCCACCTTTTTCAGCATGCAAGCGTAAACAGATCAAAATCCACACACATGCACTGAATAAATACACAAACATACTCACACACATCAGGGGTGGGCAAACCTTTCGGCTCAAGGACCACTCGGGGTTTAAATTTGACTCCCTTCCTCAGGGCGGGGGGCGGATCATAGTGTCAGTTAATTGGGATGTGTGGCGCCCTCTAGTGGAATCCGATAAGTATTGCAGGAAAACGGAGAAATAAATCCGGCCTTTAGAACAACTTTCGAAATATTTCACTGACCGGAGACAATGCAGTGGCAGACCATAATCGATTATACGGGGGTTTTCAACCGGTGGTCCGCTGCCCCCTCTAGTAGTAATGGGCAGAAATGCAGGTGGTCTGTGACGCAATCTAGTTTCACTACTGAAGTCACTTTTTAAAAACTACTGCATTTAATTTATTTTTCAAAACATTTCCAGATGATTTGGGCATCTTTATGAATAATGACTTTAATGCAAAAGTAAAAATTTGTGAACCACGCCCAATCTGCGTGCAATGTGAAGTAATGTAGAAAAACTGATGGGATGCATCGAACGGAATCGCTGACCTGATAATCGAATTCGAATTGTGAGACCAGTGAAGGTTGACATCTCTAGTGTACTGTATATACATACACCTTTTCATATTCACACACACATCCATAAAACACACAATGCACAAAAGCATATAAACATCCATACGCGCATATACACACACACACCCATATATATATATATATATATATACACACACACACTCATCCACTGACAGTCTTAATGGATTTCCACCTCCAGTTGTAACAACTCCTCAGCTTTTATCACTCTCCCTGAAGCTTATACTTCCTGCACCACAGAGGACAGCTTAATAAAGACTAATATTGTTTGCTGTGGGAGAGACGAGTCCATAAAACTCAACTCGAGCAATCTTCAGCACTCACTTCCAGCAAAAGAAAAATAACACAAGGTGGAGTTGACTGCGAGCGAATTTCAATCACAAGCCTATGCTAAACTCGCACACACAGGAGAATCTGCACATCCCTAATGATCTTTTCAGGACTTTACTCATGCATCAGCTAAAGCCATTTCCAGAGCACGGTCAGTATAACGAGCAACCTGAGGCCCAAATAACCAATGCGGGAAAGAAGAACGGGATAAAAAGGCATGAGAGTCAAAAGTCGTTAGCGTTACCTTGCCAGCACCAGCTGCCAGTTGATCTGTTTGGCGGCCAGACGCACCAGTCCAGGGGGTAGGGATGAACTTGAAGGGCTGGAGAGAAACAAACAAACAAACCAAAAATCACACAAACAGGTTTCATTAGTGCCGCACGCATATTTACAGGGAGAGCGGAACAGACTCGGGCGGCGCTGCCGGCTGAACTGAAAACAAGCACCTGAAGATTTGGGGCTGATGTAAATTTAATTAGCTCGTTCGTTTTCCATCTAGAGGTGCGACATATGGCTCGATGTTGGACTTAATTGGCTAATTAATTTAATTAATGGCCTTCGTTGACGTGCTGTCGTGCTTTGGCGACCAAAACATCTGGCGTGAATAATAACTCACCTGTACCAAAGGTAGTGCAGGATGAAGCGGAACGGTCCTGCAAAACATGGAGAGGATGTTACAGGTTGTCTATGTAGCACTGAAGTTACACATTTGGGATGTCAACATCAGCTAAACTGTGTTCTGTTGTGTTCATCCTTTTTGGGATAACATCTGAAAAACACAGACTCTAGACTTGTGTTTACATGTAATAAAAGTTACTTCCATTTATGCACAAATGGGGAAATTACAAGAAATTATAATCAACAAATTGCAACATCTAAAACAGAAAGCTTTAAAGAAACATCAAACAGGCAAGAAATGTTCAGACATCTATTCAACTATTTCTAAACACTGGCTTATGCACCACAATGGAAATACAGCTATGCTTTCTGTGTTAATATTAGTCAAATAGAACCAATAAGAAATAGTAAAAAGAAATATCAAGACTCTACTGTTGATGCAGTTTACAGATGACAGACCTAAAATATGCCTTACAGTCAGCAAACATGCTCTGCAACATGCAATACTAATAGAGGTCAAAACGATGAATAAAAACTACTTTGTCACTACTTAGGTGCAGTTTTTTTGGTGAAATCATGATACGAGATAGTGACATCATTTCCACGTTCATAAAATCAGCATAAAAGTGAGAATGCAGACCTGTCACTGCCTTTGCGATGAGAGAGGAGCTGCGCTCTTTGATTCCACGCAACTGCAAATAGACAACAACCCAAACTGAGAACAGAAGTAAATGTGTGTGTCTGCTTGGGCGTGAGACTGAGTGAGTGAGTGAGTGAGCGAGAAACAGTGTCACTTTAAGTATTTGTCAAATTCTTAAATTTAAATTTTCACTCAATGTATTAATCTTAAACTATCATACACAATAATCTTTTCTCTAGCAGACTCATTAGTGTCCAGGATCACGTCAGCGGTAACGCAAGAATATATATATATATATTTAAATAATATTAAAGAAAGAATGCTTCATATAAATAAACTGACATGACTTGGTCTGATTTAGGTTAAAGAAAAGCTGGTTGCCACTTTATATAAAGTTATTTTACGGGTTTTATTTATTTTATTTTTTATTTTTTGAAACAGGAGCATCGCGTTACAAAATCAGTCCAAACATTCCCACGAGCTTTTCCAGAGTTACGAACTGGTCAAGAAATAATGTATAAAATTCTTGCATTTCTTTATATCACAAAAATCTCTCAATATGGTTGCACTTTGTTCTCTTTGTAGTAAGTTAGTTTGTTATTTACCGTGACAAACTGACTTGAAACCTCACAGTTACAGTCAGCATTTATTAAGAAACTCGAACTTCATCTCTGGCTACGTGGCTCGACCTCCTTTAGTCGTCCTGTCAGGCCTCATAAACTCCACTTTTACCCCAAAACCCCTCGCTTCTCACACAAGCTGCACAAACCAACACCAACCTGCGTCTCGGTCTCCGGCGGCCATTCGGCGTTAATCAGCAAATCATATAAAATATTCTCCTCCTCATCTTCCAGATTGAGTTCTGCAGCCATGTTGTCCATCGCGCTGACGTCACGCTACGGCGTCCCGACAACCTCAAACTCTTATAAGCGACCGGCACACGACAACGTCATTTAAGAAAAGAAAAAGTCGGGGGTGTAAATGTTGGAAAATATAAGATTAGTCGTGTCGCATATACTAAACTGGTTTCTTTAAATAAACAATCAAAAATTAACGTTGGAGCAAAACAAGAGGGAACTATTTGAGGCGGCCGCTGTTTCGCACGGATTATTTCTCGAGTCGTCGCTGTCAACGTTTGGCCGCGTCACTTCCGGTTTGTTGGAGCGATCACCATGGCCGCGTTCGGAGGTGAGTTATTTTGCCGGCATATATAGAATATATTTTTTTAATATTTAAAAATTACGCATCATTTTTAATAACGTCGTATTTTATCGTCCTCAGAAATGGGCGTGATGCCCGAAATTGCTCAGGCTGTGGAGGAGATGGATTGGCTGTAAGTAAAGCCTTAGCCACGTAGCTAACACGAGCTGCGGCTAATGTGACAGCGGCGCCGTAACGTCACACAGCCCTGAGCTCGCAGTTTATTAATTTACAGTTTATTTAATATCACTAATAATACAAAGGGTTCAGTTTTAATGGAGATTAACAGTGGGTTAAGTGTAAATGGTTTTGCTGCTTTCTGCACCTGCCAGGTTGCCCACGGACATCCAAGCCGAGTCTATTCCTCTCATCCTGGGTGGAGGAGATGTGCTGATGGTAGGAAAGAAGCGTGGGATTTAATGAGGTATATATTCCTTTATGTTTCAGTGACTTATTCACTTCTCTATATGATCTGTTTCCCTACAGGCTGCTGAGACTGGAAGTGGCAAGACGGGGGTGAGTTAAAGTTCTCTTCTTTGATTACAGCTATAAAAGTATTTCACTAGATTGTGATTCGGGCCTGTTGCTTGCGTTGGAAGTTCCCGGGATAGGCTCCAGTCCCCCCACAACCCCGGTTGGGATTAAGAGATTTGGATGATGGATGGATGGATGAATGAATGGTAGCGTAACAGTAAGGAGTTTGCGCCGTGATCAGAAGGTCACTGGTTCAAGTCCCGGACTGGTAAAGGTACCACTGAGGTACTAGTGAGCAAGGTACTGTCCCCAGCACTGCTCACCGGCCACTGCGTATCAGCTGCCAGCGCATGGGTCATATGCAGAAGACGCATTTCATTGGGGGACACTGTGTGCTGTGCTGTGTTCACAATGACAAGAAAACACGTGCTCTATTTCACAGTATTGGCATGTCGCCTATTGTACTGACCGTCTCAATGACTTGCAGAAATCACCTTTTGTTTAGAATCAGATTTTTTTTCCAGGTAGGTTACTAAATCCGTGAAGGGGCAGTGCTTGGGGACATTACCTCAGTGGTACATTTACCGCCTCCGGGATTTGAGCCGGCAGCCTTACGATCAAAGGACCAACACCCTAACCGTTATGCTACCAACTGCCTGATTAAAAACAACTGTAACTGTAACTAAAATATTTACTCAAAGGAGATCAATTGTTGGACAGGGTCAAAAAAGTTAAGACACACTTTATAGAATGCGTCAACAAATGCAGACACGCTCCTGTTTTTTTTCGTGTGTAATCATCAATAAAAAAAACATTAGTGTTCTCAATGGTTTTGCAACCTTTCTTACTAAGCGATGGCCTGACCTTTCTGAGCCAACCTCCAAACGTGTGTAACAGATGACGATGTTCCTGCTGCTCTCCTCAGAGAGACCACTATTATTTGTCTCTAGAGCCTGGAGAGGTGAAAAATAGCCTCTGCTTTGGATTGTTGCCAGTAATCCACTTGAGCCGCTGTTTGGTTTTGATGACTCTATAGGCCTTCAGCATCCCCGTGATCCAGATTGTGTATGAGACCCTGAAGGACCAAGAGGAAGGGAAGAAGGGGCGCAGTGCGGTGAAGACGGGTGGATCAGGTACACCCCAAAACTTTTGCACAGGACTATATCACAATATACAATATCTCAATTTTTCTTCAAATCTCTAAAGCCCTTAATAAATAATGATTTTAACAATTGATGGATGCCACCAGACCAGTATAAGGATCTTAGGTAATCCCTGCAGCATTTAAGTTCATTTGTGGGTTTTTTCTATAGTCCGTCCGCCTCCATCTTTCAAAGTCAGCTTCTTCCCTCAAGATAAAAAAACACAGCTACATTTTTCACACGCGCGCACACACACAACTCAAAATATCTGAGGTGTGAGGTTTTCTTTTCGTTTTTCCATCTGAGGGAGAGAGGCACAGGAGATGGACAGGATGCACCACATATTCATTTTATCTTGTTTATTGAAATCCTCTGAATGCAGCAAATATTTTCACTCAAGTTCTAGTTTCGTTTATGGAAAATTCAGCAAAAGCCTTTCAGCTCCTCTCTCTCTCTCTCTCATTTTGGATTGGGTCATGTTCACCAGCAATCCAATGTCTTAAGTCAGAGAACGTTTTTGATTCAGTGGCTTCAGAAGGAAGAGGACAGGCAACCGCCAGCACCCGTTCACTTAAATCAGTCAGAGAGGCCTTTCACACAGCAGCATTTATCAAAGTCATTTATCGTAGTCACTGTTTTAGTGTGAGTCAGCTTTGAGACGCAGAGGCCAAAGCTGGTCCTTGATGGGGATCAGACCAAATTTCAGATCACTTTAAAAGTGCGTTTTAATTTGTTTTACGGAGTAAGTCCCTGCTGCTCTTATTAAGGCTCTTTGGATTGACCTTTGAGTTGGACAAATAAACTTTGGCATGCGTATCATGATGGCCACACCCAGTTACTCTCTATCAAACTTCACCTAACCTGGTTTGCACTGACGTAATGTAAATGAATGGGTTTTATAGACTGATA
The DNA here is from genome assembly GCA_032718565.1 of Distichodus sexfasciatus. Taxonomy (NCBI): domain Eukaryota; kingdom Metazoa; phylum Chordata; class Actinopteri; order Characiformes; family Distichodontidae; genus Distichodus; species Distichodus sexfasciatus. The sequence goes on along the minus strand of JAVGVS010000302.1, from coordinate 466,929 downwards.
ATATTTATTCTGTTTATTGCAGTATTTAATAAATGGCAGATGAACCCCTACGACAGAAGCCCAGCCTTTGGTGAGTCTTTAAAGGGCAGTGAATGAATTATTCATTCCATGTCATTCACACCGAGCATCTTTAAGTGGATGGTTCATTAACATCGGATGGAAAAAAGGATCATATTGTGGGTTTTATATGCAAATAGACCTTTTCCACAAAGCTGTACTTATCTGATATATTTTTTTTAATTGATGGCCATCTGTTTACACACTGTTTGATATGTATTTTTTGTGTCGTGGTGTACATCAGCGATCGGCCCAGATGGACTCTGCTGCCAGAGCAGGGAGATTAAAGAGTGGCACGGCTGCCGGTCCACCAGAGCTGTGACTAAGGGTAAGGCATCGTCTTGAACACTGCATATGCACATTTTGACACACACCCACCCTATAAGTTAAGGGAACCATTACGTTAACCTTAAATCAGAAGTTAAACTAGTAGTAAAAAAGTAATTTTTATCTTCATAAACCTTCACAGAGCTATTCTATTCTATTTATTTATTTATTTATTTATTTTATTGATATTGTAGCTACTTTTGTTGGAAATTGTGCTGACTTCAGCCTTTGCTCTTTTTTTGTTTGCAATTTAATTTGAATCTTCTGAAAACCCTTTTTAAGTTCAAAGTGGAGATGTACTGAGATCTGACTTCATTATGCAAACGATAAAAGGGATATACAGGTAGTCCCCGACTTACGATGGAGCTGCGGTCCTATGACCCTGTCTTAGCTTGAAAACATCGTAAGTCGATACATACTACAGTACCAGCCGTCACGACCCCTTCCAGCAGGAGATATACTTGGGCGTTTGGAAGACATGCTTTTTTCACTAAAATTGGACTTTGAAACAAAAAAGCACAGAAAAAAAATACGCTCCAACACCGAGACAACTGAACGCAGTCGATGGCTGGCAAGAGTGAGGCATCTCACAAAGCGGGAGATACTTATTTATTTTTCAAGATGACAATTCCAGATGATTTGGGCGTCTTTGTGAATAAATAATATAAATATAAAAAAAAAATTATTATTATTATTATTATTATTGTGTTGGCCGCAGACTACTGCTTATTCTGAATGGTGGTCCCTGGGACAGAACCAGTTGAAAGCCCCTGATGAACAGAGATTATCGTCTAATTTCATAGTTTGGGATGTAAACTTCACATTCTTATTGTGTAATTTTAAGATGTGTTATTCAAAAATTAAAACAGAGGCACAAATCCTGCTCCTTTCTTTCTTAGGGAGGTATTATTACGAGGTCAGCTGCCATGACCAAGGCTTGTGCAGGGTGGGCTGGTCCTCTAGCCAGGCAGCTCTGGATTTGGGTATGTTCATCACCTTTTCATTTTACACCACTTTCCCACAATTTTGTGCTTTCAATACATTTGATTCAGTGCTTTCATATCATTAAAAAAGAGGGAATTTATCAGAACTTGTATGAATATTTAATAAATTAACAGTTTTGTTTCATTTATAAATATTGCATCATGAAACACTCTTAAATCGCATTGTGGATCTGAGTGTGTCTTCTTTATCCACTCCTTGGCACACCCTTGTGTTTAAAGCTTTCCAGCAGGCACGGACAACAACACGCTTTGGCTTCGGAGGACGTGAAAAGAAATCCTACAAATAAACAGTTTGACAGTTATGGAGAGGTGTGTTGCCGAAAGTGCTAAGCAAAATAAAAAGTGGCTCATATTTCTGCAAAAATGGTCTGCATCTCTAATACATCTGGATCGTGAAAATGTTGCACTCTCGTGTGTGTTCTAACAGGAGTTCACCATGCACGACACCATCGGGTGCTACATAGACCTGGACAAAGGCCACATGTCCTTCTCCAAAAATGGTCCGCTCTCTCATTGGGTCTTGACTGCTGTTTCTAATGAGAATTGTGTACGCGGAGGTCTGGTTTGTTTCATACCCGAACGTTAAACCCTGTGTAATGATCTGGGCTTGGCTTTTTGAGATTCTCAGAACTTGGAGAGGGCGTCGCTTTTTTGCCCCCTGTGTGCTTAAGGTAGGATTTCTATATTTACTACCCTTCAGTCTTAAGCGCATCCTCACATTTGTAGCTTTACTTGTTCACGTTCCGAACTAAGAATTTTCCATGAATCATTTCTACGTATAAAGTATCTGACTGCTCCTTTAACTCAACTAACGATGAAATATTCGGGAATATTGAGCCAAGACGTGAACTCCGACATTTTCATAGTATTATCCAGAACTTAACCCAAGTTTAACTTCGGGAGAGCCCTTAAAAAATGCCCCTCAAGGAGGGTTTTCTTTGTCCCTGAGAAGGCGCCGATGGCCATGTAACCCAAAATCCAGCCAGACAGGTGAGCTTTTTCCCCCGCTTTCCACGCTTAGACGGGTTTGAGTTTGGCTTGAGTTGCTCTTCTGACTGGCTGTTTGGATGTTCAGGCAGCTAATGGAGCCAGGTGGAAACCAGCACCAAGTCCCCGCAAAGTTTCAACACGAGCTGGCCTAAAGAGCTGTCGAGCAAACCCTCACCAACGCCAGCCAGTTCAAGAATACGCCGAGAACCCCAAACCACGGTGAGGCACTCTGGGAAATTCGGGGCTGTGAAGCTACAAACCATCTGGCTGGTGATTGGTCAGTAGACATATAAAGACTGGCCTCTGGCCGTAAATTGGTCAGCAAACATTAAACCTGGTGATTTGGCCTTGATTGCTGATTTAATGTATAAAACAGATTTCTGGCTTCTGATTGGTTAACGGATATATAAAACACAGATTCCTGGCTTGATTGGTTAATGGATAGAAATGAGATTCCTGGCTGCTGATTGCAACGGATGTGAGCAAACACAGATTCCTGGCTGATTGGTTAATGGATATATAAAATGTTGAGATTCTAGCCTGATTGGTTAATGGATATATAAACACAGATTCCCTGGCTTCTGATTGGTTAACAGATATATAAACACAGATTCCCTGGCTTCTGATTGGTTAACGGATGTATAAACACAGACTCTCTGGCTGCTGGTCGGTCACAGTCTCTGATCAAATAACCACTCAGATCAGCTCGAGACACCTCACACACTTGGGGAGTCTCCTTTCACCGTTTCTCCTTTCAAGAAGCAGTCCGGAGAGTTTTTCATCTTATTACTTTTTTGGGGGGGAAAGATGACCGAATGTCTGGCTGTTGCAGGGACTTGCTGATCATCGGAGGAGTGGCAGCCAAAGAGCAGCTGTCCGTTTTGGAGAGCGGGGTGAGTGTTAAGCTGAGAGCTTTGCCTTCTTGCTGCTTTGTGGTGTCGTCCTATAAGAGAATGTTAGATAGTTGAATGTTCATCATTGGCATTTGTAATACGGCTAATACCCTGTATTATTTACTAATAATTCAGCTCGTTAGCACTAATAAGTAATTTACCCCAAACAGCTACTTTAATCAGTATCAGATCAATAAACAATATCAGTATCAGATCTTCTCTGATTAGAACTTCATTCAGAACCTTAACTAAGGCTGAGATATCTCTCTCTCTCTCTCTCTCTCTCTCTCTCTTTCTCCCAGGTCGATATAGTGGTCGGTACACCTGGCAGGCTGGACGATCTCATATCTACCGGGAAACTTGACCTCTCCCAAGTCCGCTTCCTGGTCCTGGATGAGTGTGTACGTACCATGTGCTGCTCCTCCTTTAACACACTTTTACCCCTCTTTACCAGCTCTCCCTCAGCATTGCTCATACTCGATATTAAACACTGTAAATAACCTTTATTTTACTCTCTCAAGGACGGGCTGCTTTCTGCTGGCTACACCGACTTCATCATGAGGGTCTACAACAAGATCCCCCAGGTCACCTCAGACGGGAAGAGACTGCAGGTCAGTAGTTCCACACTTATTTTTACTGAATAACGTTTTTAATTAGTTACTATTGATTTAATTTGATAGATTTTTTTAATAGTACTTTATAGGGGTGTGCAACAATCAAATCGAAATGCGACTCATTGTCTGTCGATTTAAAATCGATAACATTTTTCAACTAACGTAATGGCGCTAGTTTACTTTCCCCCTGACAACAGTTCAGCTCGTCAGTCCTATAGATGGTGTGGAATCGAATCGTGAGATTTTCTGATTTTCTGAACAAACGCAGAATTCTTATGAAGACGTTAAGGTGCCAGTCTCCTAAGTCTATGATTAAGCCTATATCTAGACTAGCTTTGAGCTTCAGTGGTGACTCTCCATTGGTACTGCAATGTAATCCAAGACTAGGCTTAATCTGTGGTCATCTTAAATTAGCTATAACTGTTTAAAATGCAGTTTACTAGTTTAGTAAGTGTGTTTTTGTTCTTCATTTTGTGTGTGTGTGTGTGTGTGTCTGTTAGGTGATCGTGTGTTCGGCCACGCTCCACTCGTTCGATGTGAAGAAGCTGTCCGAGAAGATCATGCACTTCCCCACCTGGGTGGACCTGAAGGGGGAGGACTCCATCCCGGAGACGGTGCATCACGTGGTGGTGCCTGTCAACCCCAAAAGTGACCGCCTCTGGGAGAAACTGGGCAAGAACCATATAAGGGTAAGATATACTAATGAAGCGTCTTCAGCTGTGTGACGGAGACTCTACCCCTGTATATAGGTGTGTGTGAGTGGATGGGTGGGTACGTAATACTTACAAATTTATCTTACAGACAGATGAAGTGCACGCTAAGGACAATACTAGACCAGGGGCAAACACTCCAGGTGAGAAACATACCTTTAATCGAAACATACCTTTAATCGACTGAACGAAAACAATTATTTATCTATAAAATGCTACACATCCATTAGAACTGTTGAATTTTACTGCTCATTTCATCAAGTTTTAGCGATCTTCTATAAATCCTCTTGATGTTTCATTATTATTAATAATAGAGATGCACAATATGGGAATTTTCAGCTGATGCTGATATCTGATGCTTTTCATGCACAGGAAGAGTTGATTGCGTAAAGACAAGATATTTTTCACTGCATGCTCTGAATTTTGGCACAAAGTTAACGCCATAGTTCTGACATTTCTAACACAGTGCCAAGTCAAGCCAGCGTAAAAGCAGAGTCGTGCCAAGGTGGACCATTTCAAGCGTAGTGCACAGCATTTTAACATAGGCCTCGTTTACACTGTCAGTTAAATGTGACCCAATTCCGATTTTTTGCTCATATGTGACACAGATCGGATCTGTTCCATGACAGTGTAAACAGGAAAAAAACGCATGCGTTCGGATATTTTGAGATCGGTTTCAGGCCTCGTGAATATGTGGAAATAAATCAGATATAAATCAGATATGTGCCAATGCGACTGTCATGTAAACATGCAGATCGGATTTTCCTAGGCATTGCGTTCTGTACGTCATTAAAACTGCGACAATTTAGTACTTCATCGCGGTTTAATGACGTCGTGTAACAAGCGAATCGGATATGGGTCACAATTTAAAAAAACGTGTAAACAGAAGGTCAAAAAAATTGGATATAGGCAGCAAATCAGAATTGAGCATCAAGACCTGCAGTGTAAACGAGGCCATAAAGTCACTTCCCGCCCTATGTGATGTACCAAGACAAATAGGACGCGTGTGACACTCCATGTGCACTACCTAGTGCGTAAGAGAGCCATTAAGCTACAGCCCCGGCTATTTCCTGAGATGAATGCCACCATGTAGGAATGTGATAAGAGCACCTTACCTACCATACTAATAAGTGCGGTAGTAGGCGACTCGGGACACGGCCCATTGCGAGCGCACATTTTCTAAGTGAGGCAAACACTTAGTTCATAAAAAAAAAAAAAAACTCGTGAATGTTTGCTCGCCGAATTTTAGCACAGAATAACAGCATACATTTTAAGAAAGAAGGCGCAGGCCGTATAAAATCCCATCACGGACTTTCAACATTTCTGGCACAAGCAGTAGCTTTCCAACGAGCAATAAGTGCGTCATCAAATACCGGCTGAAAATATCGGGCAAATCTAAGCATCTTAAAATAAAAAAGCAATTATCGCCCGATTCCGATATGATTCCGATATTATTGTGCACCCCTCATTATTAATCCTTATGATTATTGGTAAACCCAGAGATGTGGTCGGAGGCCATCAAGATATTAAAGGGCGAGTACACGGTGCGCGCCATCAAGGAGCACCAGATGGACCAGGCCATTATCTTCTGCAGGACCAAGATCGACTGCGACAACATGGAGCAGTACCTGATCCAGCAGGGGGGAGGTGAGTCTGGTGATGCTGGTGCCCCCATTACCCATCATGCTTCACCTCCCTTTGTTCTCTCACTGTTTCACAAGGTGTCATTCTTGCTCTCGGCTCCCCAGGTCCCGATAAGAAAGGCCACCAGTTCTCCTGCGTTTGTCTCCATGGTGACAGGAAGCCCCACGAGCGGAAGTTCAACCTGGAGAGGTTTAAGGTGGTGCAAATTTTTGTGTTGAATGTTAAGCATTTAAAGTATGACGTTTTGGAATCCCATCGAGGTGTAGAGGTATATTTGTGTTTGTTATCGCTTCAGAAAAAAGAAGTGAGGTTCCTCATCTGCACCGACGTGGCCGCCAGAGGGATCGACGTCCACGGCGTTCCGTACGGTACGTGATGGGAGTGTTTTCTAGACCCTTAAAGCTTAATTTCCCAGAGTTAAAGCGTGTGTAGGTTGAGCACGCACAGACACACGTTTATGCTTACGGTCCGCTGAATTTACAGAAAATGTACTGTATTGTGATTAAATATCGTTATGGGGATATGCGAAATGCCTTCATACAAACCCGAGACTTCGGTGACCGTCGTATGAACACAAACTGTTTTTCTCCCCTAGTGATTAACGTGACCCTGCCTGATGAGAAGCAGAATTACGTTCATCGCATCGGCCGTGTGGGCAGAGCCGAGAGGTAAGTTCTAACCTCCGGTCAGTCACTTTCTTTCCTCAGCTTCTAAATGATCCTTATTTATCATTTTTTCCCATCTTCTCTTATTCTAAAGGATGGGTCTTGCCATTTCAATGGTTGCCATGGAAAAGGAGAAGGTAAACACATAAACAACCAAGTTAAAGGTCAGAAGGGTCAGAAGTGTATATATAAAGGGGCGTGTGTGTGTGTTGTAGGTGTGGTATCACGTTTGCCCCAACAGAGGCCGAGGCTGCTATAACACCAGGCTGAAGGAGGATGGAGGATGTACTATTTGGTATAACGAGAAGGAGGTGAGGAGAATTCTGTCAGTTTTCCACCGTAAGGCCCCCTAGTGGCGGGGAACGAGATGTGCGTATTGGTCTCATAACGCACGTCTACTGTTTCAGTGTTACCTGCACAAGTTCACCATCATTCTTTAACATCAGTCAAAAGTGTTAAAGTGCCCCTATTATGCCATTTTAAAGGTTGCTAATATTGTTTTATGAGTCTCTTAAAACAGGTTTACATGTATGCAAGGTCAAAAAACACTTTAGTTTACTCCAAAAATAGATTTAATTTTACCCCATTTCTAAATGATTCGTAAACGACTCGTGTGAAGCAGTTGGATGAATCAGTCTGTCTAAACCCCTCCTTTCCGTGAGCCCTCACTGCTGTGATTGGTCAGATGGCGCAGTCCTTTATGATTGGTCTACCGCTACAGCGTGTGTCAGAAAACAAAACGCCCATTGCCATAACTGAACGATAGCTCTGGAGACCTGTCAATACATAGAAAAGATGGCCTCGATTTTACCTTATCAATTCGAGCCGGAGTCTGACGATGAAACGGTTGAAGTGGCACATGGACAAGAAACTGTTTCGCAAGCACAACTGGAGCAGGACGTTTCTCAGTGGTAAGTGTTTGTGGGCGGGCAAGTTGTTCGCGACGTAGAACGTGGGCGGACATTATTCAAATATGTTACTTTGTGACGTGTGGCCGTAACAGAAAAAGATTCGAATTGCTGACGACTCGTTTAGGCGAATGTGAGCCGACTCTTTTTTTTTTGATAGATAAACTTCATTTATCGTGCACTGTCGGCGTCACAACTTTGCAGATAGTTTATGTTCACATACAGCTACATGACACACTACATGAAAGATCATATTTGAAAAAGCATAATAGGGGCACTTTAAATGTAGGGCTGGACATAGATGGAAAAACTGATCCCTGAGATGTTTTATGTTGATAATTATAAGGGATGCACGATGATATCGGAATCATATCGGAATCGGACCGATGCTTAGATTTGTAGCATGCATTTATTCTACCTTGTGTCAGGCGTGTCCAAAGTCTGAAGACGGATTTTATACCAGGGTTCCCACCGGTCCTTGAAATCCTTGAAAGTTTGTGAATCTGAACAAATAAGTTCAGGGCCCTGGAAAGTTTTTGAAAACAGGCATAAAAAGACACCGACCTTGAAAGTCTTTGAATATTTTTTTGGAATTGAAATTTCATGGATGACGACCGCTGTTAACATGTTATTATTTTGCCATCACAAGTTTGTTTAAATCTATGCCTACGCCGACATTTAATTTGAAAATGCAAATTCCAGGATGCATGGCTTGCCAAAGAAAGCTATGCGGAGTGGTTGGCGAAGGACACAAAAGACCAACATTCTGCTAGGTGCAGAATCGATGACATATTCAGCGGTAACAGTAGGTAAATGCCGCCGCGTGCGGTCCTTGAATTTGAGGATATTGGTCCTGGAAAGTCCTTGAAAGGTCCTTGAATTTGATGTTAACTAAGGTGTGGGAACCCTGTTATACGGCCCCCGCCTTCTGTCTTATAATGTTTCTTGTCTTTGCACACTGAATTCCGCAAGCTCACTTAGCGAATGTGAGTTCGCACATGGGCCGTGTCCCCAGCTGCGTACTGCCGCACTTGATAGTGTGGTAGGTAAGGCGCTCTAATCATACCTTTCTATGCGGTAGAATGCGTCTCAGGAAATAGCCGGGGTTGTGGCTTAACGGCTCTCTACGCACTAGGTAGTGCACGTGAAGTGTTTGACGTAGGACAGGAAATGACTTTTTCTTAAAATGTTGTGCACTAGGCTCAAAGTGCTCCACCCTCTCTCGACTCTGCTTTCACACTCGCTGTTTTTGTGCCGAAATTCTGAGCGTGCAGTGGAACTTTGGCAGGAAAAATATCTTGTATTAACGTGCTTGACTCTGCCTTCCTCATTTATCGGTGTCGGCATCGGAAGATATATTCATGAAAAATATCGGCATCGGCCCATAATTCCCATGTCGTGCATCGCTATTAGTTATTGATCAAATGAGCTTTTTTCAAATAATTACCAGGGAGAAAAGGCTAAATAAGTTTGTAACTGTAACTGTAGTTGTTGCTGGTGGATTGCTACGCCTCTTTGACGAGGTCTAACGTTCCTGTTTGTGTTTAGCTGCTGGGAGACATAGAGGATCATCTCAAATGCACCATCACCCAGTGTGAGCCGGACATCAAAGTGCCTGTGGACGAATTTGACGGCAAGGTGACCTACGGCCAGCGCAGGGCTGCAGGAGGTGGGTGAGGGGGCGGGTGGACGCGTGGGTCTCCTTCTGTCTCTTTAACCTCGGTCCACTCAAAATCTGGGTTTATTTACAAAGCACGTTTAAAACAGTTGACCAAAGTGATGAACAATATAGTCTGTGAGTGGAATACACATATGGTTATCACATATAATATAACATATATTGACCATGTGGACAACCTTGCACTACCTGTTTACAGGGACGGTCTCTTTGGAGCAACTTGGGGTAAAGGGTCTTTCTCAAGGACCCAGTGGTGGTCGCTAGATCCTAACCTTGGTTCCCAGACAAGTATCCTACAAATGATCAAAATCTCATACCCTGATAACGATCAGTGGAACATATGGAACGCCAAAGGTGCCACAATTTGCAGATATTTTAATGCAGTTGACGGTCATTTTTGATGCAATATTTGAAATATTTTAATGCAGTTGACAAATTTTTGATGTAATATTTGCATTATCTTAATGCAACTGCTGTTTTTTCGTGGCACTCTAATGTGCTGACATTTTTTACGTCGCTGAAAAGCCACTTTTTACGCCGCTGTAGTGACTTGTGTTCAAACGCCGCTTTTTACGCTGTAAAACGTCTGTAAAAGGCGGCGCTTTTTACGGCGCTCTAGTAAGGTGCCTTTAAGGGGTATTGTGGAACCTTTGGCATTCCGCAGGTCTCGGCGCGAGGCACCGAGTGTTTCGAGCGTGCATGTAGGCAGAGTCAGAATTACAGCACAAATATACCACTATAATATTGTGTGCCTACATCCATGTGGTACTGTGGTGACTACTGTAGACCCTCATCCAAACCATGAAACAATGTTGCTGTGAACAGTGTATTTTGCTACACCACGGAATAAATGATATGATATAATGTGAAACACGGCAGCTTTTAATTTGATATATTTTGTCTTAACGCACAGCCTTATTGCACAGTGTATATCCAACCAACTCGGTGGAGATTCTTCCCTAAAGGGATGTTTGGTCTCTCCGTTGGTTTCATTAGAGCTCTCTAACGTTCTCTTGGACATCTGCAACCCACAGATATGGATGGGGTCCAGCATTAATCTGTTCTCTCTCTCTCTCTCTCTCTTTTTCTCAGGTGGACTCTATAAGGGCCACGTGGACATTTTGGCCCCCACCGTACAGGAGCTAGCTAACCTGGAGCGTGAGGCTCAGACCTCGTTCCTGCGTCTCGGCTACCTCCCCAACCAGCTCTTTAAAGCCTTCTGAATCCTCACTCTGAGCTCTGCACAGCCGGTCATTAGTATTACAAGTACAGCTAGTGGCCAAAATGAACTGAATTCACAACACTACATTAAATGCGTAAAACGACAAAGTGATGTTTAAGTTTGGATTTGTTGAATTCATGAATATGGAAATAGTTTATGATGATCTTCCGCTGGAAATGAAATGCCCCTGTATGAAGGGTTTAATTTTTTTGTTATGTCACAATAAAATGTCAGTGCAGAAATGAATCGTCTTTTTTTTTTTTTTATTATTGCAACATGACATTTAGGTAATGGAACAATAATTACAGATCATTTCTTTCCATCCAATAACAACGCATGTGTTTCCTCCTGACGACTCTAGGGGGCGTCCTCAGCTCGGCCAAGACGAGTTCTGTTTAGCGAGTGGTCTCGACTACCTCCCATGAGTTATGAAGCACTTTCTCAATAATTAAAGAAAAGCCAGAAGAGGCGGATGGTGCTAAAGTAAAGGTCCCTCCGTTATGTGTGGTGTCCCAGCTGGGCTGTGTGTAGTGTTTACAGACCTGTCACACACACACACACACACACACACACTCACAAACACACACATACTGATGGGGGAACCTGCTCTGTAATTTAGCGCGAGCCAGCAGCGGTGGGTGTGAGGAGCCTGCAATTGACGCTAATCCACACGCTTAACGCTCACACACCAGACCACACACACACACACACTTTAAAACGAGCCGTAGGGGATGGTTTAAGAACGTAATGTCGATGCATGAAAAAAGGAAGAGATGACTTGAAATCGGCCACGTCGGCTAATCGGTTTGAGCGTCTAACTCTGAGCTTGATTGATAAAGTGCATCCCTACAGACTAATACAAGTCACATAAGTCTCACCCGAGTTATGTAACCTTGAGAAGTGTGTGTGTGTGTGTATGTGTGTCTACACCAAACTGCTGGCCTCACATAAGGAGCTCTGGGAGGGGTAAATGGCTTGCAGCTGGAGCTGTGTGTGTGTGTGTCTCAATTGAAACACACAGACATTGCCTTCAGACCCTCAGTACAGCCTCTTGGCCTTTTGCGACCCCCAGTGTCTCTAGATCTTAGATATTAACGATCGCTCACAGCATGGATCACTTCCATTTGTTCCTATTCAAACGGCAAATTAGATTTTGACGGCCGCTTTATACCTCGATTACAGCTGTAAGTTGAGTGTTCACTTTCTCGTTAAGAATAAAGTTATTTTACCAGACTGATATAGAATGTAACTACACCCAACATTACTGGCATTAAAAATACTGTTGTTCTCAAAAACTACTCCACTTTTTAATTCTTGGGGCTGGTTTCCTGAACGTGGATTAAGCCTAAGCCTACTCTTGCACTAAATTGCAGATACGGTGGAGATTCACCACTGAAATTCAAAGATAGTCTAGGCTTAAGCTTAACTGTTGTCTAGTATAAAATAAAGAAACTGTGAAATCGTTCAGATCAGGATCACTATTCTGTTGTTTGACGTGACATAAAAGTGGTACGTTTGGACCTCCCTGATTTCTGATTTAACTGTGAAGTGATAGTCCTCACTTTTCTATTACGTTTTTAGGAATTTAACTTCAGGATTTGCATTTACAAGCACACGCTTATTAGCTAAATATTAACTGTCCTATTTCCTGTTGGAATCCCAGTCTAACTGATGACACCACAGTTTAATTTTGTGAATAAATTCATCAAAAATGGCGAATGCAGTTACTTACAAATATCTGCAAACTGGTTCCTAGCTTTTATTATCTAAAAACATGCAGAGTAAACGTTTCAATACAAGTAGTTAGCTTAGACGATATGGGCCTCATGTGGAACATCTAAACAAGAGTTAGATACTTCCGCTTTTGACTTCTGTAGCCGCCTGGTGAATGACAGAGGTTTTCCCAGTCGGTCTGAAGTAATAATATCAAACAAAAAAAAAAGATTTTTTTAATTAAAAAAAGAACAAACCCACTGAAACAAATGCTAAATAACACCAGCCGCTGCCAGCTGGTGTTATGATTAGTTAGCATTAGCGGGCTAACTTGATGAGGTAAACTTACTACATCACTACACTTATATCAGCTCAAACGTACCTTCATGGTGAAAACAGCAGTCTGCCAGCTAGTTAGTTAAGGTGTGCTTGGTTGATTGTGACCAAAGGTGGGTAGAGTATCCAAAAATCTTACTCAAGTAGGAGTATTGTTACTTTAGAATAATATTACTCAAGTAAAAGTAGAAAGTAGTCATCCAAAAATTTACTCAAGTAAGAGTAAAAAGTACTCGGTGAAAAACCTCCTCAAGTACTGAGTAACATCTGAGCAAATTAAAGATTAATTGGTTTATCATATAATCAAATATGCAAAAATATAAAACAACAATGTACAATGTGTTTGGATATTACCAAACAATATTACATAAACTTTTTAAAAAAAATCTATACAAAGTAACATAAATTAAGGCTAATTCAGCCACAATAAACAGTACAATAATCTGTAATAGTTAAAACAAAAAGGCTCAGCAGGCAGAGATTACACCGTAAAACAAGAACAAGTCTGTCTGTGCATAAACTGTCCAGTGTGTGTGTGTGTGTGTGTGTGTGTGTGTTTGTGCGTGTCTGTCTGTGTGTGTCTGTGTATGTATGTGCGTGTGCATGTCTGTCCGTGTTTGCGTGTGTGTGTGTCCATGTATTAATCGCGTTGTGGGGACCTTTTTGTCCCCTAAAATCACTTTTATCTGATTTTTGAGCTTTGTGGAGACATTTGAAAGGTCCCCATGAGGAGAAATGACTTTACAGAAAATGTGCTTGTTTTATTTGAGACACTAAAAGAGGTAAAATATGTGCTTTTGGTTACTGAGGTTAAGGTTAGGGTTAGGATTAGGTGTAGCTGTAAAATTATGTGCTTTAGTCATTATGGGAGTCTATGGAAGGACCTCACAAAGATAGTAATACAAGACTGTGTGTGTGTGTGTGTGTCTGTGTATGTGTATGTGTATGTATATGCGTGTTCGTGTCTGTGTGTCTTATATGTTATATGTTTTACTATCAACCCACAGAAATCAGGGAACGTTAGCTGAGGTAACTTAGCTAGCTGATAACAACTTAAACTCATAGTCGTCAATGTAAGAGGAGGCATATAACCCTAAACCTTTGTCCAGTCTGCTGTCTGGTGGTGTTGACCACTTGCAGATCTGGTGGACATCTGATGCAGAGATGCAGGGGATGTTCTGCAGACATCTACTGTAAAACGGGATTTGTTGAAAGTATTGGTGTAAAAAGTAACCACGGACAGAGAGGTTTCCTGTTATCGGCAAAGATATTCCGAATAGTGACGTCGCGCTGGAAGAGAAGTCACCTGTTTAACGAACACAGAAGTGATTTTTCGCTTCAGGCCCATTTAAGTAGAAGTAAGAAGTATTTAAGTTAACTTGTCATAAAAGTACCAAAAAGATGTAATGACGGTAACCCGAGTAGTTGTAATTCATTACGATGACGATAGCAACACAACAAATGTGTGAAAATATTTTACGCTTCACACAGCAGGCAAATGTAGCAGCGTATGTGGTACGATACGTTGGGACGCTGCCAGGATGTACACGTCTCCCACCTTGTGAGATGCCTCAATCTCACCGGCGATCGATGGAGTTCAGTTGTCTCAGTGTTAGAGCATGTATTTTTCTGTTTTTGGTGTTTCAAAGTGTTTCATGTCTTCTAAACGCCCAGGTAGGTCTCCTGCTGGTAGCCATGTCTCGACTTACAATATTTACAAGTCACAGGGTCATCAGAAGGCGTCTCCATAGTTCGTGGACTACCTATATTTATGTTTGTAAAGTAGGAGTAAAAAGGAGTAGAATCAGGATGTGTTCAATCATCAAAAAAAGGTAACCATGAGTTTTAAAAATAAATAAATAAATAAATAAATCGTAAATCGTAAATAAACCTTTTGGAACGATCTTAATTTGGACACTGCAGGCAAAACTACTTCTTATAAGGCTGAAGAAAAGCGAACCCGAGTTTAGAAACTGAATATATAGAAGCTCCAACCAATTTTGGAGAACGTCGAACAGAAGCATGAATTTGTTCTGATAACCGAGGTGAGATTTAATCCAGGTGTTAGCATTCAAACGCATTCCTGAGAGCCGTTACCCGTAATGATCCCGTCCTGTCTCCTCTCTAAGCCTGTCAGATTTATGCTTTGAGCGACAGTTTACTGTTAAATGAGGCACAGGAAGTCCCGCCCCCACGCCCTCAGGCCCTTTCCTTTGCACCTGGTGATGAGAGAACTTGACTTGGGTAGATGAAACAGATCAGATGTGGAAACAGACGGATAATGATGGAAAGAATTTTGGAAAGGTTTGGAAGTGCTTAAGTTATAGAATGGATTCTTAGAGAAAACAGCAATTCAGACATCTACGGTATATATATATATATATATAGACGTCCACTAGATTTAATTCACCAACCTTTATGTTGTATATACTGTATGTATATATATATATATATATATATATATATATATATATATATAAATAAAAACATATTCATCCATTTTCCGAACCACTTAATCCCAACTGGAGTCGCGGGGGGAATGGAGCCTATACCGGGAACTCACGGGCGCAAGGCGGGAACCAACCCTGACAGGCGCCAATACACCGCAGGGCACACACTCACACACACTCACACCTTACGGGCCAATTTAGAGTCGCCAATCAACCTATATCGCATGCTTTTGGACCGTGGGAGTAAACCGGAGCTCCCAGAGTAAATCCACGCGAACACGAAGGAGAAAGACGCAACCCACACAGAAAAGACCCTACAGCCGGCCCCGCCAACCTAGGGATCTTTCTCACTGTGAGAGGTAAAGCACTGCGCCACCATACCTACTTCTATATATATATATATATATAGGAGATGCGTATATATATATATATTTATATATATATACATGTAAGGGGTTGGTGGTGGTCTAGGTTAGGACATTTGCTCTCAGCACCAAGAGGTTGTGGTGGCACCAGATCCTACCTCCAAAAACCTCAGCAAGACCTCTAACCTGGCTGATCCAGGAGCAGGTCCCAGAAATTAGAAATGAAAATCGCCAACTAAATGTAAAACTTATATAGTCCAAAAAATATTCTAGAACTACATCACTTTAAGAATTTTAAAAGGAAGCTTCTGGGAGAGAACTAATCACAGAATAAGGAATAAGATCTCACAGCTGAATCCTTTGTTGTATTTCTGATAGAGATATTCAGGTTTATTCATTCAAGGTGTCACAATGTACACTTCCAGAAATTTCATGATCTTTAACTGGGACCCAGGACTGGTAATGGTATCACTGAAGTACTCATGAGCAAGGTAAAGTCCCCAAGCAGTGCTGCCCATGTTAGCTGCCCACTGCTCTTTCACGGATGGGTCAAATGCAGAGGTCAAATTAGCTTTGTGTGCTGTGCTGTGGTGTGTTCACTATGACAAAATACTTTCACTTTCAGTTCCGAAAATCCCGCTCTTGGATTTGACTAACGCCCACAATCATAACAATCTGAAATCCATTACACTTGACCTGTACTGATAATTTGGGCCAACATTTTCCTGTACAACCGAGACGTGAAATTGCAGGTATTTTCAGAAAATAAATGACATATGAATTGTCACGCCCACAGGATACGGCTGAAAACGGCTCAAAAAAAGAGCTATAATCTGATGAGAATTATTGTGATTTACTGTGATCACCAGCTTTAATGTCGGCTTATGATATGTGTGTGTGTGTGTGCGTGTGTGTGTGTGTGTGTTTAAAAGAATTCTCACTTTGATGTACATATCTGCTTCACTTTAGGTATGAAGGTGAAGAATTAGATGAGTCCCTAAGGCACAACACACCAAATCCCTCTTGTGAATCAAACTGAGTGAAGCAGGTGAAAACACACTACACACACATACACACACACACACACCTCACTCACACATTCGTGAATGAGAATCGCTCAATCCTCCAGACCACTCTTACAAACTGTAACGCATTAAACGAAAGGGAGTCAATTATCGCTGGTGCCGTTTTCATAAAAGCTATTTCTTCTCACTTCACTGTTAAGGCTTAAAGCCTGTAATCCTCCACTAGAGCGAGACTGAGGGGAAAGAGAAAGGGATGAAGGGGCGGAGGAGGAGGAGGAGGGAGGGAGGGAGGAAGAGGAGGAGAGATGGGTGGGGGGCTTGTAAACGCTGTTCCTTTAAACTGTGCCCACATTAAACGCAATCCTGAGAGTTTTTCCTCTCTTCCATCTCTTTCTCCCCATCTTTTTTCTCTCTTCTCCCCCTCTCTCTCCTCACTTATTCTTCCGAACTCTCTCCGTTTCCATGCCCATGGGTGATATTGTTGAATGGACTTTGATCTGTTGCCAGAACGCACAAAAAACATGCACTGGGGACAGCAGAACAGTGAGGAGAAGGAGAGAGAGAGCGAAGGAGAGAGAGAAGGAGGGAGGAGGTGGAGCCATGCTTGCTCTACTGTAAGTCTTGAAGGCCCGACTTTGGGAGGTGACAACATGCTACAGCACAGGCCTCTGTATAATGGAGACGTAACTGCACCTGTCATGGGGCCGTTCACCAACCACACACACACACACACACACACATACACATTACATACTGCAAGGAAGGCTAACACCTATATACACACAGAAACTCTATACTTTTACTCACACGTTTTAATGCGTTGAGTCACTGTACTAAACGACAGTCAATTTAATGATAAAAACGTGACGATAATAGCAATTTTTCAAAGTAACAGATAATAAACAAAACAGTAAAGCACATTAATTTGTATCAAATGATAGATAGATAGATAGATAGATAGATAGATAGATAGATAGATAGATAGATAGATAGATAGACAGAAAGACAGACAGACAGATACAGTAGATAGATAGATAGATAGATAGATAGATAGATAGATAGATAGACAGACAGACAGAGAGATACAGATAGATAGATAGGAGTATAGATAGATAGATAGATACAGTAGACAGACAGACAGACAGACAGACAGACAGACAGATAGACAGACTGACAGACAGACAGACAGATAGATAGATAGATAGATAGATAGATAGATAGATAGATAGATACAGAGATATAGATAGATAGGATACAGTAGATAAGACAGACAGACAGACAGACAGACAGACAGACAGATAGATAGATAGATAGATAGATAGATAGGATAGGATAGATAGATAGATAGATAGATAGATAGATACAGAGACAGACAGACAGACAGACAGACAGACAGACAGACAGATAGATAGATAGATAGGATAGACAGATGGATAGATAGATAGATAGATAGATAGATAGATATAGATAGATAGATAGATAGATACAGACAGACAGACAGACAGACAGACAGACAGATAGATAAGATAGATAGATAGATAGATAGATAGATAGATAGATAGATAGATAGATAGAGTAGACAGACAGACAGACAGACAGACAGACAGATAGATAGACAGATAGACAGATAGATAGATAGATAGATAGATAGATAGATAGATAGATAGAATGTGAAAAGACTAGCAGTACAACAATATTCAACAATGAATTACAAATGTACTTCCAACTGTGTCTACTTCTGTGCCATTTTTAAGCAAACTAGTAGGAGGGTATAAATTCACGAGGCCACACTGTGTAAAGCCTGCACTCGTGTTACATCGCGACTCACCTCGTCTTGACAGATGTGCGACAGAGTGAATGAGCCGAAGAAGTGGAGTGCTTGAAGGCCTTCCTCGAGGGACAGACTGATAAATAGAAGAGTGTAGGAATGGACACAGGGACTAACGACTGCCGGAGCAGAAAGGACGGTAGACGGACGAGGGCAAGTCGGCTGGCCACGGTGTCCTGAGGGGGAGAGGTCAGGGTTCACGCTGGGTTTAGGGTCATTGTCCTTGACAGAGAATGATGACACAGGATAGAGTGGTAAAAGAATGTCCCCTTGCCTCTCAGTCGTCCTTTTTCGACACCTCAAAAGAGCTCTGTGATCGCTGACCAATGAATATAAAGAGCAGATGCGTGGGATTGTTCTTTGGATTGGTGTTAATAAAATACATTATGTAGAGCTTATACATTATTTGAAAGATGAACACAGGTTTTCTTAGTGCATTATAAGAAATGTAAAACAATAAACTTATATTCGGTTTGTATCTCTGATATTTTGAACTATTTTATCATCTTTCACACTGCGGAATTAATGTCTTGAGATCTGTTTTCACTGTCATATGTACAAGTGATTTTATTGGATTTCAAACTCATATAGTTAGTTTCTACGAATTATATATACATGTGGAGATCTATCTGTGGAGAAGGTTATGTCCAGTATGATATTTTAGCAGGTTAATATCACACAATGGTGATTAGGGGCCGATTTTGCAGTTCTTGAAGCTAACTTTGGAGTCAAACAATCTTAAGTCACGTTTTGAGATTCTGACCTATGACTTTATCAGCTGTAAGAAGTGTGTACCTGACCGTCATCATCCATCTCAAATTGTGTTTTGAGCGTTTGACCAACTTTTCTAGCCATTACCACTCATGACCACAGCAGTTCAGCTGAAATGATGTTTTGAGACTTTGACCAGATTTAGTAGCCATAACTAGCAAGTAAATAGCCATCTTGAACTGTATGAAATTGTATTTCAACCGTCATCGTCCATCTCAAATACGTTTTGAGACTTTGATCAACTTCACTGGCCATAAGCAGCTAGTGATGACCCTCGCAATCCGTCCCAAACTGTTTTGAGACTTTGGACAGCTTTTCTAGCCATAACCACTCATGACCACAGCACAACAGCTGAAATTATGTTTTGAGACTTGGACCAAATTTTCAAATTATGACAATCATGATCTTGACCACCATCATCCATCTCAAATTAGCAGTATGTAAATAACCATTGTGATCCATCTCAAGCTACGTTTTGAGATTTTGCTCACTATCAGGTCAATGATGGTTGCTGTTCTTTTCTAGCATGGTATCAACAACACATGAATTTTGGTCTTTTGTGCTTGCTGTCTCTCTTTATGTTTTACATCATTTCTGTTCAGAAAAAAATTGTCCCAAATTGTATCTCGAGACTTTGACCAACTTTTCTAGCCAGAACCTTCAATAAATGCCAATTAGTTGAGTAAGTGGGTTTTTTTTTTGTCATTGTGAACACAGCACAGCACACAACAAAATGTGACCTCTGCCTTTGACCCATCCGTGAAGAAGCAGTGGACAGCTGACATGGGCAGCACCCAGGGAGCAGTGCTTGGGAACGGTACCTTTCTTGTAAGTACCTCAGAGGTACCTTGGGACCTGGGACTTGCCGATCATGGGGTCAACCGTAACACTACCAACTGTCCCCAACTGTCATACATATGAAGTTGTGAACATCATCATCCACCTCAAGTAGTGTTTTGATCCTTTGATCACCTTTCTTTCATCTTGCTGTCTGCCTACGTTTTACAGCTTTGTGTCTCCGAAAAGATGAATCTCTGACTTCAGCATCAAAGCTCTAGATTTGTTAGGGAGTATAAACAGGGTCATCTGTTGAGCTTGGTTAGCAACTGTGCTGATGGAGCTGCTGATGGACTTCCAGAGAACCACATTAATCAGATCCGCCTCAACACTGCTGCTGCTGACACTGTAAACAGCCAACTTCTAAACAGACCCAAACTACACACATGCAGATGCACACAAATCAAACACAGCGGCTTAACTGTACAGAAAACTGTAGTCTGTTTCAACAGCATCCTTATAAACACAAACACCAAGGTGTGTGTTTGTGTGCGCGTATGTGTGTGTGTGTGTGTGTGTTGGGTGGGTAGGTGGGGAAGTTCCCTTCTATTATTGTGGTCTGCACCACTTCAGTGAGCGATTGAACAGCAGACGGAGAGAGAGAGAGAGAGAGAGAGAGAGAGAGGGAGAAAGTCAGTGTGTATTTTATGGTTTAATTGATGCCAAACACTCCCTGTTAAATCTGTTGACAGTCAAAAAATTACAGACAGAAAGTGCTCTCTCTCTCTTCTTTCTCCTGTCTCTTCCCCCTCCCTCCCTCTCACTCTCACACTCTCTCTCTCTCACTCTCTTTCTCTCCGTATTCCTGTCTTTCTATGTAATCTTCATCACGTTTCTTCTCACCAGCTAACAGAAACTCGTCTGAACCAAGAGTCAAGAGAGAGAGAGTCTGGGTCTGTGAATCTCTCTCTCTCTCCTCACACTTGTTTAACCTGGCCTCCAGGCAGTCCGTTACACGCCAGGCTGGTCTGGTTTGTCCTGATTGTGAGCCGGAGCAAGTAGAACAGGATTGGAGGACAAGCAGTGACAGGCAGCAGATTCCCAACGGCTCCTCCAACGCTCACATTACGAAACACACCGTACATACGTAACGCTTTACCTGACTCTGCTCAGCTGAGATTAAACTGGCCTAACTTTACCCCACTCTCTGCTGAGTTTATACAGGCTTGGTTTTACCTAATGCTGTTCACCTGAGTTCATACTGACTCTGCTTTACCTGACTCTATTCAGCTGAGTTTAGACCAACTCGAATTTACCTGACTCTATTCAGCTGAGTTTAGACCAACTCGAATTTACCTGATTCTCTTCAGCTGAGTTTAGACCAACTCGAAATTTACCTGACTCTCTTCAGCTGAGTTTAGACCAACTCGAAATTTACCTGATTCTCTTCAACTGGGATTAGACCGGCTCGGTTTAACCTGACTCTCTTCAGCTGAGTTTAGACCAACTCGAATTTAGACCGGGATTAGACCAGCTTGGTTTTATCTGACTCTGTTAAGATGAGTTCGGTCAGATCACTATTAAAGCAAAGTAAGAAAAAGAAATAAAGAAAAATGTATACTTAGCAGAGCAAGAGAGTGTTTGTGTGTGTGAGGCAGTGAGAGAGAGAGTGTGTGTGTGAGGCAGTCAGAGAGTGAGTGTGAGAGAGAGAGAGAGAGAGAGAGAGAGAGAGAGAGAGAGAAGAGATTTGTCTGATTTGCTGACTCATGCCTGGTTCAGATTAATATGATAGAGAGAGTGAGAACGATAAAAAAGAAAGAAAAAGCATCCATGTTTTTCAGGTGTAGGAGGGAGTGTTTTCTGTCATCACTATTAGATCCCCATTCCTCCACCCACTTGATTTCACACACACACACACACACACACACAAAGACAAAGCATTTTTCTACTGATCCCTCCCATCAACACAGCTGACAAATGATGGGGGCAAATCCATCCGTCCTACTTTCTTTGCTCTTCTGTTTTTCTTTGTCTCTCGCTTACACACTTACTTGAGTCATGTTAGAGAGATTGAGAATGTGTGTGTGTGTGTGTGTGTGAGAGAGAGAGAGAGAGAGAGAGAGAGAGAGAGAGAGATTGCAATGAAAGACTAAAAGATGAAGGAGACAGCAGCGGTTACAGCAGGGACACATGTCTCCGTGTTATTAAGTTGAGGACACCTTAAAAAGACATTTCTTTTCATGATTTGATCTCATTAGGGCTGCTGCTGCTGCTGTCAGCGAGGACATTATTATTATTATTTTAACAGCTGCGTGTGACACTTAAGATGAGTTGAACACAATGCCGTCTTTATGAAGCTTTATGTAGAGGAATGCGATGAGATGAATACACACTCTCATTCTGAATTCTGCACCTCTCTCTCTTTCTTTTTATATCTCTCTCGTCTTGTCTCACTATCTCTTTGTTTCTCTCTCCCAGCTTGTCTGTGTCTTTACCCTCTTTCTGCCCATATCTTTCTTTCTTTCTTTCTTTCTCCCGTTATTCCTCTCTCACACTCTCACACTTCTCTCTCTGCTCTCTTTCTTCATCTCTCTCTTTCTCAGTCTATCTCTCTATGCATCTCTCTCAATCTCTTTGTACCTCTCTCTTGCTTAATGCGTCTCTCATTTCTCACTTCCTTTTCAACTCTCTCTTTTTCTCCTTCTCCGTCTCTCTCTGCGCTTGCCTCTGTGTCTGACTTCCTCTCTCTCGTTCTGTCTCTCTCTTCCCTCTCTCTTCCTTTGTGTCTCTCTTTCTCTATTTTATTCTCCCTCTCTTTATGACTCCATCTGTTTCTCTCTCATTCACTTTTGCTGTCATTGTCATTAACAGATAAAAATGTTGATAATGGGAGAGAGTGGAGTTAGTGTGTGTGTGTGTGTGTGTGTGTGTACGTGTACCATGTTTTATGTGTGCATGTGTGAGGAGTGTGTGGGTTTTTGACACACACAGGAACTAAACTAAAAGGCCCTAAAGGCAAACAGCCAAAACCCTTCCAATCAGATTGATTGATTGCTGAGCCATTACAAAGAGGCATTCAGTCAAAACTGTGTCACACACACACACACACACACACACTAACACACACAAACTCACACAATTAGCTCTAACTAATCTGATGTGTCTTTAGACACTGTGGAACCAACACGAAGCATCACGACAACACATTCTATGGGACTGATCTATACGTCAGAACAGCTGGTAGCACAACGGTTAGGGAGTTGGCCGTGATCGGAAGTAGCTAATGTAGACTATGTTAGTAGCTAATGTACACTATGTTAGTAGCTAATGTAGACTATGTTAGTAGCTAATGTACACTATGTTAGTTGCTAATGTACACTATGTTAGTAGCTAATGTAGACTATGTTAGTAGCTAATGTAGACTATGTTAGTTGCTAATGTACACTATGTTAGTTGCTAATGTACACTATGTTAGTTGCTAATGTACACTATGTTGGTAGCTAATGTACACTATGTTAGTAGCTAATGTACACTATGTTAGTTGCTAATGTACACTATGTTAGTAGCTAATGTAGACTATGTTGGTAGCTAATGTAGACTATGTTAGTTGCTAATGTAGACTATGTTAGTAGCTAATGTACACTATGTTAGTAGCTAATGTACACTATGTTAGTTGCTAATGTACACTATGTTGGTAGCTAATGTACACTATGTTAGTTGCTAATGTTAGTTGCTAATGTGCGCTATGTCAGTTGCTAATATACACTGTTAGTTGCTAATGTGCGCTATGTTAGTTGCTAATGTACACTGTTAGTTGCTAATGTGTGCTATGTTAGTTGCTAATGTACACTGTTAGTTGCTAATGTGCAGTGTTAGTTGCTAATTTACACTATGTTAGCTGCTAATGTTAGTTGCTAATATACACTGTTAGTTGCTAATGTGCGTTATGTTAGTAGCTAATGTACACTGTTAGTTGATAATGTACACTATATTAGTTGCTAATGTTAGTTGCTAATGTACACTATGTTAGTTGCTAATGTACACTGTTAGTTGCTAATGTACACTATATTAGTTGCTTATGTTAGTTGCTAATTTACACTATGTTAGCTGCTAATGTTAGTTGCTAATATACACTGTTAGTTGCTAATGTACACTATGTTAGTTGCTAATTTACACTATGTTAGTTGCTAATGTACACTATGTTAGTTGCTAATGTTACTTGCTAATGTACATTATGTTAGTTGCTAATGTACACTGTGTTAGTTGCTAATGTACACTATGGTAGCTGCTAATGTACACTGTGTTAGTTGCTAATTTACACTATGGTAGTTGCTACTGTACATTATGTTAGTATTTATGCTTTAGGGAAATGTACCCCTGGATAAGAGTGTCTGCTAAACACACACACTAACCCTTATGGACATTTACACACTGTCTTGAAACGTCCAGAGCCACGACCCTGACCTCAGTATAACATTCTGGAGCTGACAGTAGCTCCATATAAAACCCATTTCTTAGATGAAATGCTCTTTAATCGCCTATCCGTATCACAGCAGTGTGTGTGTGTGTGTGTGTAAACACGTGGATGACCTGCAGTTTGGCCGTTGGGTTTCCCCCTGCAGGAGAGACAGCCAGAGCGGTAGCACATGTGGAAACACTTTCAGCAGCACCTTTAACAGCCCTGTTGGCAGAGGAGCAAGGGAGCGAGAGAGAGAGAGCGAGGTGGGAATTTAAGAGTGAACTTGCCAAGAAACACAGACCTCTCAGCTGTTTCCCTCCCTTTCTGCCAAAAAGCATTCCCCGTTCTCTCCCCTCTCTCTCCCTCTCTCTCTCTCTCCATTTCTATGCCATTAAAAATCTCAGTGCAACCTTCCAACATTCAAATCCTAAATTTAGACCGCTTGATTGTCCCTTTAGCCCTTTTTTAGCCCCAAATTTCCCTCCTGCCTTTTCTAACTTAACTGGCTGGTCTTACATAAGCCAGTCCAGCAAAATATACTGAGAGAAAATGATGTTTTACTTGGCAAAGAGAGTGGAAATGAGCATAAAAAGGAGAAGGATTCATTAAAATAAACTTCACAAATGTGACCCTCCACGGCAAAACCAGTCACTTGTCACAAATTTTCAAAATTGAGTTGTGATGTTTTCATGAAAGGACATAAATCAACCTTCAAAACGATACCTATATGGAATGAATGGGACGACATATGACTGAGATATCAACATTCAAAGGAGTCGGGTTTCTCCTGTCACGCCAAGTGAGAAACGGAGAAATCTGCCTTTGAAGTTGACTATCGCCGTAGCACTCACAGACGCTTGGTGCGGTCGCGGCTACGTTTGTATTTATGGTAGCCTACGCTGTACGGATAGTCTACCTGCGTTAGGTTAACTGAACTCGGGAAATGAAGATGGATTCGAGTGGATTTAGCGTAAATATTAAAGTAGAGCGGTCAAAACAGAAACTTTTAACATTCTGCTGGAATTGAATTCCTCACCTCAAGAAAGTCACATTTTTAGGATGGAAAAGGTAAGTTTTTCAGTGAAATTTAGTCCCAACAGTACAGTATAGACCTTCCACTGTTTCAAAACACTAAAAACAAAAAATCCAAAATTTTACCCCACGCAACATTAACACTCGTTTTTCTCGGAAACCTCAGTTGCGACATGCGACTGGTTTTGCCGTGGAGGGTCACAAACATGGATTGGATTATAATCTTAATTTTAAGGTATCTGGGTTTGCTGTGACCTCTCTCTTTTCCTCTCTCTCTTCCTTCTTCTCTTTCTCTCTCTCTGTTTCTATCTCTGTCTGTCTGTCTTCTTGCTGTGAACACTCTCTTTCTTGTCATCCCTCTCTCTCTTTCTTGTTTTCTCTTCTCCTAGACCAATCTCTCTCTCTCTCCTATCTGTCTT
Organism: Distichodus sexfasciatus; assembly: GCA_032718565.1. Taxonomy (NCBI): domain Eukaryota; kingdom Metazoa; phylum Chordata; class Actinopteri; order Characiformes; family Distichodontidae; genus Distichodus; species Distichodus sexfasciatus. The sequence goes on along the minus strand of JAVGVS010000302.1, from coordinate 441,042 downwards.
TCTCACTCTTTCTTTTTCTCCTTCTATGACCTCTCTCTTTTCCTGTCATATCTCTAGCTCTACCTGTCTGTCTTGAACTTCTCTTTCTATTGGATCCCGTCTGTCTGCCCCGCTCTTCTCTTTCTTTTTTCGTTCTCTCTTGCTTGACTTGCTGTGACCTCTCTCTTTCTGTCTGTCTTTATCCACCTCTCTGTGCATCTGTCCTTCACTCCCTTTCATCCCCCTCGCTCACTCTCTCTCCTCTGTCTTTCACTCTTTCTAGTCCTGTCTGTTTCTCTGTCTCTCTCTCACTCTCACTCTTTCTCTCTCGTTGCTTCTAGACCCATCTCTCTCTCTCTCTCTCTCTCTCTCTCTCTCTCTCTCCACATCTGTGTGTTAGATCATGTGCTGCAGCTCTGACTATGTAGCAGCTCTTTATGGTGCATGGAAATTGCTGGAATGTGCTTATAACAGCCATGGGAGCGCTGGCCTTCCTCAAAGAGCCTGATTATGTATCACACCGCACACACACACGCATACACACCAACACACACGGGCAGTGTGTGGGTGTGTGTGGGTTTGTGTGTGTCTGTGTGTGAGTGTATATGTGTTCCAACCCACATTAAGAGGCCTATGTCTGAAGATAGGGTCGCTGTGTTCATCTGTAGACTGTGTAGTGTGGGTGCGTGTGTGTGTTGCCACATTTATAGCCCATTGTGCGTTTGTGCATTTTCTAAGAAGCGAGCTGTGAGGTCTGCATTTAGGAAAGAGTTCGCAGACAAACATTCGCTGAACCGTAAAGCTTTGGCTTCTACACACACACACACACACACACACACACTGATTAATTATCAGCAGGTTATCTGTGGAGGGTGTGGCAGTAAACACACCGTCCACACACTTAAAAAAACAAACACAGACAAGAATGCAGGACACAGTGATGAAACACCTGAACTGCACAAATTCTCTCTGAGTGTGAATGCACACACACACACACACATTTCATTTCAACGCTTTTTTGTCTGTAAATGTAATTCTCAGACACACATTCTGCACACATGACGCTCTGTGCAGCTCATATGTCGCATGGAGCCGGGGCTTTAGTTCCGCTTGTGTGTGTGTGTGTGTCATGTGTGTCATGTGTGTGTGCTATATGCACAAGGACTCAAGTTAGGGGTTTTCCAGAGTGTAACAGGACATGGTGTATACGGAAATCATACATTCTTTCTCCTTTTCACACACACACACACACACACACACACTCCTGAAGCTGCCTCCTGTTCCATATGTTGTTTCTGTATAATTATAAACTATTCAACATATTGCTGTCATCGGGCCTAACCCTGCTAAAGAGTCTGCAGAAAAAGAAACAAAACAAACAACACACAGTACACAAAGTTGTGTTATTGTGTAACTCAGTCCCATTACGTATGTAATCTTCTGTTGCATAAACTGTTTCTGTTTCATTTTCATACACGTGGATGCTTCTATAATAATGCTACAATGCTAACATTGCTAACAACCTGGCTATTGTGTCATTGTACACGCACTTTTGTCTCGAAAACGGCCTCGAGTACCACAACACTAGCATAAGCACACGTATTTATGTTATTGTAGAAGTAGACAATTGTTTTATTGTATAAGTATATGGATTTGTGGTATTGTGTCATCATCCATGTGCACACATTTGTGTTACTGTGCTACTGTATAAGTACACACATTTGACTTACCTGTGTATTGTGTAAGTACAAACATGCATGTTATTGTGTTACTGTACACAGGGTTGTGTTATAGCCTCAAGTGAATTAAATTTAAGTGAGTGATACCTTGCTCATGAGTACCTCAGTGGTACCTTTACCGGTCTGTGACTTGAACCGGTGACCCTCCGATCACAGGGCGAGCTCCCTAACCGTTATGCTACCAACGGTCTCTGTGCTGTGTTAGTGTATCAACAGACACATGTGCATTATTGTGCAACTCTAACCCCTTGAGCATATTTCTTCCAGTGGCACTTGCCTGCACGTGCACGTCTCTTATTTGCATGTGAATTCTTGTGATGCAGTTCTCACATTCTGACTCGAGCTGTATCTTTGATCTGGAACCGAAATCGGGCCCCGGGAACGTTACGCGGCAGTTCCGCGGCTAGGTGAAAGGGATGCTGGGTTTCTCAGCCTCTAGCTGAGCAGGTTCCTCGGGCCTCGTCACAGTTTGGGACTTAGCGTTCCCTCACCTTTCAGGCGCCAGATTTCGAAACCGGTTTCGGTTTTCAAACACCTGCCCACACGATCGTGCACACACGCACACGTTTCTCAGGAACGTTCTGTGGCCGCACTCTTGCCGAGCGTGGGATCGAGGGAGGATGAGGGGACGAGGAGACGGAGGAAATGAAGGAGTCTCTCCCTTCTCTCAGATTTCAGGGGTTTGATGGTGGAGGAGAAGCCACACTGTAGACTCTGATTTATAGGAATGTAGGTTCTCAGGTCAGCAGTGGATGGAATGAGAGGTACAGAGAAAAGAGAGAGAAAGAAAGGAGGGAGAGAGAGAGATAAGGAGAAAGGGAGGAAAACGAGGGAAAGGTAAGAGAGAAAGAGTGATAGAGAGAGGGAGGAAGAGGGTGTAGAGAGAGAAGAGAGAGAGAGATAGAGAGAGAAACAGAGACAGACTCTCAAGGCAGAATGGAAGAGAAAACGGCAGTGTGAGATAGAGGCCATAAAAAGACAGAGAGAGAGAGAGAGAGAGAGAGAGAGAGAGAAAGAAAGAAAGAGAGGGAGATGGAGAAAGAGGTAGAAGAAGAGAGAGAGAGAACTTCACAGAAAAAGAGAGAACAAAGACATCATACAGGAAGAGAGAAAGAGATGGACAGAAGACAGAGAGAGAGAGAGAGAGAGAGAGAGAGAGAGAAAGAGAAATGAGTGGATGAGTTTAGGGGGTCAAAAAGCTAAGTAAAGGTGTGGAATGTCAGTGGCAGGAAGAACTCACACACACACTCACACACACAGGAGACGGATATCCACCCAGCATCGGCTCTGCTGATAAGAGGCTGCGGGAGGTTTTATATGTGAGAAGTGAGAACAAGAACAAAAATGTGGAACAAAGGGATGAGGAAAATATCAATAAATCATAAACAACTTGTAACCGTGGAAACCATTTTTTCCACCTTAAATAAACACTTGCAATACATATTGCACTTTGTGTGTGTGTTTAATAGCAAATTATACAACACTTGCTATTCACTTGCTATTTCCATTGATAAAATAAATAAATAAATTCCCTTCTTTTCTTTTTTTAAGCTTAAAATAAAAAAAAAATTCCACCTTAAATGCAGCTTCTCTATTAAAACGAAGAAACACTCTTAAAGTGAAAATCATTTTTGCAATTAAAATACACTCTTGCTGCAATACATATTGCATATTGCAAAAGTGTGTGTGTGTGTACTCATTGCACGTTATTAACCTGATTGCAGAAAATATTACAAGTGTGTTCTATGTGTGTGTGTGTGTGTGTGTGTGTGCGTTTGTGCGTTATTATGCACACAGTGAAACTCGTGTTAGTAACCTGATTGCAAAAAAAAAGCATCTCTTCACAATTTTAAAACATTGCAAGTGTGTCCTCTGTGTGTGTGTGTGTGTGTGTGTGGCCATGTATTTATCGCATTGTGGGGACCTTTTTGTCCCCTAAAATCACTTTTATCTGTTTTTGGGCTTTGTGGGGACATTTGAGAGGTCCCCATGAGGAGAAATGACTTTATAGAAAATGTGCTTGTTTTATTTGAGAAACTAAAAGAGGTGAAAGATGTGCTTTTGGTTACTGAGGTTAAGGTTAGGGTTAGGTGTAGGTGTAAAATTATGTACTTTAGTCATTATGGGAGTCTATGGAAGGACCTCACAAAGATATTAATACATAGATGTGTGTGTGCGTGTGTGTGTGTGTGTGTGTGTAGCACAGTTAAGGGGCCCGTGAGGAGTGAGTGATGAGGAAGTCAGCTTTCCTCCCCTGCAGTGTGTGTTACTATATTCACCTTTCCACGTAACCACTCTGCCTCTTTGTGTTTTACCCTTTCACTTCTCCACAGGAAGCCGGTGACAGAGGACACATCAAGCAACATGACAAAGCAAAGGTGTGTGTGTGTGTGTGTTTTATAGAGTGTGTGTGTGTGTGTGTGTTTGTGTATGTGTGTGTGTGTGTTTAGAGGATGTTGGTTTAAAGTTGATATCCCCAATGCGATTTTTTTGGGCCTCTGTAACAATGAGAGGAGTTGCTGCCTGTTTCCTCTAAACTTTTATTGGGCACACACACACACCAATACACAAACACACACACATACACACACACACTCACACACGCCGGTGCAAGTGCGACAGGAACAAATGGAAACGAGGAGCCACACGCTGAAAGACAATATCCACATCGCTGCTTAAAGAAAGACCGGATGCACTCTTAGTGCTAATTGTGCACTCGTGGACACACACACACACACATACACACACATGCTGCATGACATGCCACAACATCCGGATGGTGGTTTTCCTTTCTAACGAAAAAGGTTTGGAAATGATACATTACATAATTTGGAGTGAATTTTGCATTATTTGCTGCTAGCTTTAGGTTAACAGTGCAGAGGTTTTCTAAATAGCTGTGTGTGTGTGTGTGTGTGTGTTTGCTGGTACTAATGAGGCCTTTACTCTGAAATTGGGGAGGTAAGTAGTTTTACTGGTGGCCCAAGTGATTTGCAGAGGTAAAACACAGTTCATCGCTCTGTTAGATGTGAACTGTGAACTAAGTGGACGAAATGAAATGCACAGAAATTAAACCATTATTATTATTATTATTATTATTATTATTATTATTATTATTAATATTACTACACATTAAAGACGTGTTTTATCGTCACTTCTTAAAGTAAATGCTGATAAATAATGCTGCTGTAGTAAATGGTGTAATTAGAGATATATATGCTGAAGAAAAAGAAAAATGTCAAGAAAGTACTTGTTTCCTCTTCACTAAATTGTTCATCCGTTACGCTAAAAGCAAATGAAGTTCTTCCAGTGTGTGTGTGTGTTTGTGTGTTTGTGTGTCTGGGTTTGTGTGTGTTTGTGTGTGTGCTTTCCCTTCGCTAATTTGCCAGCATTTGGATGGCGGTTTGGCTTAATCGCTCTTGGCCTCCTCCGGGGAAATTGTGTTTGGTGAGACTCGAATGCAGATAAAACACTGGTAGCACTCATAAGAAGTTAAATAAACACGCCGGAGCCAAATGATTTGCAGGTGTAGTGCAGGCAGACAGAGATCTGCGGTAGGGCCATGAACCGTCCCCTGTGGGACCCCCTTCCCTCCCACCCCCGGCTCAAAGACCAACGGCACGACCCCACACTGCCGGGACGCTTATGTAATTGGCTCAGCTGCTGCAAGGGCTCAGGTCAGGCTTGGGGAGGACGACACTCGTGCTGAGCTAACTATACCATGACCGCTGGACCGCAGTCGGGTCTTCCTTCTGGTCTGGAAATGGTTCTCTGGCTTCCAAATGGCCCTAAATCTATAGGTCATTTAGGCATGTGTGTGTGTGTGTGTGTGTGTGTGTTCGAGTGTGTATCTGTGTGTTGCAAGAGGGCAACATGAACATGTAGTACAGTAAGTGTTTTTACTGTATTAGACATTCAAAATTTAGTGCGCAGAAATGATAAAATTGTAAAGATTTTCGATGTTGGAAATCAAGTTTTATACATTCTTTAAGAATCTTTTTATTCACCCTCTTTATTACAGTAGCTGCTTAAACCTTGCAGTGGAGCTTGAAAGTTTGTGAAGCCTTTAGAGTTTTCCATTACCACAACACAACTCGAGAGTTTCTAGGAGATTATTTCTGGAAGGTCACACGAATTCCTGCACCTATAACTATGTACAATTAAATCATGGCAATCATTTATATCTCAAATATAAATTTTAACTCACTGGTTTCCACCCAGACGGCACGGTGGCGCAGTGGTTAACGCTGCCGCCTCACAGGGAGAAGGCCCTGGGTCTGATCCCCGGGTTGGCCGCGGGGCCTGTCTGTGTGGAGTTTGCATGCTCTCCCTCTGTTCACGTGGGTTTCATCCAGGTGCTCCAGTTTCCTTCAAAAGCATGCACTGTAGGTTGATTGTCGACTCTAAATTGGCCCCGTAAGGTGAGAATGGGGGTGTGATTGTGTGAGTGTGTGTGCCCTGCAGTGTGTTGGCGCCCACCCAGGGTTGGTCCCCACCTTGCGCCTGTAGTTCCTGGAGTAGGCTCCGGTTCACCGGTCTGTCTTCTGTCCATCTCTTCCGCCGTCACGCGTTTCCAGTTGGGATTAAGCGGTTCGGATAAGTCTCCTGGAAACACTGCATTCGGTTGTGTCACACTTGCAGTGTGTTTTCCTTATTTGTAGTGCATCTATGAATGTGCACGCATTTGTAAAATTTGTAATTTTGTGTAGCGTCTTCATAATTGCAGTGTGTTTGCACATGCATTAGGAACTTAATTAATATGTCTTGTTGCTTTGCAGCATGTTTTTATTTTGAATTGCATAATGCTTAATACATCAAGAAATACTGAAGCACATATGTGACCCTCCACGGTGAAACCAGTCGCTTGTCGCAACGGAGGTTTCCGAAAAAAACGACCGTTTATGTTGCGTGGGGTAAAATTTGGGATTTTTTGTTTTTAGTGTTTTGAAACAGTGGAAGGTCTATACTGTACTGTTGGGAATTAATTTCGCTGAAAAACTTACCCTTTCCATCCTAAAAACGTGACTTTCTTGAGGTGAGTGTGTGTGTGTATAACATTCCAGCAGAATGTTAAAAGTTTCTTTTTTGACCGCTCTACTTCAATATCTACGGTAAATCCACTGGTTGACTAGCGTGAAGATATTTCTCCGGAATCCATCTTCGTCTCCTGAGTTCAGTTAACCTAACGCAGGTAGGCTATCCGTGTGGCTGTGAATGCAGCGTAGGCTACCGTAAATACAAACGTAGCCGCGACCGCACCAAGCGTCTGTGAGTGCTACGTCGATAGTCAACTTCAAAGGCAGATTTCTCCATTTCTCAATTGGTGTGACAGGAGAAACCCGACTCCTTTGAATGTTGATATCTCAGTCATATGCCAATTCATTCGATACAGGTATCGTTTTGAAGGTTGATTTATGCCCTTTCATGAAAACATAATAACTCAATTTTGGAAATTTGAGAGAAGTGACATGGAGGGTCACATATCTTATCAATGGAGATATACTGCACTATAAATTCTGTAAGCTTCATTATAACCCACCAACAAAATCCTGACTCAACTAACTCAGAAACTAATAGCATAGTATATATTTACATTTGCAACATTTGGTAGATGCTCTTTTCCAAAGTGATATACATTCCCTAATTTCAGGGGCAGTTCCCCTGAGAGTAACTTATGGTTAAAGGACGTGCTCAGGAACCCAATGTTGGTAATGCCAGAGGTCGGACTCGAACACACAACCTCTTGCTCCGGAGAACCATCCTACGACTAGGCCAGCAACACCCATTATTAATGGTTGAAGACAGTGCTCTAGTCGTATAAAATTGTGTGATGAGCAGTTCCAAAGAGAATTTGAAAGTATACTTTATCCTCTGTGATACAGAGTTGCAGACCACTTTGATGTGTTATTTCCTGTTTGGCACAGCAGGCTCCCTGTTACTCAACACTTCAGCAGTTCCATGCCAACGACATACAAAACAGCCTGGAAATCTAGAATTTTCAGCATTAACATTCAGAAACTGTGTAGTGATGCCCAGAAATGCCTGTTTACTGTGTTACTGGCAATTGTTGATAGTTGTGTACTTTCTGAAGCAGCACATTCTAATTTAACGACTACTAATTAAGCATTTTCCACTGATATACCAACATGAACTAAAGCAATTATACTTTACATTACACAGTTTTACAATCCTTGAAAATTACCCTTCAAACATCTGTAGGTCAGTCGGAACTACAGTTGCCGTTTGTCCTCTTTGCAACCCCCCATCTGGCCCTAAAACAACTGGCTGACCTTGTGTAGGGTGCTGTAGAAGCATGGCGGATTTAGTTCTCATTAGAGCGTCTAATAACCTGCCATCAACCTTCTATCAACGCCTGCTGACCTTGGCTGACCCCAGCTGCCCTCGGAGGTCGTTTCCTGTGCCTGCAGGGACTCTTTCCTTTGTACACATCTGATGAGACACAGGTTGTTGGGTGAAAGAAGGAAAAATATGTGTGTATGTGTGGATATAAAGTTACCACACTGCTACTATAATGTACTGACCGTATTAGTGATGAATTACAGCTATTCTGTAATTTTCTGTAAAGAATAAAGCCGCTGGTTTTATTCTTTATTGAGTATGCACTTGATTAGTAAGTAATCTACGCTAAAATTGTAGTAATCCATTGAAAAGGACTACAAATCACAAACAAAACCAACCCCAAAATCACCTCTGCCACAGCAAATACATTATGAGCAGCAGATCTGTCTAATTCTGTGTCGCCACTGTTGACGTATTCTTCAACACCAGTAGCGTTATTAGCAGTTGAGTAATGATCAATAAGGTAACTTCAACAAGACACTGGTGCTTTTACTTGAGTACTCATTTTGGTCCTCTTTTTATAGTATAGTATACAGCAACTCTTTACAACTTTTCTTTCCACAAATGCCGACTCCTTCATCTGTCAGCATGTGCGAGGCAAAACATTTGCCACGTTGGCGTTACCCGTGAAGAGCAGTGCATTGTGGTTCGGCATTAGTGAGGCAGATTCTGCACGATAGTGCGTCTGAATGTGAACTAGTCTCCAGAACTTATGAACCGGGCCGTTGTTTCCTCGCCTTACTGTGGTTCCCCTCCTGAACTCGCACTCTGTGTGGGAGACTCCAAAAAAAAGTGTGTGTGCATGACTGTGTTCAGTAGCATTTTTGACAAATGTAGAATGCATGTGAAACATTTCTGCTATGCACGGTCACGTCTCCTCACCAGCACTTCCTAACTCTTGACATTTACTGCCCCTAGATGAAAGTCTGTGTCCAATGCGGATGCCATTCCAGACTTTAACTCATGGGTCATGATGGAGTTTCGGTGAGGGAGACACACCCTGTCTTTTTTCGCCTCATGGTGCTCATATTTTCTTAGAAATGGAGATATCTACATTGATGGGGCTCTTTATTAGGAACTCATACCTTGAAGCTATAGTCTGTGTTTACACATTTTAAAATGAACCTGAATGTTGCACTTTTCTAGACACCCAAAGCTCTTTTCGGAGTCAACCATGTCTAAGAAGAATTTTTAAAATGCTTACTTAAGATTCTGGCGTTTGCCAAAGCTTTCTTGCTTGAGATTTGTTCTAAGAACAGACTCCGCAGAGGCTCAAAAACACTATTACAGAAATGTTATTGCATGCATGTTTGAGCCAAATGTTTCTCCACTTCAACCTCCAGCAATTTGCAGCTCCACATGGATGACACACTCACCACACATTAGCTAAGGCGCTGAAGGAGCAGGAGAGAATTCACCAACAACAGCACAGCTCCACCTCAAATCTTCTAGAAAAGTGCCCAGGGATCATTCAATGAGCTCAAAGAGACAGGATCTCGGTCTTACGTCTTGTTCAAAGAGTAATGCCATTTTACAGAACCTTGTGTGGGATCCTCACAGACCACAGGATAGTGCCTCCTGTTGGACCCACCAACACCTTGAACACCTCGGCAGTTAGCTAAACTAGTTGGTCTCCCATCCAAGTTTGGGCAAGTACTTCTTCACATGTCTTAACGTGTCTCTCACCTACTTATTGACCTACACTGGCTACCCATGGCTGCTCAAATCAAACTCAAATCACTGGCACTGGCTTACAGAGTGAGGTCTGGGTCCGCTCCCAGATACCTCAACTCTTTCATACAAGCTTACGTTCCATCTCGCTCCCTCCGCTCCTCCAACCAACACCGTCTGGCTGTGCCATTCCTACACACAAGGCACGCTAGAGTCCAGACTGTTCTCTTTTGTGGTTCCCCAATGATGGAACGAGCTGTCAGGAGCCACCAGAACATGTGCATCCTTCTCCGTCTTCAAGAGCCTCCTAAAGACTCTCAGATCAACGCCCTTACTATATTACTCACTTCCAACCTGAGGATACCCTCATCCTCCTACTCTTAGAACTTAGCACTTAACACCCACTGTTAGTTCTTCTACATTCTCTAGCTTGAATGTGTTTCCCAATTGTAAGCCACTTTGGATAAAGCGCTTGCCAAGTGTAATGTAATGTAATGCTTGTAGACTGGAATGAAGTGACCTTTGATAAAAAGATATGATAAACCATCATGATCTCCAACCAGAGTTTGTGTGTGTGTGTGTGTGTTTCTTAATCCAAGCATGTGTCACTTCTGTATGGGTTTGTTCATCTGTTCCAGTACTTTCTTCTGCATCTGTGTCTCTTTCATCTCCAGATACAAAGATCAATGTGGGGCCAGAACTATGTAAACAGATTAGGATGCTGAGCTAATCAATCAGCTTTTGAGAACGACATGCTAATCAATACCCTTTACTAATAGCCATTGATTGCCTTCTGTCTAAAAGAAGGACAATGCAACCCAACTTTTGTGATAGTGGCTATGACTTTCTATCTGATAAAAAATATAGAGCAGGGGCAGGCAACTCTGGTCCTGGAGGTCCGGTGTCCTGGAGGTTTTCCATCCTACCTGTTCCGTCTCTTCTGGTGGTTATCTACCCGAGACCAGGTATAAATGATCTGAAATCCAGTTGGATGGAAAACCTCCAGGACCAGAGTTGCCTACCCCTGATGTAGAGAGAGTTTAGAGATCACAGAAACTCTCACTGCTGTATGAATGTAGTTGACCACTTGGAGAAAATCTGAGAAAAATCTGGTGATCAATTGTCGTGTGGTCGGAAAACTGTTTGGGTGTCAGTCACTAATTGAACATGATCTACCAGTAAATTTAAGATGACTGATGAGATACATAAAGTCAGTATTAAGCTGGAAATTTGGATATTGGAATAAATCAATATTAGGCTGAAGAATAAAGGTATTAAAGGAAGGTATTAAACTTAGTTTCAGATTTGGTCGTGTTACTTTAACCACTGTTTTCACTCTCAGCTTCCTAGGCAACTGCATCTCCAGGATGTGTCTCAATGTTGCAAGTGAACTCAGAGATCAAGATGTTTGCTTCCAGTAATCTTGAGTTTCTTCAGTGAATAAATCATGGAGTCCTAAAAGAGATTTCACTGCTCTCTTTCTATATGCTTTAGACTTTTTCTCTCCCACTTCCACAAGGAATGTTTAGCAATTCCTCAAATGATTACAAAACTCATAATGGCTGGGCTCACCGAAGCTTTATTGAAGCAGGTCTGCACTAGTTTGGCTTAGAATGTTTTTCTGTGTGGGTTTTGATCAATGACAACCAGTTGCCTTAGATACTCCATAACATCTGTCCAGACCCACACAGAAACCCCAAGAGGATGAAAACAGAAGTGGGCATTGCTTTTAAGGTGGAATAGTGTCAAATTATGTATGGTTACAGCTTGAGGGTTGACAAAAACACTTGTTTTAGGAAAAAAACTGATTTTCATCTCAATTACAGATAAATCATGTGACCATTATTTTTACCCTCAAAGACTACTATCAGTATGGTCATCTTTTGGAAAAAACACATTATCAACTTACTTTATCACAAAGTTGTTATTGGTACATTAGATATTTTTAAACTATTTGTGAATGTTTTCTTGCTTTCATTTGTTAATTCTTGTGCCAAAAAGATGACCCTGATTTGAATGACCATTTCCAAGGCAAATGACAGCCACAGCTTATGCTACATTCTGTCATTTCACAAAATTTTATACACACACTCAACCATGAAAAAGATATTTAGTAGATCTTTAACTCTTTCCATGCACAACATCCAAATGACAACAATCCATCATTTTTAACTTAGCAGCTCATAATTCACATATAAAAGGCTTCAGCTTGTTGTTGGTTTGTGAAACGAATTCTGCAGACCCAGTGAATGCAGTTGGGTGGGTCAAAACATTTACAGCATTTAAGACTGTCTCCCTGTCTTAGCCTCGTTTGAGACGAATTATTACATCAGGGGAAAGTCAAGATGTACATTTGAAAACACACAAACATGCACAGATGAGTCAGAGCGGCCTTCTCCTTGGTCAAAAAGAGCCTCCTAATCCTTTCGGCTCTGCGGTTGTGGAGCAGGAGCATAATTAGAAGCTTGAGTAAGTGAGAGCTCCTCTGCTGCTACGCTTGGAGAAAGCTGGCACTGTTATCAGCCTTGTACTCACCGACGATTAGGCAGGAGAGGGAGGCTTCTGACGGCATGGAACAAAACGAAGTGGGCAGCGGGCAGCGAAAACAGCTGCTGAAATCGCTTAGAGAGCGGCTCTACATGGAAAAATAAGCATGTTTTTGTTGATTTCACTTCAGGTCAGCTAAAAAAACAGCATAGTACTGCATGGATTTGAAGCAGGTCAGTGATGTTAGTTAATAGATCTCACAGCTTTGGTCAAGGATTTGACAGTTTGCCAAACATGTTTAGCACCAAACTCAGCGTAAGATGAATTTAAACTGTAAAATTGGCTAAATCGTTTATAGGTCAAGATTAGTCTCCGACAGAAAGTCAAAGCAAAAGTTAGAATCTTGGTCAGATTATAAAGTTGTTTTAAGCCTAAGTTCCACAACACGGTTCCTGTTTCCAAGTCCTGAGCTGTACGTGGTTGATCCTAGGTTAAGCCAAACATGCCCCAATTTGGTTTTTATATACAAACCTTTCTCTGTCATTTGTTCATTTTCTAAAATCTTTTGGTTTTGGCTGCATTATCACTGTTTTATCTGTTTTACGGTTTGTGTTGTGAACCAGTAAGCATGGCAATGCTATAAGACCCCTCCCAAAAGTTCCTGGTCATTGAACCTATACCAATGAAGTGACGAAAAAATGGTTCAGGAACGGCCTAAACCACAACTGGGCCAAATCCCTGCAGTGTGAAAGCAGCAAAAGTTATTGTTCCTTATGAAATATAGTTCCAGTATGAAAGTGCCTATAGATGCCCTCAAGGGAGCTACAGCACACTTTCATTTTCACTTTTTGTGGTACCTGTGCCACCTTGTCCTGAACTCGCTGAAAATGGTGGCCCAGTAGTAGGACATTTGGTTACAAACCAATAGGTTGTCGGTTCAATTCTGTCTCTTCTTTCTCGAGAACTATCACCGTTAAGCTTGTGAGCAAGACCTTTAACCCCAGGTTGCTGCAGAGAGACCCTTTAATGAGGAAATCACTCTGAATAAGAGCGTCGTCTGCTTAAAGCCATAAATGTAAAAGTAGATCAACTTTCATAGTTTAGATTCAACAGATGGTGAGGAACGTGGTGGAGCCTATCCCGGGAATTTACGTGCGCAAAGCGGGGACCAATCCGGGGCAGGCACCAACACACTGCAGGTCACACACACTCACACTCTCACTCACACCTTAGAGGGCCAATTTAGAGTTGCCAATTAGCCTACAGTGTATGTTTTTAGACATTGGGAAGAAACTGGAGCACCCAAACATGCAAACTCCACACAGAAAGTCCCCACGGCCGACCCGAGGATCGAACCCAGGACCTTCTTGCTGTGAGGCGGCAGTGCTAACCACTGCGCCAATGTGCTGCCTTGTATATAGAAGTCACTTCAGCAATGTCAAAGCAAATTTTGGTTGCTAGTTGGATGTTCTCTTCATCTCTCACTCTCTCTCTCTCCCATTCTGTCTCTCTACTCTGCTGCTGCTTATATAAGACACAGAAACTAGAGGGAAAAGAGGCGTGGGAATGGATTAGCCTACAACTCCAAACACTCAAACCTTTTAATGCATTCCACACCTCTTAAAACACACACACACACACATACACGCACACACACGCACAGACAAAAACCATTCAGGCCTTTGGACAGACCGACTCACAGACTGACACACACTTGCCAGCTGCAGCTCAAAGAGTCAATAACCGAATGTATAATTGAAGAGATAAACGAATAAATGAAAGAGTGAATGTGTAAATGAAGTAGTGTGAGCGTCGGTCAGGAACTCCAGGGAAATCAAAGGAGCCTTTAAGAGCCGCTTTAATTGTTTTCAGATTCCTAATGATGCTTTAACGGCGCTGTCGCCCATTTAATGGAAAAACACACACACACACACACACACACACACTGACAGCAGTCACCCGTCAGTCCACTACCCTGACATGGCTACTCCGGGCCATGCTCTGGCGTGCCGACCTACGACCTGTCACCCCACGAGTGCTGAGTGTTGTTGACATTGCTTGATGAACCAAGGGTTGAGAGAGAGAGAGAGAAAGGGAGAGAGAGAGGGAGAGAGAGAGAGAAAGGGAGAGAGAGAGAGGTCTCATGAGCGAGGGAGAGCGAGAGGGGAGCATGAATGAATAAAAGAGTAGATCAAAGCCTCAGATAACTCCACGGTGCATGACCCCTGCTGGCTCAGCTGTCAAGAGGTGTAAGGAATGCAGGATATGCCATGTACACAGGTAATGTTGAACCACACACACACACACACACACACACTTACAGAGAGAGAGAGAGAGAGAGAGAGAGAGGGAGAGAGAGAGAGAGGGAGAGAGAACATATCTAATCATCTTTACACAAAAACATGTAGATTCACCTCTAAGCAACATGACTAAACACGAGTGTAATTTTTTCCTCTTATTTCCGTTCCCACAAATGAAACAGATGAAGAAATCTCAACATTACGCCCACAAACTCCCGCCCGGTCTTCACTCTTCATAATGTTTCAAACGAGTCGGTTCATGCAAATACTTATCAAGAACGTCCTGCCTGAGCCAACATTTATGTGATATATGTGATCCTCCTTAAGCATAGAAAAGAACACACACACACACACACACATTCCACTACCTTTGTTAGGTACTTTCATTGAAGGTCCCATATTATACATTCGTTCAACAAGTTAAAATAGGTCTGTGAGCTCCACTAAACATGTCTCTGAAATAGTTTGATGAAAATACCTCTCAGATTAGGCCTTTTCACCTGCTTTTTACCTCTATTTCAGTCCCTTTCAGAACAGGCTGCTTCTCATTAGTATTCCTAAATGCAAATGAGCCGCTGCTGCCCACACACGTCCCTCACTCTGGAACTGGGGTGTAGGCAACACGGCGAGAGCTTAGCTCATGTGAAAATAATCAACATGGCTGTTGCTAACAGACCAGCCATACAGCCATGTTTCAGTTTAACAAACATGTAAAAATGATTTGTTTTTATACATTTCCAAGTGTGGGGATGGCTCGGTCGGATTTGCATTACAGCGGTTAGTGCTTGCTGGTTCTAAATGACTAAAACACCACAGCATAACTTGTTAGTTCGTGCTAAACCGCAAAAGAAACTCATAGGTCATTATTTATAAGTACGTGCAGTACTGTGCAAAAGTTTTTGGCAGGTGTGAAAAAATGCTGTAAGCAAAGAATGCTTTCAGAAATATAAATAATGATTGTTTATTTTTATCAATTTACAAAATGCAAAGTGAGCGAACAAAAGAAAAATCGAAATCAAATCAATATTTGGTGTTACGACTTTTTGCCTTCAAACCAGCGTCAATTCTTATAGGTACACTTGCACAAAGTCAGGGATTTTGTAGGATTATAGTCATTATATTATTTTGTAGTCGTTATATTATTTTGTAGGATTCTAGGATTATAGATCTGTGGTTAGTTCTCCAAGATGTTTGGAACAACCTACCAGCCGAGTTCCTTCAAAAACTGTGTGCAAGTGTACCTGGAAGAATTGATGCTGTTTTGAAGGCAAAGGGTGGTCGCACCAAATATTGATTTGATTCAGATTTCTCTTTTGTTCATTCACTGCATTTTGTTGATGAAAATAAATGATTAACACTTCCATTTTTGAAAGCATTCTTTGTTTACAGCATTTTTTCCACACCTGCCTAAAACTTTTGCACAGTACTGTACATCTGCCTTCTCTGCAGGTTTGCAAAGTACCCTCAGATGGGAGGGTGGAGTTATTCAAATGTCCCCTACTGTGACGTAGAAATAGGGAAGAAATCTAAATGGCTCATTTAAGCACACAATTCTTTAATACTAACACAACTAACCATTTTCTGTCAAACTTTAAGTATGTGTAGAGGCAGTACAGACCCAGAACTGAAAAAAGGGATTTTTTTTCATAATATGTGGCCTTTAACCTCAATAATTCCAAAAATCTAACAAAACTCAATCCTACCTTTTTGAGGTTCTTCCAAATACCTACAATTATAAAAACACCCCCAACACACTCCAGTCACATCTTGCTATCTTTGTGAGGTCCTTCCACTGGCTCACATAATGACTAGATGTAAAAACATATATATACTAACCCTAACTTTAAGTCCTTTTACTTTGTTTAGTTTTTCCTCAAATATAAAAGAAGTCTTCACAAAGACTCAAAAATCTGATGCATCTCAGGTTTTCTTATCTTTTTGGTTGACAATGTAATCGTCACATCCACCAACAACATGCCTCCCCCATCAGACACTGACACTGAGTGGTTGTAAGACAAACTGTTTAAAGCTGGAGATCCTGGAGCGCTTGCAGAGATTAGATTAGAGTTTTATAATCCCCTAACTCACAAAATTACAAGTTGATGGCCCCACTAATTAGCTGATGAGCTAAAATGGAGTGTGTTTAACTAAAGTTAGAGACTAAACTTTATACTGCGAAGGTCTTACAGGTTCCTCAAGTTATTTATGTAGAACATCAAGGGATATACACCTTGGTTCAATCGTTAGACTAAAGTAGACTACCTTAGATTAAAGTAAGTTTAACAAGACGAGCAAATTAGAAGTTTGGTTAGAGAGATGGCATCATGATCGGAGGGTCGGCGTATTTAGTTGCAAACAATCATTCAAAACATCATATGACGTTTTAATTTCTGAGCTAAACCACATTTAAATGACATTTAGAGGCTGTTTACACATATGCGGAAATTTTTAGAAATACATAGCTTTTTATACGTTTGGGACTTTTGTTTACACGTAAACAGAGTTTTTCCTCATATGCGGATATTTTTATAAACACATCGTTATATACGTTTGGGACTTTTGTTTACATGTAAATGGAGTTTTAGCTACCTCAAACACATATTTGTTTAAATGCCGTCCAAAGTGAAATGGATTCTGTGGAAACATATAAACGAAAAGCCCAAACGTATTAAAAAATGTGTTTATAAAAATATCTGCACACGTGTAAACAGGCCCTTAAATGCTGAATATTCTCCTATAATAAAAATAGAGTTCCTGTTCATTATTAAGGGATGTTAAATTATAAATGATGTCTGCTCCGTGTTTTTATCTACTTAT
The DNA here is from genome assembly GCA_032718565.1 of Distichodus sexfasciatus. Taxonomy (NCBI): domain Eukaryota; kingdom Metazoa; phylum Chordata; class Actinopteri; order Characiformes; family Distichodontidae; genus Distichodus; species Distichodus sexfasciatus. The sequence continues at coordinate 423,692 of JAVGVS010000302.1, read as the reverse complement.
GTAGCTCGATGTAGCTTAATGTAGCTTGATGTAGCTTGATGTAGCGTGATGCATCATGGTGGGGGTGGTGGTCTAGTGGTTAGGATACTCACCTCTGGCCCAAGAGGTCGTGGGTTTGAATCCTACCTCCAGCACCAACAGTTGGGGCATTTGGTTGCATAACAGTTAAGTAGTTGGCCCCATGATCAGAAGATCGTCGATTGGAATCCCGGACCGCTAAAGGTACCTCTGAGGTCCACATCCACAAGGTACTGTCCACAAGCACTGCTCCTGGCGTGCTGCTAAAGTTTGATCTCAGACACAAACAAACGTGTATGAAAGCTCTTTTGTGCATGAACGTGACCAAAGTGCATTTGTGTTTCCACTCTTCGAGTGTGTGTTCTCCTCTCAAAGAGTGTATAAGTGATGCCTGTGAAAAGACTAGTCATCTGGAGATCTGGACTATCTCAACAGGTTGTCTTTATTCAGGTCACACACACACACACACACACACATACACACACACTCACACATCTGCTGCTGATGAAAAGCTAGTTAAATTGGATGAGGCTTAAGAGAAATTCCGCACCCCGACTAACAGCCTTCTATGCACCCCAACCAAAAACTTGTGCTAAGTCTTAGGCGGAGTTTTAACTGGAGCCTCCGGTAAACACTCCCTGATAGATCTGATAGATTTGAGCATCGTTTTAATCCGGCTAAGAATCTCTTCCAGGCGGCGGAAACTCCAAACACTGGTGCTTATGAAGAAGGAAAGTGCTTCATTTGTCTTCCCACATGAGGCGCAATTGACAGGGAGATGTCCTCGCCCTCACCGTGAATGCAGGGAAGCAGGGATCAACGGAGAGAGAGAAAGAGAGAGTGAGTGAGAGAGAGAAAGAGAGAGAGAGAGTGAGTAAGAGGGAGAGAGAGAGACAGAGAGAGAGAGGACTTCCCAGGAAGGCCCAAAGGAACCATATCAAAGTTCCAGAAGGATCCCAAGAGACAAACCAGCCCGAGCTCGTCAATCAGCTTTAGTGCGGAGGACTCTCAACGCCACACACACACACACACACACACACACACACTTACTTTGGACAACAGCAATAAACAAACCTAATCCAAACAAACAGCTGTGAAATGACTAGAATAGCTGATAAGGACACATTCCAAACATCTAAACAGTGCCTTTTAAAGTGTGTGTGTGTGTGTGTGTTTGTGTGTGTGTTTGTGTGTGTGTGTGTGTGTTTGTGTGTGTGTGTGTGATGTTTCATAATGAATGCCACATAACCAATAGTAAATGTGATATTGCTAAGTATATAGCAACCATGCAATAACAGGCCCTCGTCTCTCAGGCCAGACTAAACATCTCTATGACCTGCAGAATTACAGAGCAGCTTCACTCAGCTATTCAAATAAAAGTCCAAATCAATCTAGTGGCATTTTTTAGTGCAGGTTGGTCTCTTTTAGCTTTGAGAAAATCAGGAAAAAGATTATCAAAGTTATTGAAAATCAAGTGAGATCATTTTTATGCGATAAAAAAACCCTGTACATTTACAATAAATGTAACTTATTTTATAAATTTGCCAGAAACGATAAATAAAATCACCAGGTAATTACTATGTACATTATATACTAGTGATGCACAGGTCCAACTTTTCCAGCTCCAATACCAATGCTGATACTAGGGCTTTGGGCATTGGGTGATCCCAAGTACCAGCCCATTGCCAGTTTTTAATTAATAAGGGGACAGACAGAGATTATTCCATTATGCTTAAGGAAATACTTAACTTAAATACTGTTTTCCTAACTAAAACAATGTAATAATTACACACCCATATGTACATGCTAAATTACTTATCTCAAAAAATATTCCGTTACACACAGTTGTGTAATTTGGTGACGGTCCATAATCCTGCAGCAATACAACCATCAGGAACACAGAGATGGCGAGTGAGAGCTGGTGTTGTTGAGGAAATTAAACAGTATAATCATGTGATTTGCTTTTGGGGTTGTAGTGTGTTGCGCTGCTTGTGCTGCTCATTGTCATATCAATATATAGGAATTAGCACGAATGTCAACAATAAACCAGCTTTACTGCAGTGCCACTTCCCATACATAACGAATTGCATACGCAAACCTACAATTTAATTGAACAGATCGGCTCCATCAATCAGCCTAATGCCACTGATACACAATCCAGCTATTTGAGTTGTTATTGGACCGATATCCGATCGGATCGGAGCATCAGCCCTATGTACAGTATTAACGTTAATATTAATATTTGTTGGATAATCAATATCATCAATGTCCTTTGTAATCATGAGTTCATGACAAATATATTTATCTTAGTGTTTGGAAGAGCAAGTCATTCAAAATTCAAATAACACAAACTGTTAGAAAAAGGCAGATATTGATGTGTAAAGATTAGACGAACCTGAGTAGGGTTTATTTTCCAGATTAAGAGACTTCCGAAATTGTCTTAAACTCTTAAAACCTGAACCATACTTCAGGAACTATCGCAAACTATAATAAATAAGTAATAGATGTGTAATAATAATGTAATAGCATTTACGCTAACATTATTATTCAAAGATTAACCAGATTAATCAGATTAGAGGGGTTAAAGCTCTTTTTGACAAAATCTGAAATCATGTTTTAACACACATTGGTTCGGAAACATACTAAAGTCTGCCTCAAAAGTAACATGAGGGTCTCTAGGCTCTGGGATCCGTCTCAATTTTAGGCCACACAAACCCCGGCACTCCCTTCCCATCCACCATCACGCCGCAATTACCCACGGTCCTCTCGCAGCAGGCGTATCAACAATCCGCTGCATTGTGGAGAGGCTCGACCCCTGAACTTTGACCCCGGTATTAACCCAAAGGATCTGAGAGGAGGTGGGGGAAAGGGGGGGTGGGATGTTTCAGCCGCTTCGTCCACGCGTTTGGAGGGGGATCTTGGTTTCCCATGAGAAAGCACTGATTGGCGTAAGATGCAGTGGCCTCGCTAACTAACACACACCATCTGGGCATTTCCGGCCTTTTCCGCTCGGGTTGGTGGTGTGGGCGGCTAGGCTGAACAGCATGTTTCGGCTTGGTTGTCCGGCTCGGCGGCCTTTGACCTCCGGGGTCGGTCGTCACTCCGACCCTCGTGTTACCAAAAATACTTGGTAGATAAATGCAACCAGCCATGTGCACGCAGTGCTGCAGAGTCGCTGCGTTTTGCCCGACCGCTGTTGCAATTTGGAGCATAAAAAGTGTCTTTTGTGAGTGTGTTTCAGGTCATATTTGGGGTGGGTGGAGAATGTGAAAAGGGCATGTCCACTTGAGGAGTCTGATACTGCTAATTGCACCATGAAAAAAATATCACGACTGTAATATAATGATAATTGTAGCCACTAAATTTGTTCATAACCACATACTTTGTTGTATTTTTTCATTATATAATCCCCTTAGCCAGCAAAGGCTGTTTCGCATCATTCACGAGTATGAATTGGTGCATTCTCATTGGTTAAGCAGTCATGTGACATGTAGAGTTACAGGAAGTGAAGTCTCTTATGGTTTTATGGCTTTTCTGGTTAAAAGTAGTAGAAAACAACTAAAATCTCCCACTTCTGGCGTCCATAAATTCATTTAAAAATTGTTATCATTCATTCATTCATTTGTTCATTACATGATCCACGTAATCCCTATCGGGGTCAGAGGGACCGGAGTCTATCTTAGGACTGAGCGGGTGCCATCACACAAACACACTCACACCTAAGGGAGAAATTTAGAGTCACCAGTCAACCTGTACTGCATGCTTTTGGACTGTGGCAGGAAACCAGAGCACCAGGGGAAAACCCACACAAACGTGGGTAGAACATGAATAGAAAACCCCAAGGCCAGCCCGGCTGTCATGTGGGTGTTGTGTAGTCCAAACTAAAAAGATGAAAAAATGGAGGGAAACGCAGTAACGGAGGAACAGGTGGTTTAATGACAAAAACCCATACACCAAAATAGTTAATCATGTACTCTTAGTAAGGCAGAGAAAAAACATAAAGGAAAACACAAACGATCTCGTGCCCCTGCTGTGGCAATCCCGGAAAGCTAAGTCCCTTGGAGATCTTGTCCCGGAACGATCCTAAGTCCCAGCTGCTGGGAATTCCAGAAAGGATCCTCGTGTTCCAATCACCAAGAAAGTCCAAGGCGAAATCGCTGTAAGCACACCCACCAGCGGGCAGCACGAGCATGGAGCAGTGGAGACAAACACAGTCCAAAAAACAGGAAAACAAACGGGGAAACTGAACTGATTATACCCAAACAAGACACTCCAAAATACGACCACACGACACCAAGGTATGAGGGAGAAGAACTCAAAAAACGAGCCGAATCGGCTGGGTTTAAATAACCAAACGATAACGAGTAAATGAACTAATAATCCAATGGGGAAACAGAACGAAATCATAACCAGCTGAAGAGAGTCATTACCAAAAGCAAACTTGCGATCTATTTCACCCGTGAACTACTAGGAAAAGGGTACACGAAGTGTACACACCCTACCTGGAAGTAGGATCGATCTAACGGGCGTGGCAGTGACACCGGGAATCAAACCTAGAACCTTTGTGCTGTGAGGCGACAGCGCTAACCCTCCCTCCCACAGTCCAAAAGCATACCATTTAGGTTGATTGGATACTGTCAATTGGCCCCATAAGGTATCAATGTGAGCGTGTGTGCCCTCCGTCTCGTGGCCGACGTTACAGGATAGGCTCCGGTCCACACGACCCCAACAGGGATTAAGCAGTGCAGATAATGAATGAATGAATGAATGAACAATGAATGTGTACAGCTTCAGAGTGTAAATGTGACCCTCCACGGCAAAACCAGTCGCTTGTCGCAAATTTTCAAAATTGAGTTATTATGTTTTCATGAAAGGGCATAAAGCTTCAAAACGATACCTATATGGAATGAATGGGACGACATATGACTGAGATATCAACATTCAGAGCAGTCGGGTTTCTCCTGTCACGCCAAGTGAGAAACTGAGAAATCTGCCTTTGAAGTTGACTATCGCCGTAGCACTCACAGACGCTTGGTGCGGTCGCGGCTACGTTTGTATTTACGGTAGCCTACGCTGCATTCACAGCCACACGGATAGCCTACCTGCGCTAGGTTAACTGAACTCGGGAGATGAAGATGGATTCCGGAGAAATATCTTCACGCTAGTCAACCAGTGGATTTACCGTAAATATTGAAGTAGAGCGGTCAAAACAGAAACTTTTAACATTCTGCTGGAATTGAATTCCTCACCTCAAGAAAGTCACGTTTTTAGGATGGAAAGGGTAAGTTTTTTTTAGCAAAATTTATTCACAACAGTACAGTATAGACCTTCCACTGTTTCAAAACACTAAAAACAAAAAATCCAAAATTTGACCCCACGCAACATAAACGCTCATTTTTCTCGGAAACCTCCATTGCGACAAGCGACTGGTTTTGCCGTGGAGGGTCACATGTGTGTGAAGATCTTTGTATGTACATAAATGATATTTTATTAGCCTTGTTTTAACTGAGTGTAATATTGGGTTTAGAAGTCTTTTTACATACAGATAACAAGACATTTCTAAAGCAAATATTTCTTTTTTGTATTTTATGCCATTTGGACATCACAAAAGATGCATTTTTTTCATGATATAGTGCATTTCGTTTCATTTAGACATCACATTTAATCTCATTTTGTTTGGCAATACAATGTCTAACACACACACACTGTCACATCTAACAACCTATGTGAGGTCATTACCTACATTACCTTCTACAATGCTACAGTTGCACCCAAACCTCAACGGCAGTAACCAAAATTTCCGTCTCTTGTAGTTTCTCACATAAAATCTGCAGCTTTTCTATAAACGCATTTCTCCTCAACAGAACCAGACCAATCAGAAAATGTCCTCACAAAGCCCCCTATCTTTTAAGCGACAATTAGGTCCTCTTAACCACTTAACACCACCACCTCCTACGCAACACACGCAACACACAAACAAGCAAACACTCTAAGAGGCGACTAACTAGATTTAGCAGCACTCCACATTCTTGCCAGTTTGCGGCCTAATCATCGGCCTCCATTAAGCCAAGCTCTTCCGGGGTTAAAGGTTTAACGCGTGGTGCTTTGTCTTGTTTAATTCAATTTGGCCTGCAATTAACAGCCTCTTTTATGTGTCGAGTGTCCCATGATGCTGATTTGAATCGGAATGGCCTTTGGGCCTTCGTCCGCCTCAGACCGCCTGCTTTTTTCCCTCCTCCTCCTTTCGTTTTTAAAGCTCTTGGTAACATTTAAGGCGATCTGAGGCACTATTCAGCCCGGTTTGGTGCGTAACTTCGGCAGCGGAGAGTCATCCCCCACGAGTGTTTGGGAGCGTGAGTGTTGCGCTGGAGGCGCATCTTGTGTTCCGAATTTACAGTAATAAGACAAAGCAGAAGCGCCGAGATTGTAATCACGAGCCACAACAAAGACTGGTTATGTGCCGAGGTGCGGAAAGGCCGGCGATGAGGTTTCAATATCTTTCGATTTGAATCGCCAAGCAAGGAGCTTCGGTTTACTCACATGATCCTCATATGCGCCTGGCCAAGGCCTCAGGGCTCGGAGCCCACGCTGGTCATGACAGACACGCTACTGTCTCACGCTGAGATGGTGGGCATGACATTCATAAGCATGTGTGATGAGCTATAAAAAGATAATTTGGTACGATGTAATAAGTAGGTCTCTGTGTCTCGTTTTTTCCTCTGTACATCAGCTAGGGGCTAAATGTGTACGCTAGCAGTCAAATGCTTTTGTAGACCACCAGTTTGTACCGCTTGAATGGTAGATTTGTATTATGGTTAAATATTGGAAAGCCGTTAAGTGATAAATGATCAATAAAAGAAAATATGAGTGTGTAAGTGAGCATGTCTGACGTCCTCATGTGTGGTGATGGCATAGTATAATTCTGGACTAGTCTTCATTCATTCATTTTTCTAATAAAAACCAAAACGTTTTTTAAACTTGTTTCTGAAACCAAAGTGAACCATAAGATTTGACATTTCGTGCTCAAATAAAAAAATGCATTAACCTGAAACCATGTCATATTATATTTTGTGTTTTTATCGAATTCAAGTAGCAGATTTAATGGCAGAATGAAAACAGAGACAACGTTTGTTAACCAGTTCTAGGGGCAGTTGATAGCATAACGGTTAGGACGTTTGCCCCGTGATCAGCAGGTCGCCGGTTTGATTCCGAGGACTGGTAAAGGTACCACCGAGGTACTTATCAGAAAGGTACCATCCCCAAGTGCTGCCCTTGTTAGCTGCCCACTGCTCCTTTACAGATGGGTCAAATGCAGAGGTCACATTTCGTTGTGGTGGACGGTGGGCTGTGCTGTGGCGTGTTCATAATGACAAATCATCACTCACTTTCACTTTCCCACTTTCAGTTGAGAACAGGTAATGGTCAGACCAGGCCACTGCTGAGTAGAGAGACAAAAAATGATCAAAATTTTCTCGCAAAAAAATGTGGGGTAGTTGGTATCGTAATGGATAGGGAGTCGTCCCTGTGATCAGAGGGTTGCCGGTTCAAATCCCGGATCTGTAAAGGTACCACTGTGGTACTCATGAGCAAAGTACCATCCCCAAGCACTGCTCCCCGGGCACTGCCAAAAAACACTGCCCACTGCTCCTTCATGGATGGGTCAAATGTTAGGTTAGATTTGGTTGTGGTGCAGTGTGTGCTGTGCTGTGCTGTGCCATTAGTCAGAAAATTAACAAAATCTTCATTTGGAGAAAATCTTTTACCCCACATCACATGAAACTCACATCTTAACAATAAATCTCAACTGCAGCCGAAACGTTAATGGCACTGTCTACACAGGAAGCTCTTTTAGTAGTTTTGTGGTTAAATACATGAATAAATGCATGTAGGCAAATTAATACATTAATTAACATATCAATTATTCAATTTAATTGAATTATTTAATATATTTACCAAATTAATCATTATAGTGACAAAGATAAAATAAAGAAGAGACAGAGAGCCTCGTTGTGTATGAGTAAGGAGTGTGTGGAGTGTGTATCATGTTTTTATGCGTTGTCGGGACCTTCTTGAGCCGTTTTGTCGTTTTTTGGAGCTTTGTGGGGACATTTGAAGGGTCCCCATGAGGAGAAATGACTTTATAGAAAATGTGCATGTTTTATTTGAGAAATAAAAAGAGGTAAAAGATGTGCATTTGGCTACTGAGGTTAAGGTTAAGGTTAAGGTTAGGATTAGCTTTAGGAACATATACATCTAGTCATTGTGGGAAATGTGGGAGTATATGAAATAGTTGTACAAGTTTGTGCGCACTTGTGTGTGTGTGTGTGTGTTTGTGTGTGTGTGTGTGTGTGTGTGCGTGTGTGTGTGGAGACGGCGTGGAGAAGGGTAGAACCGGACCTGGGTCAGATTCTGTTTCCGAGCCAGACTGATTAGACACTCTTAAGCAGGAAACACAACACTGCCCCGAACATACACACACTTCCTGTTCTGCACACACACACACACAGACACACACACACAGACTCCTTTTAGTGACTTCAGATGATGTCACATTTTTATAGCTGTGTGACTGTGTGACGGATGGACTTCCACTAGCTTGTGTGTGTGTGTGTGTGTGTGTGTTTATGCATAAACTAATATGCTTATATAGACACATGTGTTTCATGCAACTTTGAAGTATATGCATGTATGTATGAATGGACACATGAGTGTGTTTGTTTGGGTGTGTGTGTGTGTGTGTGTGTGTGTGTGCATCTACAAGCAAAACAGCAACGTCATCTTTGTCTGGCTGCCTGACACCTTAGGCTCAAACTTTCACCTTCTTTGCGAAAGTTTCTTAGAAGTTCTTTGTGTGTGTTTGTAAAACTGGGACCTCTTCCTGTTTGGATGATATGGTGGTGCAGGAGTGTGTGTGTGTGTGTGTTTCCTCTCCCTCAAGGGCTAAACTTGAGTACAAAGCATCCCAATACTGTCTCTCTATTGCCACAATTTAAACACTTACCATCAAACTCTCTCTCTCTCTCTCTCTCTCTCTCTCTCTCTCTCTCTCTCTCTTGCTCTCTCTCTCTCTGGGTGGCTTTAAGCATGCCTAATGAGGCTGATTGCCATGATTATGCCTGTCTCCCAGGGGTCTCCTCTCCGGTCCAGGCCGCCACAGGAAGTCACGCTGGCCACTGGCGATCCGTCTTCCTGTTCCTCCTGTCTGCACTCAGTCCCACACACCACACACCACACACACACACACACAAACAGCTGCTCCCGGCTCTGCCACGCCACACATCCTAAATAAAACCCCCCTTTACTCCATTCACCCCTCCGTCTGCTGAACAACCACTCGTGAATCGGCCATGAGTCAGGAACTGTGATTCATTTTGTTCTTCAAGGTCATTTATTACGAGGACTGATTACAATGTCCGGTATTTTTCTGGCCTTTTGTGGTACAAAATAGGGGGGTGACGAGGTCCCGTCTCGCGCCACAAGATCCCACGATATTAAAAGGTAACGATATTTCTTGTCGAGGCGGAAAGAGGTTTCACCAAATCGTACGGCGTTATTTTCATGGAAACTATCCAGAGCACACAGTGGCAAATCTGCCGTCTGTACACGCTCAACTCTGACTGCACATGTGCGACATCACCTTCACGCTCACTCTGCTTGGTACTGCGTTCGAAATGTCCCAAAAGCCAGTCAATCACAGGCTGTCAATCACAGAAAACTGATCAACTGATTTCACCTCCAGTCAGGTTGCTAATATGGTCGGCTGCAAGCTCATATGCTGAATACGAACACACGTTTTTCCATTACGACACCAAAGAAGCAGCAAGAAGACAAGGTGTGGATTATTTGATGACTGTATCTGTTAATGTTCCCTAAATCTGTTCATGTTGCAGGGATTACATCTCTAATGTTTTAATGAACATGATTTATAATGTACAATCTGATGATTTAATGAGATCATTTACACTTCAATTAGAAGTTAGAAGCTGATGCACAGTGATGTTGTGAAGAGATGCGTAAGGAATCATACAAGAGGGGTCCAGTCCTTAATGCGCTATTTTGCCGTTGACTTTTTATGTCTTTCAGTAAAATAAAAGGGCAAGTTTCAGTCAAACCTTTCACCACTGAAGTTTAATTTAAAATCTCATTTTGTCTCACTCTCGTGAACTCAATCTCATGTATCGTCTCGTCGGTACCTCTAGTACAAACTGATTAAAAAAGAAATTAAAACAGCAAGCAATCTGTTGTAATTTACCTAGACTAACATTACATGGTTCCAACATATTAATAACTCATTAACAACATAGTAATATGCTATTTACAGCACATCAGCATATTTAATTAAGGCTGTAATATGCAATCAGTCCTTTAGACCAAAATGTCCGTCTCATTTCATCTGCCACCGCGCTGCCAATTGTGAGTTGCAGTGATTCAACAACACAAAATGTCAACTCTCTTTTTAGTTTACACATTATTTATTTATAATCATGTTCATAGAGATGTCCTGTCCTCCAGCATTGCAGAGAGTGAGTGTGAAACTGCACTGTGTATTTTTTGAGTGTGAAATGCATGGATTCTCATGGTTTTGTCTGGGATTGTACAAGACTCCACACTATATTGATTGTATGATCAAGTCATTCAACTCAAACATTCATAGTAGTCATTTGTAAAAGTCACTTGCTTTGAGAATGAGTATCAATATGCAGTGACAGGAATCAAAATATTACAATCGTAACATATGCAAGTGAGTGATTATTTGTCATTGTGAACACACCACACAGAGCATTTGACCCATCCCTTCCCTGCAGGACATTTACTCCAAGAGATGTAGGACCAGGGCAATCAGGATTATAAAAGACTCATCTCACCCAGGAAACAGACTTTTTCATCTTCTGCACTCAGGCAGAAGGTTTCGCACCATCATGGCCAAAACAGAGAGACTCAGGAGGAGTTTCTATCCTCAGGCCATCCGTTTTCTAAACAAGGACATGTCTTTCTAAGTCTCAGTTCTGGTATTACTGCTGCTAATACATACCTCATATTATTATGATAACTTTTATACTGTCTGACTGTTATATAAACCTCAACTGTGATAATCATTTATACTGTCTGCCACATTTCACTGTCCAATATCACATGCTCTACTCTGTCTGCTACGTATAATGCTGCAGTTGCACTTGGCACTTTAAAAATCATTTCATTGCACCGGTTCTGTCTTAGCACATTATGCAACTCAGGTAAACTATGCACATGTAACTTTATGTTCCTTATTGTATTATATATAGTTTTATTTTTTCGTCCTGTTACCCCAACCTCCTTATCTAAGTTAGTCTTTATGTTTGTAAGTTTGTATTGTGTCTCTTGCTTTTCCCTTGTCTTGCACAGTTAAAAGAGCGGATCAGGATGCATTTCACTACATGTTGTACCTGTATAACTTGCACGTGACAAATAAAGAATCTTGAATCTTGAATCATCCATGAGGGAGCAGTGGGCAGCTAACATGGGCAGCACCTGGGTAGCAGTGCTTGGGGACAGTACCTTGCTCATGAGTACCTCAATGGTAACTTTACCGGTGCTGGATTTGAACCGGCGACCTTCTGATCACGGGGCGAACGCCCAACCGTTACGACACCAACTGCCTCTTATACGTATAACAAAATGTATAATATATTTTGCATTAATGTGAATAGTAGACTCTACTAAGAACATAGAAAAAACAACCCTGTGTGTGTGTGTGTGTGTGTGTGTATTCTGTGTTTACAGTATGGCGTTATCAGTGTATCAAGCGGTCAGTCCTTTGATTTACAGCGCCTTTGTGTATGGTCAGTCCCAAAATAGAACAATTCTGATCTTATGTTGGTTAAACGTTACAGACTCAGGCTGGTTCTGCTGCTGGAGTCTTACTTAAGTCCGGTTTTAATCACTGCTAAATGCTGTACATGTAGATATTACAGTGAAATATTTATGACATTTAGTAGACACCCTTATCCAGAGAGAATTCCACTTTCTAATAACAGGAACAGTCTCCTTTGAGCAACTTGGGGTTAAGGGTCACACTCAGGGGCCCAGTGGTGGTAGTGCTGGAGGTAGGATTTGAACCCACGACCTCACGGTCCAGAGGTGAGCATCCTAACACCTAGACCACCAGCACCCCAAGTGAAATGTGAATAATCAATATCACTCACAACTCTCCAAAGGCTTTGGTTTTCATTCATGAACCGCTTAATCCCACCTGGGGTCGCGGGGGGACCGGAGCCTGTCCCGAGAACTTTCGGGCGCAAGGCGGGGAACAACCCTGAGCAGGCACCAACACACTGCAGGGCACACAGTCACACACAAATTCACACCTTACGGGGACAATTTAGAGTCTCCAATTAACCTATAGTGCCTGCCTTTGGACTGTGGGAGGAAACCAGAGCGCCCAGAGGAAACCCACGCAAACACAGGGAGAGCATGCAAACTCCACACCAAAAGGTCCTACGGCCGTCCCCGGGGTTCGAACCCAGGACCTTCTCGCTGTGAGGCGGCAGCGCTAGCCACTGCACCACCATGCCGGTTTTGTGGCTAGTAATTCATGCATGAATGAGAGAGCGCAAGAGAGGAACAGAGAAGAAGAAAGACAAAAATAGAGATAGAAAGAGGGAGAGAGAGAGATGTGAACCTTTGGTGAGAGAGAGAGAGAGAGAGAGAGAGATTGAAAGAGAAAAATAATGCGAAAGAGAGAAGTAGTGAATAGTGAGCGAGAAGAGGATTGAGAGAAAAAGAGAACGAGAGACAAATAAAAAGACAGATATGGAAGGGGGGGAGAGAGAGAGACCAAGAGAAGAAAAGACAGCACAAGAAGCAGTCTAAGAGACAGAGAAAGACATAAAAAGATGGAAACTAGAGATAGAGAGAGAGAGCGAGGGATGAGTTCTGAATGGCCACACAGTGAGGGATGAATGGAGTGATGAGGAAATGAGCGCAGGCCTGAGGAATGCTGGATTTAATTGATTTGAGGATCACATGACGATGAAGAGCAGGACAGGGCCGAGATGAAGGCCGGCGCTGACCCCCGTGAGGTGAGAGGTCCTGGGCCTCCGGGCTACCGCTGCCCCTCACACACTCACTCCCACACACACACACACACACAAACACATGCGAACACACACATTCACTCTCCGGCGCCTCAGAGGAGAACTGGAAGTGTGTGTTTGGACAGGCACACGAGTCAGACTAACATTTAGCTCCACCGCTCCGGCTCTTTGTCCAACCCGGCCGGCGATCTGTTTACACTTTTACATCTTTATTTATCCTGTTATACTTCTAATTAATTGTGTTTCTTTGTTGTTGGTTTAAACCTTTATTCTTAATCTTGCCGTCATTTAAAAAGTTAGCTGTGTTTACTACGTTGGACTACATTAGCACTTGACTCTCCTTCACAGCCTAACAAGTGTAGATCATAGAGACAACTCGGTTACCCTGTTAATCATAAATAGTTGTTTATTTCCTGTGTTGTTGCTGTTGTTTGTTTACCTTGCCATACTGTGACTAAAAGACTCAATCGGTTTTGCTCATTTGGACTACGCAAACACTTGACTCTATCCTTCCCAGTCTATAAAGTTAGGTCTTGTGGCAATTCGTTTAACTTGTTTACTGTAAACAGTTGTTTATTTCTTGTATTCTTTGATTTGTTAGTTTATCTCTTTATTCTTCTAATTAACCTTGACGTCACTTGAAGAGTCAGTCATTTTTCCAAGCAGGATTACTAAAGCAGGCGGCACGGTGGCGCAGTGGTTAGCGCTGCCGCCTCACAGCGAGAAGGTCCTGGGTTCGAACCCCAGGGACGGCCGTGGGGTCTTTCTGTGTGGAGTTTGCATGCTCTCCCCGTGTTTGCGTGGGTTTCCTCCGGGCGCTCCGGTTTCTTCCCACAGTCCAAAGGCATGCACTGTAAGTTAATTGGCGACTCTAAATTGACCCCGTAAGGTGTGAGTGTGGGTGTGCCCTGCGGTTTGTTGGCGCCTGCCCAGGGTTGTTCCCCGCCTTGCGCCCGAAAGTTCCTGGGATAGGTTCCAGTCCCTCTACGACCCCAGTTGGGATTCTCCAGTCCCCCTACGACCCCAGTTGGGATTAAGTGGTTCAGATAATGAATGAATGAATGATTACTTTAGCATCTGACTGTCCTTTCCAGTCTAAAAAATGTAATTGTTTGTAGCAATTTGTTTATCTAGTTTGTTGTAAACAGTTGTTTATTTCCTGTGTTGTTTGTTTACCTTCTTGTTGTTTTAATTTACCTTGACGTGACTAAGAGTTGGTTGTTTTACTAAGTATGACTAGATGAGTACTTGACTATCCTTCCCAGCCTAGAAAGCCTAGGTTATTGCTACAATTTGTTTATCGCAAACACTTTCCCCGTGTTGTTTGTTCATCCCTTTATTTTTATAATCAACTTTGATGTCACTTGGAGACTTGGTGGCTTTCGCGTTCTAGGACTACGCAAACACTTCACAAACTGTCTCTTTCTTTTCTCACCCCAAACAAAAACAGCCTTAGGTATTGTGGCAATTTGTTTATCTTGTTTATTGTTAACTGTTGTTTACTGCCTGCATTGTTGTGATGTTTGTCGTCTGTGTTTTGCGCTTTGGTTGGTGCTGTCAGTTCGGGTCAGATTTCACTCCCAACATGGAACTTTCCTGTCACTCTCCCATCCCCAGGAAACCAGGCTGTGCTGTGTGTTGGTGTGTGTGTGGGTATGTGTGTAGGTCAGTGGAGGATTCCTGTCATCTGTCGTCGTGGTGACCCTGACGGAGGGAGCTGAGGTCTGGGTGGACAGACGGACAGCTTGACATGTCTGGCAGGTTTCCTCCCTGCAGGTGAACCCAGAGGACCTGAGATCAGCCATCTCTCTCTCTCTCTCTCTCTCTCTCTCTCTCTCTCTCTTGCTCTGTCTGTTTTTCTCACCGTCTTGCCGTTTGTATCTACTTTTCTCTTTTCATCATTCTGTCTGTCTCTTTTACTCTCTGTTTCCCTCTATCTCTTTCACTCTTAGTCTGTCCTTTTTTCCACCTTTCTGTACATCCATCTGTCAGTGTGCACATCTCTCTTCCTCTTTCTATCGGACACTCTGCTTCTCTCTATTTCTCTCTTCATCTGTATCTCTCATGTTCAGTCGCTGTGTCTTCACCTACACGTTTGTTTACACACACACATCTAATCTAGTGTAAAGCTAAAGCTTCGTCCGATATCTCATTTCTTTTTCTCTCTCTACAGTCTTTCTTTTTCTGTGACGTAACTTCTATCAGTGTGTCCTTTTCTGCCTGACTCTATAGGTCTTTGCTTTCTCTTATTCATTTTCTCTCTCTCTCACTCTCACTCTACACTCGCTCTCGCATTACATGTTGAGCAATGCAGCACACCTGTCGGCTGTTTGGTGTGATGTTGGAGCTGCATAACCCACCGGGACACACTGCCACATTCCACCCTGTCTGTGTGTGTGTATGTGTGTGTGTGTGCGTGTGTGTGTGTGTGCGTGTGTGCGTGTGTGTGCGTGTGTGTGCGTGTGTGTGCGCGTGTGCGTGTGTGTGTGTGTGTGTGTGTGTGTGTGTGTGTGTGCGCGTGTGTGTGTGTGTGCGTGTGTGTGTGCGCGAGTTACACCTCCGTTTTCGCTAATAAACCTGCCCAGTCCAGCAGCTGCTGTTTGCTTCTAATATCTGCTGCATAACAGAGAGAGAGAACAAGAGAGAGAGCTTGACAGAGAAAGGGATAGATAGATAGAGAGAGAGAGAGAGAGAGAGAGAGAGGTCACCTCTGAATGGCTGCTCAGTAAAAGATGAAGGCATGAGTCTTTTCTTTTTTTGTTACTCCTTTATCTTCTTCCCATCCCTCTTTCTTTCTTCAGTTGTCCTCTCTCTTCTTTCTGTCTTTGTCTCTCCAGTTCTCTTGCTAAACCCTTGTTTCTTTCTTTCTGTCCTTCTTTCTTTCTTTGTTCCTTTCTTCTACAGTGGTACTATCTCTCTCTTTTCTGTCTGTTTCTCTCCAGTTCTCCCTCTGTTTCTCAGTTTGTTTCTTTCTTTCTTTCTTTCTTTCCTTCTTTCTAACTCTCTCTCACCTTCTTTGTCTGTCTCTGTTTTTGTTTGTGCACTTCTCGTTTTTTATTCACTTCTCTCTCCTTTCTTCCTTTCTCTTTCTCTTTGTAGATCTATGCACTTCTTTTTTTGCCTTCTTCTTCCTTGTTCTTTCTCTTTCTCTCTTCAAAATGTGTGTGTGTGTGTGACAAATCAGAAAGAGAGACAGAGAGAGAGAGAGAGAGAGAGAGAGAGAGAGACTCTTCAAACCGCAGTCTGCACACAAGTTCTCACAATTAAGACAATGGGCATTGGGGTGATATGGGTCTCTCTTTCACACACACACACACACACACACACACACACACACTGAGCTTTGTGTCTGGTCATCCAGCAGATGAGTTGTGTTCTTTTGTGTGTCATTAACCCTAATGAGAGATAAACAAAAGCCCAGATGAGAGGAATTAATGTTTAACACCAGTAACCAAACCCAACACACTCCCCAACTCTCTCTCTCTTTCTCTCTCTCACACACACACACACACACACATCCCATAAAGGCTGGAATTATGGCCGGATGTGCCGGTGCTGAACTCGAGTGTAGTGTCTGGAGAAGGAGGAAGAAAGTGTCAGTCTTGATTAGACGACACACACATACTCACCCACCCACACACCCACCCACGCACCCACCCACACACATACACACACACTTGCAGTAAATACGGCTCAATATTTCTCCCTATGTAAATGTTAGAGACGCTGCATTAGCCGAGTGTTCTTTTGTCTTCTTCTCGTTCTGTCCATTTCCCCTTGTTTCTTTTCCTTCGTGTTTCCCGTCATCGATAGTGATCTGATGAGGACGAGATTGGGCACGCTGAAAGGAAGTGCTGCACGTCTACTCAACTGTTATCCCTCACACACACACACACACACACATACGACTCTCTCTCTCTCTCTCTCTCTCTTATTCTCTGTTTCTGTCTCTTTCTATCGTTTTCTGGGTGTCTCTCTCTCTGCTGTTCTCTCGTTCTCTTGTTTTCTCTCGCTGTCTGTCTCTCGCTGTCTGTCTCTCTCTCTCCTTCCCCTTTGCTGTCGTTGTTTTTTTTCTCTTGTTCTCCCTCCCTCCCTCTCTTGCATCTTCTTTCTTTGTGTGTCCGTCCTTCTTTCTCCCTTCTCAGCCCTCTCAAAAGGTGTTGAGATTCCTGTCAACACAGGAAAGTGGATGAAGCAACCAGAAGGGAAAGGGTTGCCCTCTCTCTCTCCTTCCCTCACTCTATCTCTCACTCCCTCTATACCTCTCTCTCTCTCCCTCTCTCTCTCTCTCTCCTTCCCTCACTCTATCTCTCACTCCCTCTATACCTCTCTCTCTCTCTCCCCCACCCCCTCTCACCCTCGCACACCACTTTGACGGATGGAGTTGCTGAAACATATTAACCACGCTGCCCTTTGTGATCGGGCAAATGTTTAGTCACCTAATGACCCCCACAGATCCAAACAAACACAGAGAGACAGAGATAAAATGGCCAAAAAAGCAGAAGAAGGGACGGGGCGGTGGAATCAGAGAAGAGACTAGAGTTCAAGCTGACCCCGGAGCCTGGGTTCCCCGAGTTCAGCCTAAGGTGGCCGGGACGTGGCCCCTCGCAGCGGAAATCAAAACAGAATGTCGCCTTGTTAGCTCTCTAAATCAACGGTTTAGCATGGCGGTAATTAAAGGTTATTACAGGCTCCGTTTCCCGGCCAACTGTAAAAGCTGATGAATTAGCTCCACTCAAACTGCTTGAAGAAACCTATGGCCTTAAATCTTGCTGATTTAAGCATATATACTGTATATATATATATATGTAGGGTATGACGTTTGATGTTCAGCTCATGAGACAAGGCAATGCACGAGATTTGATTAGTGGATAAATTAAAGCAGCTTGGATGAATTAGCTGCATTTTCTCTGCAGTTTGCACAAAAGTACATAGCTTGTAGTTTGAAAAGCTACCATGATAGCTTCCCTAACCCTAGTGAACACACACAAAGTTTCAACATAGTGACACACTTTTGCTCCAAGCTTATCTCCCCTATTATCCTTATCATCCGCAGTGCTATCTGCTAACCTCCAGCATCAAAAGAATCTTATTTTTCACTAATGGCAGGTCTTTCGTAACTCTTATCGTGCTTGCTTGTGAACTTATCAGCGCCGATGTCCAAAATTGACCTACAGCTCGATCAAAACACAGCTTACGGCCGTCCGCATCTGTCTGAGCTGGAGTGAGATGATCTCTGTCTTTTTTGATACCATCTTTAGCCGTACACTTCACCAGCAGTGACTGCCAAATTAGCATCATGAACCAGTTTATATATATACATACCTGCAAAAAAAGTCATTATCCATTAGGAAAGTATCTGATAGCTTCCAGAATGGATTTAATGGATTTTACAATTTTTATAGGGCTTTTAATTATTTTATTTCTACTTTATCTTTATTTTTACTCCTTCTTTTTTACATTACTTTCTCTCTTTTTTTAATCTTTAATTTTAACAAATTTTATCATGTTTCTGTAAAGCACATTGAATGACCCCTGTGTATGATAATGTGCTCTATAAATAAACTTGCCTTGCCTTGCCTTGCCTTAAGGGATCATCAGTATTTAAAGGATTCCATTAAGATCCAGAACCGAGCCCATTAGGAACAATGTATACCATTACGGAGCCATTGGGGAAACATGAATGATTTCCGATAATTATATTTATTCAGGCTTATACTATCCTGAATAAAACAATTAGAATTCATTTGGAAAATATCTGATGGTTTCCCTAATGGATTTAAATCACCATCAGGTTTGAAAGATTCCAATAGGAGGCAAAACAACACAGAATTAAGGGGCCATAAAAAAAAATCAGGTAGGAAATTATTAAGTAATATTTTAATTTATTATTATTATTATTATTATTATTATTATTATTATTATTATTATTATTATTATTATTATTATTATTCAGAAACATTTCCTTAGTGAGTTTGAGTGAAGCAACAAACATAGTACAAATCCCTTAAAAAACTGAACCGTATCCCATTTTATTAATATCATATAATTATAATTATCTACATATAATTACATAATTACATATAATTATTATTTACATAAATGAAAAAATACGAATCAAAACATCACTTTAATGCCATAGAATCCATTGGGACAATGCGATGGTTTCCATATTATAGAAGCGACCATCAAGTTTAAAAATCAAAAATGAAAAGCTTTATTCAAAGTCCAAAAAGGATTCCATTATGATTTAGAGCAGGGGTCCATTATGAGCAAATGCGTAGCTTTAGGTTGCCGTATTGCTACTAAAATGTAAAACTCAAAACCAGAGTCGTGAGCATTATACTTGTTTTTCAAACCAGGCTACACTATATTAATCTGACACACTTTTGAGCGCAACTAAATTCTCAAAATACTCTCTGCACTTTCAAACCCCTCGCCAACTAATACCCAAACAAACACACACACACGCACACGTTCCTAAGCAAACACTATCTGCACCAGCCAGCTGACCGCCAGAGATTCATGGCTGGCAGGCAGAGTGTAAGTTCTTGGACTTCTTACTTTCAATAACAATAAAGGCAGTTAAACTGCGCCTAAAAGCAAGGAATCAAATTACGCCCGCCCAGTTTACACATTCGCGCTCTCTTAAGCTTCCCTTCGCATCCTGCAGTGCCCTGTTAACATGGACGTATATCAGTTCGGACCTAACTCACTCTTGTCAGGCCTCGCAAACAAAATGCAGCCTTCACTCCTGAATGACAGTTAGAGGTTTACGCAACCATTTGTTTCGTTCTCCCTCTCAGATCTCTGGCGATCTGGCGCTTGAATAGGGCCGCTGACGGGGGATAAGGAGCGATAAAAGCCGACCAACAAAATGTTCTCACACATTTTTAAGTGTGCCCTTGAAGAACTATGTCATCGACTTCTCTCAGAATGGTATAAAAAATGTTATAAACTGATGAGAAATGATAGCCTAGAATGCAAGACTATGAACGCTGCAATTAAACTGAAAATATGGGGTGTATGCGCGTGAGCATCCAACCAATCAGAACAGGATTGTCCGCTTCCCGCAAAGACATGCATCTCGATAAGACGTTAGTTTATTGATCTCTGGCTCAAGTTACAAGCCCATCGAAGCTGATCAATCCCAGCTATGGATTAAAGGGCCGGACTCATGCAAATAATGCATTTCACCTTGTAGGTCACAAAGGAAGCTAAATTATTGATGAAAACTGCCGTGATAGCAGAGGTTTCATCGTGCACTGTCTGAAACATCATACCATGATGTCAATATAGAAATGGAGTGGTGACTGTCCCTGTAATTAGGAAATGTAAGCCATTCTGGGTAGAACATCAGATGGATGTAACTTTGTGTTTGGGTTGTTCTGTCCTTGTAGCAGTGATGCAAATAGAAAGTCAAATGATCTTTTAGAATCCTATGCATCAGCAGACTTACGTAATGTCAGCCCGTCAAATTGTTATCCATTGAATTGATATAATGTAAATATCGTGATGAAACTTGTAAGAGATTCGCCCTTTGTGATCAGTGACCTAATTTCTCCTTCTCACACATAGCATGCTCTGTGTCATGATTGAATGACCTGAAAAGCCTCTGTATGGATAATAGCACAAAAGCCAACACAATGCCTTGGCAGTTGGCAGTTAGTAAGCGTAGCAGTTAAGAGATTGACTCTGTGATCGAGTCACAGGTTCAAAGATCCCAGACTGGTAAGAGTATCACTGGAAATGCTTATCTTAAGATGTGTCTAAGCTACAAGATTCCTAGAGTGCTGTCGTCAGCTGTCTACTGCTCCTTCATAGATGGTTCAAACGTAGAGGTAGTCTAGCGGTATTAACATTTATACAGATGGCATTAATCAGTTGCTTTTATCCAGGACGACTTCCATTCCCTAATTACAGGGACAGTCTCTCTGGAGCAACTTGGGGTAAGGGTCATGCTCAGGGGTACCAATGGTGGGAGTTCTAGTGTAGGATAGAGTGGGATGTGTACCTACGACCTTTCATTCAAAAACAAGTGTCCTGTAAGGTCAGATTCAGCCCCATCCTACCTTGGAGTACCACCACCACCACCACTGGGCCCTGGGCAAGACCCTTTAACCGCAAGTTGCTACAAAATTGTCCTGTAATTAGGAAGACCCTCAGCTAAATTACTTATTTATTATCTTGTTCAAAACCAGACATGATATTCCAAGACCCTAACGAGGCTATCAAAATGTTATTCAGCTATCATCAAGTCCTCTTAGCTAGCATAGGTTGTTCCTTTCTGTTCACTGCCATAATTATTACAAATCAGTTAATTTTAATTAGTATTATTAATTCCATTAATTGAGGCTGGCCACTAATAAACACAATTATAGCAAAAGTATCCTTGCTAACTTATGTATCATTCAGTGTCATCAAGTCTTTCAAATAAACAGAAGTGAGTCACAGAAAAGGCATTAGGTAAACACACATGCATCCAGCTGTTTGAACGGGGATGAAGAGGAAAACTTCTTTGTTTCTACACCAACGTCTACGTCCATCAACATTTCGGCCCAGGACAGGCTCCAGCGTTCTCCTCCCGTCTCGGCCTCGCGGCGTCGCAGCCATAAATCAGCTCTTGATGTCCTGCAGAAGGCGTGAAATACCAATTATAGTCCAGCAAGCACCGTACAGCCGGCTTAATGAGCTTTATCACACACTTGTCAAGCCCTCACCTGCTTGGCATGGGATTCACACGCTAGATATGGCGTGGCCTGTGGAAATACCAACAGGGGCATACCAACCCCGAAACAGGAAGGGAGCTGTGGTAATTTCTTTTCCAGTGGCGATCTTGTACTAGTCTGGGTATTTTTTTGGAGAGATGTTATGAATCATTCAAGGGTAGGAAGAGAGTGAATGAATGAGAGAAAAAGAGAGAGAGAGAGAGGGAGTATTGAACTGGTTACAGTAATGAATAAGCGAATTAACATAATCCATAGCTATTATGGCACAATTATTATTATTATATTAATCCAATTCCTATAATGCCATAATCTAATCTGATCCTAAAATTAAGGCTTAATCTTAGCAACCCTTACATAAGATTTTATTACACACCCACAGTGTGTGTGTTGGTAATGATAGAAACACCATGAAAAAATACTTCTTTAAGGTTAAGATTTGCTTCAGATACAAAATAGAATACATTATGGTTAGTTGTAGAAGATAGGAATGAATTATGGTTATGTGTGGGATTGGGTTGGTCAGGTTCATAGTTAAAGATGAAAGTCTAATAAGTCCATTAAAACCTGCGTTTCTCATTAACATGTTTGTGGCTGTGTGGGGAGAGGTATATAAGTGTGGTTGTGAAAGTGAATTATAAGGATAAACAGGTGAAAACAAGAGAGGCAAAAGAAAGTCAAGGGTAGAATATCTCAGGAAAATGGAAAAAAGAAAGGGAAAGGAGAAAAGGAGGAGAGTGGGAATGTCAGAAAAAGGACTCAGTCTGCACTGCGTTTCAGTTCACTGATCTCTCATCTCTTTTCATTCTACCTTTTCTTTCAAGTTATAGGTGCAGAAAGAAAAATGCGATATTTATGATGTTTGTCAGCATAATGCGGCCGATATCTAAATAAACTAAACGCCCGACTCATTACTGACAGATAAGATCTACACACATATATATATATATATATATATATGTGTATATATCATTATACACAATGAGGAACATTACTTGGAAAGCAGACGAAGCCAACAGTAACGGCAGAAAGGAGTGATGCCAAACCAAGATCCTGCAAGCTGCATTAATTGGATGTGTGGAATTTCCCACTTGAAAGGAAGACAAAGCACAAACCTAACTGCTATCTTTTCAACTGTCAGTTTTAACCTGAGGGAAGCTGAAATGCAAACATTATCACACACATTTTCATGGAATTCCGTCTTTTGGTTGGATATATCTGGCCCCGGGCTGACAGTTATATACTGCAAAAAAAATGTTCTGGGCAAGTTCAAAACATCTCATGAATCATAAGAATTCGCTCAGCACAAAACCTGCGCTTATGACAAGCCGCTAGCCCGTTACAAAACCTCTGAATAGTTTATAACCCAAATTTCCCTAAAAAACGGAAGGTGGAGGAAATATTTCGTGCACCCGCTTGGCTAAATTCCTCAGGGTTTTGCTCCAGCTTGCTGCTTCTTCCTGACTCACGCTAGCAAAATTCTTGCTAAATGAGCAAGCACAGCTAAAACAAACTTTTAAACTTAAAAAGTAAAAATATGATCAAAGACATCTGGGTCATGGTTTAAATATGTAGAACTTCCTTCCTTAAAGCAGCGCTCTAACGCTGCTCTAAGACGCTAATCTGGTGTGAAGTCAGCAACAAATCGGCGCTAATTAAATGCTGGTTAATCTATGGCTAATGGTATGATGATTAGCTGACAAAAATGCATGCTAATGACACCCTTCACTTACTGTACATTAATTGCTAGCCACATTAGCGTCTTTGGTTAGAGGGTGCTTTGAAGGCTCTAGTGATGACTTTGCAATGAATGAAAGATAAAGAGGATGTGTTAGCATGATTATGCGATTAGCTTACTTTTTATTGTTTGCTGTTTCAGCTTCTTTGGTCAGAGGAGGATTTAAAGGCTTTACTGTGGCTAACAATGGATAAAACTAAATGAGCTAATGACACAGTCATGCTAATGAAAGCCCAGTAGCTTGCATTTCATTGTTAGCCACGTTAGCGTTGTTGACTGCCATAGGCTTGACAGCTAATATGAAAAGAGATGAAGTGATGCAGCTTTTTACAGTAAAGAGGGTGTCATTTTTGGAGAAGTGAGGGAGGTGTGGATGTGTTTGAGGGGAACTAGCTTTTAACATGGTTGGTGTTCAGAGAGGCTTGGGTGAGGTCAGAGGTGACTAATTGAACAGAAGGGAAGCCAGTTTTGGGGGGAGTTTGTTAGGGAGACGTGCCACTGTGGAATCTGACCTGAATGGTAGCGGCGATGATTAAAGAGGCAACGGTAATGTGTTCCCCAGTGTGTGTTTGTGTGTGTGTGTGTGCGGACATGTATTTATCGCATTGTGGCGACCTTTTGTCCCCTAAAATCACTTTTATCTGTTTTTTTGGGCTTTGAGGGGACATTTGAGAGGTCTCCATGAGGAGAAATGACTTTATAGAAAATGTGCTTGTTTTATTTGAGAAACTAAAAGAGGTAGAAGATGTGCTTTTGGTTACTGAGGTTAAGGTTAGGGTTAGGATTAGGTGTAGGTGTAAAATTATGTACTTTAGTTATTATGGGAGTCTATGGAAGGACCTCACAAAGATAGTAATACAAGACCGTGCGTGCGTGCGTGTGTGTGGAAATGCTTACCTAACCATTGAGGTTTAGTTAGCTTTATTTGGTTTAACAATGCATTAGTCCATTAACGTAACATCTGGACCGATTTAACTGCAATATGTTCTGAAATGACTGTTTTAGAATTAAGGTTAAGGTTTAGGGTTAAAATTACTTTTTGCTTAGGTTTAGGACGGTGATTAAATCATGGTTATATTTACTGTTAGTGTTATATTATGATTATCTTTGAGGTTATGCTTAGATTAAAGTCATTAGCTTTAGAACTGGTATTAGGGTTAGGGTTTACTTTACTATTAGTGTTAGATTGTGGGTAGCTTTAAAGTAATAATTAAATTATGTTTAGGATTAGAATTACGAATTAATGACCATTTACTTTAGTTTTAGGGATATATTATGATTAGCTTTAGTAATGATTAGATTATGGTTTGATTTAAGATTGGAATTAAATTATGATTTACTGCATTGTTAGAATTAGATTATTGATAGCTTTATGGTTGTGATAAGATTATAGTTAGGTTTAGGATTGAGATTAAATTATGCTTTACTTCTAGGGTTATATTATGGTTATCTTAAAGTAATAATTAGGTTATGGTTGAAATTGTGGTTAGGTTTAAATTTGGGATTAATTTATAGTTAACTATAACAACGATAGGATGATAGATAGATTCCAGTTCCAGGTTTTATATGAAAACCTAATTTTTCATTTTCTGCAGTGTTATCTGTGTTTATGTGTAATGTATATGTTCTAATCCAGAAACACACATGTAGACAAATATTCTCTCTAGACAAACACTGTTTATACTGATATTTGAGTGTGTGTTTACTCTAAAGGTAAAACCAAACAGATGTGTATTCATGATTTGAAGTGCCGTCCCAACAATGTAGAATGTCTCTGTGTATGTGAATTATTTAACACACTCTAAAACACTCACACACACATTTTTTGAAAGCAGCAGAATTGCACAGGCTGCATACCAGGGCAGGCGCCCCGGATTGACTTCCGATCGTGTGTATTATTGATGTGGCTCGCCTGCGTGCCTCTATTGTCTCACAACGCTTGTCACTGAGGATTCAGCCTTTTGCTTTTGTCATTTCTCTAAATATGAATGTTTTATCCAAACTGGCCCAATTGCTTAACCATCCAGAATGCGGCTCCACCCACTTCCCCACCAGCCCTGCAAAACACCACCACACACCCATTCTGGCATGACCACTTACTCTTTCTTGTCTTAATCTCTTTTTCTCCTAATCTAATTCTTAATCTGTTTTAATCTCATTCTTAGACAGAATATGAATTTCTTTCTTGTTTGTCATCTTTTTCATAGAATGTTTGCACCCTACATATTATGTAGTGCATATTTTGGAAAGTTTTACTTATTTGTCACATAATTTAATAGCCAATATGTCCACATATATACAATAACATTATTATATTTAATAATTCAGGTTGTGGGGTCGAAAAAAGGACAAGAAATATACAAAAATGTATGTTAATGACATGCTGATACTTCATAATTTGGGTGGTGGGGTCAAAGATGGACAAGAGACATCAAAAGATGGCATTTATTGCTACTTTGAATAATTCTTTTGTCAAATTAGTATTTAAATCAGAAAGAAGAAAACACTCAAAATGTAGGAGATGATACAATATGTTAAACATTATGTACATTATGAAATGAACACAGTCAAGGAAATTATCGACAATTTTTGTAATGTTTTTTTTTTTTTTTTTTTACAGTATCTCTTGTGTATTTTTATGTGGTCTAGCAGGAGAATACTCACCTATGGACCAATCCATCTCTACCCTTCGTCCAGCGCTTACACTGCTGGGCTCCTGAGCAAGATCCTTAACCCCAAGTGGCTCCAAGGAGTGTGTCCCTGTAGTTAAGTCCCACTTTAGAGTATCTGCTTAATTGCCCTAAAGTAAGTGTTATAATAGAAGCTGTGCCAAAATTTCAGGTTCTGGTGTTATATAAGAGTCTGAATCAGACCCATGTCCGAGTCCAGGTCTGAGACCCACAGAACCAGAACTTGAGAACCGCATAACGCTCACTCCAGACGGTCTAGCTTCCCACTCCCACTTACTTTCACACAGGAAGTTCTTCCTCAACTAGGGTCATGGAGACAAGACTCTGGGGGAGTGATCCGATTCCCAGCCATAACCTCTCTCTTTCTTTCTCTCTCTCTCACTCAAATCTCCCACTTTCCAGTGAGGATAGGGAGAGACTGGAACTCTACACCCAGTGGGAGAACTCAGACTCTCACAATCTACTGCACACGGGTCAGTGGGCCACTAATAGGGCAGGATATTACAAAAAACAAAATATTTAACTCTTCACTTAACATTGAACTTGGAAATATATCATCTAAGCTTCTCCCACAGCTTGTCCCAGACTGTTAAGAGTTTATAGGTGTCCCAGCGTTTTCTTAAGTTATTGCCATTCATCCCAGACTTCAGAGATGTATTTAAAACATTTCAAATCATTAATTTCTATATCTCAACGTTCCACCTCTACTGCATGGCAGGTGACAAGTTGAGTAAGTGTTTTAATTGACGAATGCTGAACGGCTGAAAATCCTGTCTCAGTGGATCCACCATGAAAGCAAGGCTGCTTCTCCATGTTAATGTTGGACTGAACATCACTTTTTTCTTAAACAAAATTTAACATTAAACAGTTGGTAAAAGACAAAAAGACAATGTGAAATATGGAATGGAGAAACAAAAATGCACCTTTTGGGAAATCGCCACTGCCTCAAAACCCAGGTGTCATCCCATTTTTATGAACTCTAGTTTTTATGAAATCTAGTTTCAATGGGAATGAAACGCCATTGCCAATGCAAGACAGACACAGATAGTGGCATGAAGGAAGTCTTTTAACATTGGACTTGGAAATAGATATTATGTCACATAACCATTGTCCACTTCTTGTCCATTTCCTGTGATGACTACTTGGTGTTCTTTTTCTATACTGGAAAATGAAAATAAAAGTCACAATTAAAAATGCCTCAGAGGGTAGCTTGCCTTTAAAACTGACCTCAAACATTCAGCATTGTTCAAGCAAGAGGTTGGTATTTTTTTAAATAGGAAGAACAAATGCTACTCTCCCAAATAAGCAGATAAGAGCGTGTTTAAGTCACTGGCCATTAAAGGAAACACGCATCTTGACCACAAGGGGGCGTCCCGGACCTCACAACTTAAAGTTAATGGTTTGTCTCAGAGCCCCTAACAATAAAACTGCCTGAGAGGGAGATGGATAGAAGTTGTAGTTGTGTTATCACAGCCATTAGCTGGAATGTATCGTTTTGTGTCACTTCTGTTATAGAAATACGTTATAGTGGATTTATGTTCTTATTAGTTATTTATAGTCTTATTAGTGCTTCTTTTTCTCTTAAACACTCCGGATATTTTACATAGTGTTAGGTGGAACTTTGTGATATTTTACTTCTATTTATTTTATGTAAACCGTGCGAGATGTGTAAAATGTATTTTTACTATGATTTTACAAACTTGAATAAAGGTTGCTTTTAAGACACTTAATGAAAGCTGCTCGGGCTGCGAGCTTATAAAGACTTATAAAAGGTTTATTAGGGCCATAATCATGACACATTTGTGATTCTTACTCTTGGCCAAAGTGTAAATTTCTTACCGCTTATATATTACTTATCAATTAAACATGCTGTGTTTAGCTTTCACACAATTTCGGATTTTAAAAATGCACAGTATTACACTAAAAGAGTTTGTGGAGGACTGCGGGTACAAAGCGGATCGTTTCAAACCAAAACACAGCCCCTCTCGGACTCCGGGCCCCGCCCCCCAGTCCCGCCCAGGGGTGTGGCCTGTTGGACTCTGATAACCGCATCCTCCCGCGGCAGACGCGCACATTAAACAGCGTCAAAATAAGAAGAAGGGACTAGACGACGCGAACGCATCCACACACAGCGCGGGGTAAGACACTCATCCCTCTCTAGTGCAGTCATCCTTTCAGCCCGCACTCATCCATCTATCCATCTGGTATGGTTCCAGACGGGATAGGGTCAGTTTTAGAGCATTTTATTTGTGAAAGTAAGTATGGAGTGTTTTTACTAGATGTGTGAATATAAAGAGTTTTATATACAGAGTCAGGATAACGATGTGAGGCGCGCATTTCTTTATAACTTTATGCTATCTTAAAGCGTGATTTATTTAAGAATAGTGCATTTTAATGAAGTGTTAGGCTTATACAAGTTATTATTTTACACAAATTCAGAATAAAGATGGTTAGAGATTTGCTTGACACGTTTATGCATCCTAAAATAGAGCAAATCTCAGAATTGTGCATTTTCATTGCAGTGCGAGTCTTATACAAGTCTTTTCCATTTTTTTTACACTAAGTCAAAACAAAGATGGTGCGGGTGCGCTCGCCGTGACAACTTTATGCATCCCTGTATAGGACGAACCTCAGAATGATACATACATTTATTTTTTTATTAAATGTGTCTCGGTGACCTTCCCCACTGTCCTCCACTTCATCCCGGATTTTTTTTTTTTTTTTTGTCTTTTCTTTCCTCGCAGATCCTTCGGATCCAACACAATGCCAGCGATGATGAAAAGCTCCTGGAGTGACTTGGAGTTCGACTCCATCCAGCCGTGCTTCTTCGCCGATGAGGACGACTTCTACGTCGGCGGGCCGGACGCCGCGCCTCCGGGGGAAGACATCTGGAAGAAGTTCGAGCTGCTCCCCACGCCGCCGCGCTCCCCGAGCCGGGCTCCTCTTCTTCCTCCGCTTCCTCCACCTCCGTTCCTCCACCTCCTCCCACCTCCGGGGGACGCGGCGGATCCGGACGCCGTGACCGCCTCCGACTGCGCCCTTGCGGCGGGTTTTGGATTAGGAGATCCACTGGACTGGGCTTCGGAGCTGCTGCTGCTCCCCGAGGACGACATTTGGGGCGCGTCGGACGGCGATCTGTTCGGCTCGGTTCTGGACGGAACGGATCAGAATTCCATCATCCTGCAGGACTGCATGTGGAGCGGCTTCTCGGCGCGGGAGAAGCTCGAACGCGCCGTTAACGAGAAGCTGGGCAAAGCCATAAGCAGCGCCAACGCCAACACCAACGCCACAGCCGCCGCGCCTGGAGCTAAAAGCGCGCCGGTGAAAGCGCCTGAGCTTTTGCCGGGACGCGACATGCCGGAATGCGTGGACCCTGCCGTGGTTTTCCCGTTTCCCGTTCACAAAAAGAGGAGCCAACCTACGAGGTGTCAACCGGCGCTGCCCGCCAGCGGCACGAACGACGGCGACGACGACAGTGCTAGTGACTCCGGTAAGTGTCAGGATTTGCTGAAGAAAAGTTCTCAGCTTTATAATAAGAATAATTTCTGTTAACAAGACAAGTGAATAAAGACGCAGTGACACCTTTCATCACAAATCAGATATTTCTCTTTTATGCATTTCTCTTTTAAAACATCATATTTTGCTCAACCAAAAAAATAATATAAAGTAAAATTAAATTGCATGGACTATACGTACATAACAGAATTAATATGAAAAATTATGCTATATAAGGTCATTTTGTTTTGATTTCTATATAATGAATGCAATTTAACATAATTATATATATATATATGTTTGCAATTTTAAAAATGTCATTATTTAGTCATGTTTAATTACGATTGGAGTATAATCAGACACGGTTAAAGTGCTATTGGGGTAACTGTGAGAGATCATATGACGGACCCTGAGTCGGATTACTGGTGTGACATTCCAAGCTTCTGCACACACACATACATACACACACACTCACACACACACACACAGAAGCAGTAGTAGTAGTAGTAGTAGTAGTAGTTAGTAGTAGTAGAGGATGTAGTTTATGTAACAGCGCCATTTGTAATTGGATCTCTTGCCCAGCAGAGGGCGCTCCTCCTATGACTGCCGCGATACAGTTCGTGCCTTTTGTGTGCGACTTTAATGAGGCAGGCAAGATTTCTAGCCTTCTCTTTTAAGGATTTCCCTCATAAAGTAGTGTTGAGGTGGACGTGATCAAACGATGTTGGAGCTAAATTTAGTCTCGCTCGCGCTTGGCGTGCTTGTTTTCTTGGAAAACGGGCGAAATCCTGGTTTAAAAAGTCGCTTCCCCATTAAGAAGAGAAACGCTTTTCATATGCTAATGAGAAACGACAATCACACGTGGGTGAGAGAGTAAGACCTGGCAGCTCACGTCTATGTGTGTGTGTGAAAAGGTGGCTGCTCGTGTGTGTGTGTCTGAATGAGTGAGCCTGGGCTTGACTTGGCAGACTGCAAGACTCGCTGCTGCTTGAAAGGCTCAGAATAATAATGACGAAGCGGGGGGAAAAAAACGCAGCAGCCGCCTCTCTTTCCAGGGTGACGGCTTTGAACAAGCGCCGTCTTCCTTCAGCTGTCCGTCTGGCCCGGCTCCAGGGTATCGGCTTAAGACGCCATCAGATCACTGCTGCTCGGCCAAAGCCCACAAATAATCAGGGCCTGCCGATTACAGCACTCTTCCGGCACTCTGAGCCGGGAGTCTTTCCACATCCCCCTTCCTTTTTTCCGCATTTCCCCTTCCCTTTTCTTCCTACCCCCAAAAACCAAAATAAAACAGCTTCTAGCGAGAGAAGACCTTCTTTCCTTTCCATAAAGCTCCCCAGCCCCCGTCTCTGGTTGGTTTCCTGTGGAGCAGTGTTTGAAGTGTGAGGCGGCGGGATCCCAGTAAACGCCAAACACACTTCGAGAGTGGCTTAGCCGATAATCACCCCGCCATTATCTCATAAATATGGCCCGGAGGCGTCACAGCAATTCTTGGCCCGCCCTTGAAGGCCTTCTAAATGTCTTAGCACCTGGACAGACAGGCAGTGAAATGTTGACAAAAACTTATCAGAGTAGAGTTAAGAGATTTTGGGTGGCATGTTAAAAAGCGTCAAGAATCCAGATGTCCTGACAGGGTAAAATTTGTAATTGCAGAGTATGTCTAAAGGTATTTATACTTGCAGAATTATCAGTCAGTTACATAACTGTTGTTAAAGAACATTAACCAATCCTTTGGTTTCCTCAATAGACGATGACGAAGATATAGACGATGATGAGGGGGAAGAAGAAGAAGAAGAGGAAGAAGACGAAGAGGAGGAGGAAGAGATCGATGTTGTCACTGTCGAGAAGCGGCGATCCACCACCAGCAAGACATCCTGTGGCCCATCCGCCACCTCAAACCCTCAGGTGTTATCGACAACGGCAACAGGCCAGCATCGGGTTGGATCAGGGGTCAGCAGGGCTCCCCAGGAACTGATCCTGAAGAGGTCGGCAGCCGCCTCCATTCACCAGCAGCAACACAACTATGCGGCACCATCGCCATACTCCGAACCATCCGACCCGACCTCGGCACCCCCCAGCAAAAAGCACCGGTCCGACAGTGGGACTAACTTTCCTCGTGCTGGCTCCAAAACTTTCTCATCATCGTCCTCTCCAAACTCTCTGGGTGGCAGTTCATCGCGGCCCAGGAGAGGCGACAGCGGGAGCCCGAGGAGCTCCGACTCGGAGGACAGCGAGCGTCGGCGCAACCACAACATCCTGGAGCGTCAGCGGCGCAACGACCTGCGATCCAGCTTCCTGACGCTGCGCGACCAGGTACCCGAGTTAGCATACAACGACAAGGCAGCCAAGGTGCTGATCCTCAAGAAGGCCACAGAGTACGTTGGCTCCCTCGAAGCCCAGGAATTGCGTCTGCAGCAGGAGAAGGACAGGCTCCAGGCCAGGAAGCAGCAGCTCCTGCGCCGGCTAGAGCAAGCCAGGACTCGCTGAAATGCCGACCCGGCCAGCGGCTAGCAGCTAGCAGCCCAAAATTGGAACTCCTTACGGACAGTCACTGCCGCCACTTTTTTTGCACATTTTTTGACGTCAAGAATGTTTAGGGTTTACTTTGTCACTCCAGTCACGAACAGCGGGTGGGGGAAAGAAGCAAAGCGAACAGAATGAGGAAAAGGTTTTGGGGCGGATGGACGAACGGTGATCCCTCACTTACAGTTTTTTAGATTTTTTTATTTTTCCTTCAGTGTCCTACAAAACTTCTAAGACACATGAGTCCAGGATCCCGGATGAGGAAAGTTGATGAGGAACACGCAATACGACGCAAAACAGACACACGACTTGCCTTCACTATCTCAGTTAAACAAACAATAAAAGTAATAAGTTTAAAGGAAGAGTAACATATCGCTGACTGGTGCTGAAGCCCCTTCGATTTACCTCTCTGTGCACCTTGGTGTCAGTCACTTCTGTAAATAGACAGCGAGAAAAAAAAAAAGAAAATACACATGCACCCTCAGTCTGCCTTGTTTTTGTACACAAAACCGTCTGGGTTTTTATAAATATATATCTATAAAATGTCAAAAAGCTGCCAATAACTAGACTGGAAGTTTATATACCTTTAATAAGTACTGTATAACCTCAATTTGTGAGGGATTTTGTAATATAATGATATATTGTT
Organism: Distichodus sexfasciatus; assembly: GCA_032718565.1. Classification (NCBI taxonomy): domain Eukaryota; kingdom Metazoa; phylum Chordata; class Actinopteri; order Characiformes; family Distichodontidae; genus Distichodus; species Distichodus sexfasciatus. Next base: position 390,783 of record JAVGVS010000302.1, on the reverse strand, counting down.
TTTTTGCTTTCCTATTACCCTTTTTTGTCATCACATGATACGTACTAATTCCTACACATATGCTTTAGTGTGCTTCTGATACATACTAAATTTGATACTTATATTTTCGTATGAAAATGAGTTGAGTAGATATCACTATCTCTTTGCTTTCTTACATTAATTCTTTTTTGTACAGAAATTTTGCATTCTTCGTTTACCTTCTGCCTGTTTTCCACCCCTGTTTCCCCGTTTTGTTTTATGTATTTGTAACTATCGGGTTCGTAGAACTGGGCCAATGGGAAAGTGTTGGGTTTTCTTCCCTTTTTTTCTAAAAATGTACATTTTTTTAGTGCTGCAACTTATAGCACTTTGAAATACCTCATTTTGGCAAATAAAAAGAATGAAAAGAAAATGAAAAGTGAATTCTTTCGAAGTGTGATGCTGTAATGCTGTAATTCCCATCAGGTATTCAGGGTAAGACGTGTGAACTGTGCTGCTTGACATTCCAGTCACACTTGAGGCATGTTCTTAAGACACTTTACACAGCCCCAAGACATGTATCGTGCTGCTGAAAAACAATTAAGCTACACAAGTCATAAATATCAGAGATCAAAAATGGCCATAACTGCTCAAGACAGAAATTTGACAGTTTTCCAACATACACTCTCCAAACATGTATTCTCATCATAATCACTGCCAAAGCACGCTCTTGCCAACACAGTGCCAGTTTGCATTTTCCCAACCTGCACTTGCCCAAAATGCATGTCTCCATTATACAATTTCCCAGAATGCTGTTCCCGAGTACACACTCTCCCAACATGCTTTGCCCCAAATCACACACCTTCCCAACATGCTTTTCCCCATCACATATCTTCCCAACATGTTGTGAGAAAGTGATTATTTGTCATTGTGAACACAGCAAAGCACACCACAACGAAATACGACCTACGCATTTGATCCATCTATGAAGCAGCAGTGGGCAGCTTTTTTGGTTGCACCCAGGGAGCAGTGCTTGGGGACGGTATCTTACTCAGGTGTTCAGGATTCGAACCGGCGACCCTCCAATCACGGGGCCAATTCCCTAACTGTTACAATACTGGTGCCTCACTCTCCCATCATTCACCTCCCTAACACGCTCTCCAAAGTCGATTGTCAAAGCATCCACTCAACAAGCATTTTACCACGTTTCCAAATACTCTTTTATTCACACTTCACATTTATGGACTTAAGCAGATGCTCTTCTCCAGGGACAGATACTTTGGAGAAACAAGGGTTTAAAGTTCAGGATCAGAGACCCAATGGTAGCAATGATGGAGGTACAATAGATCCAGACTTGAACCCAAAATTTCTACCAGCACACGCTCTTTCCCAACATGCAGAATCCCAGCCCACGCTTTCCCTCCAAATACAGTCAATTTCATGTATAATTTTTGTACTTCATCCAACATATTCTGTATGTCTTACAGAAGAGACAGAATGGTGTCCTGTTTTGTTTTCTCAAAGATTCTCTTTCATTACCATTTGGGGAAACTTTCTTTCTTCCCCTCTTCCCCTCTTTCTTCCCCTCTTTTCTTTCCCTCACCTGTTTTCTTAACAGTCATCTCCCTCTCTCCATTCTGTCTGTTTCAAGTTGACCGGGCACTTTCAGAAAAGAGGAGAGAACGAATGTGAGTGTGTGTGTGTGTGTGTGGGTGTCTTTGTACGTCTTGCTGTCTCACACACACACACAGACACACACACATGCTCAGCCATACACAAAGTAGATGTAAAAGTACAAGGTGCACACAGATGAACTTCTAGGAATACACACACAAAAACACAAAGTGGATGTAAAAGTACACAGATTCATTTCTAGGAACACACAATCACACAAACACACACACACACACACGCTGTATAAGAAAAAACACGCAGATGTACTTCTAGGAACCCACAGTACACACACATACACACTCGCTTGCTCGCACCAAGAAGCGATATTGAAGCGTGCTTCTCGCTTCATTGTTCGGTGAGTCGCCATGGAAACTGGAGCAGCTGCAGCATGGTGCGCTTGGAGTGTGAGTGTGTTTTATTCGGCGTGTGTATACTTGTGCGGGTGTGTGTGTTGCCTCTTTTGTGCGGGCGACCGTCGTGACCGGGGTGTCTAATGTCCTCCTCCTGGAAAGCGGGGGGAGCTGGTGTGTGTTTACTAACTCCAGCCACATGGCCTGAAAGCGCGCTCTGTCCAGCCAGATAAAGCGGCGGCCAAATGCGTGCCTCGTGGAGCGATTGAGAGAATACGGGGAGAAAAAAGGACGGAGTGAGAGACCTGTCAGCATAAACGAGAGAGCGAGAGACAGTGAAAGAGAGCGATTCCTCAGGGAGACGATGTATGACTTAGTGTAGATGGTCTGCAGTCTGCACCCTGGATAGATTACATAACAGTCTGAGATTTCAGGCATTCTACATATGTGTGTGTGTGTTTAATGTTTGATCCACAGGATGAGGTAACCATGGGAGACTGCACTGTACCATCTGGCCAATGGCTTATCTTGCCTGGTTATGGAGAAAAACAAAAACAAAGAGCAGGGCAGAGACAATAACACACCCGCACATGTCTAACGCAATAAAGAACACAGGGGAGAGAGACAGGCCAGACACACACACAAATGCACACACACTTCCTACTATACAAGAAAGTGTGGAAAAAATCACTCAGTTACTAAAAATAGATAAACATTACAAGCTCTTCTGTCTCTATCAATCTATCACACACTTTACTAAAATAACAGAGTTTAGGCTAAGTTGATAATAGAGTTTGTGCAGATGTCCATGTCTGGGCAGGTTTTTAAGTGGAATTACAGGGTCAGTAAGTGTGTTTCATATCTAAAGTGGTAACACCTTGCATATTTTTTAGAAATATATCTTTATACAGTGATGCTCCATTGTGAACACATTAGAGATTTTCTTATTTGTCACCTACGTCGTTATGTAAGTCCAATTTCTTATCAAAATAAAATCAAATATTTGTCTTGGGCAGTTAAAAAGAGAATAGGGTGTTTTTATGAGTCAGGTTCTTTTTTTCTTCTTTCTTCTTTTTTTAGATGATTCTGAATACTTGATTAGCCCCTAAATTACAATATTTTTTATAGATTTTTATTAATGTGGTTTTGTAAGGATTGTTCCTCAGATTCATGTGGCTTTATGTACCACATAAAGAAAAATCCTTTTATAGAAAATGTTCAGGCTTAATGAAAAACTTAACGTTTTTGGTTACTGAGGTAAAGGTTAGGTGAAGCTGTAATATTACTTATACCTCGTCATAATGACGATAAATAAATAGTTTATTTACGACGGCGGGGTTTGTACAAACGTCTATTCACAAACTCCCTATATATATATATTTATAGGGAGTTTGTGAATAGACGTTTGTACAAACCCATATTATATAATTTTCATATTATATAACAAAACAAAGGCGAGACGTTATGTTTTCTGAAGAAACATGTTAAATATGTTGTTTCGCCGAAGGAACCGGCAAAGTCGCGCCATTTTTGACGGCAAAAAACCGCTTCCTGTAGCCACGCGACGTCGTGAGGCGTCATGCCGCGTTCGCGTGATATGGCGATGACAGTAACTCCGACGCCAGTTGTTAACCGTTTATCTTTGTCAACGCTTAGTACTAAAATCAGGATGTGCGCTATCACACGAACGCCAGGATGTCGGATATTTGGGAGGATTATGACTAGGAATTGGAAAATTTCCCTCTAAAGAATCATTGAGTTTCTCCACCATGTCATTCCAAGATGGCTACTTCCACAGTATACAGTAAGTAAAATACATCCTTACAGCTATTAATGAAACCAGCTGTACATTAGTTGATTCATCTTATTAACTTTACTACTAACCTATTAGACATGGTGGTTCTCACTTGCTTAAGTTTAACTAATTTGGGAACTTTTACACTGGCAGCACAAGTTTGTCCCCCTGTTTGCACAAAAAAAGCCTCTAAAAAAAGATCAGTAGTTGAGTTGGCGTTGCAGATAAATTAGAAGACACCAACAACGTGACTGAACAAATTTGTTTGCAAATGTTTAACAGCATTTCATACAGTGTTATGTCATTGTGTCATAAATTTCATTCTCCTCTAATGAAATAACACAACTTGCTGACCCCAATAACTCCAGAGCATGCAAGACTTTGTGGCTTGTAGGTATAGGTGTGTAGGTGTAGGTTTCTGTCCAGTTATAATGTCAAGGTCTGCTATCATGGCTCCAAACATGGTTCCAAATCTGTGAATTTTGGTTGCGGACGCTTGAGACTATGTTCGCGAATCAGAATCCCACATCAGTTTTGTACAACAGTATGGAAGAAGTCGGTTAGGGTTGATTATGACATTGGATGCTTTATTAGCACTGAAAGAACATCAGTTAAGCAGGTTTAGAAACACTCTCCCTGTAGCTCACGTTGGGGGATGACATGTTAAATGGGCCAGATGTTTTTATTTATTTATTTTTAATCAATGAAATATATGGGTCAACAGAGAAAGTTTGAAAAAAACCATGAGGTGGAGGATGACTGACAGATTGAACATGGCTGTGGCAAATTTACCTCAAAAGTGCAGCTACATTGTGGTAGTATGGTGGTAAAAATCATCTACATCAAACACAAACATCACATTGTTAGGCCGCTAAAGAGTCTTGATATATTTCTGACATAGTCCAGCATCACAAAGACCAAAATGTAAATTTGGATAAAGGCAAAATCTGAAAAAATATAAGCATTGTTGTAGAATAAAACATTAGAATGTATGTATATTTCACTGTGTGTCACATCGAGCATCAAGCATCAAGTGGCAGAGGAAACTAGCATTATCTAGTGTAAATTAGCACTAGTTAGTAACCTAGTGACAGAAATTAGCTGCCTCCTAAAGATACAGATGGGACTGGACAGGCTATCACCTATGGAATGTGGTCACAGTATGATGGAGAGACAGAGAAGGCGGGAGGGAGGCAGAGAGGGAGGGATGGTGGGAGGGAGGCTACAGTAGAAGACAGTAAGAGCTGTCGGGGCCTTAAATCGATTGAGGTCTGCTGGAGCAGAGCTAATCTGTAGAACATGCCATCCGTATTGCTGCCACCCAAACAAAAGCATGCCAGTCTAAATATGCCCCCTCTCCTACAGGGCAGTGCCACTGGGGGGTGGAGGGTTGCCATCTGTCCGGGGTCAGGTGCAGAATGGGCCAATAGAGGCAGATTTGTGTGTGTGTGTGTGTGTGTGTGTGTGTGTGTGTGTGTGTGTGTGTGTGTAAAAAAGGCTTTTTAGAAGAACTAAATTTTCCCTAACAGATGGATTTCTAGATTTATTATTAATATAAACACACACATTATGAGATTTGTCTGATTTTTGTGGCTGTTGTGAGGGCATTTTTGCAAGCGAGGACCGGTGTTCAGTAGTAAAAATGGTTTAATAGAAAAGTTTCATGGTTGGAAAGTGGTCCTCACAAAGAAAGGAATAAATTTGTGTGTGTGTGTGTGTGTGTGTATTGATGGGGGGGCGAAGAGGAAGGAAAGAAGTCATGTGTGATCAGAGTTTACCAATTGTGTTGCGATTAACATACAGATGGTCAGACTCGATAAACACCCCCCTCTTTTAGTCTGTCTGTCTGTCTGTCTGTCTGTCTGTCTCTCTGTCTCTCTCTCTCTCTCTCTCTCTCTCTCTCTGTGTCTCTTCACTCACTCGCTATTCTTTCCACTCTTTTCTTTGTATTGTTTATCTAAATCTCAGTTTAACATCCTGCACGTGGGCACACACCATTATTCATTCACCCCATGCAATAAGTGTGACCTCAGTGCGCGGGCAAACACACACACACACAGTGAAAATACTAAGAAGAAATTAAATAGATTTAAAATAGAAAGCTAGAATTCAGATATAATAATATTGATATAGGTCTCCCTTGGCATTTTGTTCAGGTTTAGAAAACTAGCATTGTGTGTGTGTGTGTGTGTGTGTCCATAATGTGGACTCCAGATGTTGCGAGTCCTTTTAGTGTCATAACTCAGAATTCCTTGTTAAAAGCTTTTCTTTCTGTTTTTGTGTGTGTGTCTGATTGTGTGTGTGATTCCTAATCAATTTATCACCGGCGTGTTTGTATATGAGTGCGTATGGGCTTTTTCATGGTTTTCTGTGCTGTCAGTTGCACGTCTGCGTAACTCTTCTTTAAGGTCAATTACATCCAGGCTGGAGCCAGAGCCGGACAACAAGCCAAATAAACTCCCAACAAATTGGCCCTCTTTACGTAACATGCACACACGAAGATAAATGGTCAACAAACAAGCAAAAACTGAGGTGTGGATTTGTGCATTAAATCAAACTCTGTCTTGACCTGTCAGGGCGGTTTAAGTAGTTGAAGTGCATAGTCAAGGTTCAAAATCATCGCACAAAACACAGGACAAAAAGAAGTTAAGTCAAGTCAGTAATACATTCATTCATTATCCAAACCGCTCAATCCCGGTCGCGAAGGGACCAGAGCCTATCCCAGGAACTTACGTGCGCAAGGCGGAGAACAACCCTGGACAGATGCCACCACACAACAGGGCACACACACTCACACAATCACACTTTACGGCGCCACTTTAGAGTCACCAATCAACCTATATTGCATATTTTTGGACTGTGGGAAGGTCGCTGCTTCAAGTCCCGGACCGGTAAAGGTACCACTGAGGTACTCAAGCAAGGTCCTGGTTGCTGATAGAGCTGCTTACTGTTCCTTCATGGATCAGTCAAATGCAGACGTCAGATTTTGTTGTAGTACACTGTGTGCTGTGTTCACAATGACCAAAAATGACCCAAAAAATATCAAGAGTAAGAATCCCTAATATTAAAAGGGGACCAGGGAGGGAGAGAATGACCCAGCAGGATACAGAGTTGTCCTAACTGAAAATGAAATGCCCATTTAGTACCCACTAATGTGCCAATCACTGTGTTTGATCTTACTGACCTCACAAAGCATTGCCATTGACCCCTGGACACACTCACACGCACACACAACTTGGAATGGTAGGCGACACCGTGGGACAGAAAGAGGCCCTGCCGAACATTATTTTTCACCAGCAGCAGCTTTTAGAATTACACAATTCTTTAGGTCTGGGGTCAGAGGTCAGGCGGCAGAGAGAGGAGCGCCGCAGGGCTGCCCGGACCGCCGCCGTATTGTTCCGTTGTCCTGACCTTTCGGGCTCTGACAGTTATCTGTCTGTTTGATCACGCGGTTCGACCCACAGCTTCTCGGACACATTCAGGCCAGCTCTCAGAGGGAAGCCGATTAACGACGCTGATTGTGTGGCGCACATCAGTCAGCGAGTTCTCAAGTATGAAAGTTTGATATTATCTGGTATTTATTTGATATTATTAAAGATTTAATATATAATTTATGATATATAATTTCTACTAGTTTCTACTATCAGTTAACAGTTATCACATGGACTGGAGCAGCACATACTGTAAAAGGCAAATTAACAATCAACAACAGTCAACAATAGAATAATTAATAGTAAAGAAAATTTAATAACAAGAACAGACAGATTGATACACTTCAGCAAAGCGCAATAAAAACTTCAGTTCAAATCCTAGCTTAACACCATGTCATACTTTGATGCACTTTCTCCCAAGAAGTGGAGCTGAAGCTACAGTAAAGGTGAGGGCCGTGATTGGATCTCTTAGTAGCACGGCATTCCATCATTTCCAGCTGCTTCTCTTCAATTTTCAAATTGAGTTGAACAAACACTGACTAACTCAAGGTAAAATGGAGGTGAGAGAATGGCTCGGTGACTGAGAACCACATCCATCAACTGTTTCTAGCACGAACACACCACAACACTGCAAAGCCCGACAGTAATTGTTTCAGTGACACAAAGCAATTTAAGACGGGAACTAGAGTTTTGAAAGTGCCACTGCAGAGCGACACAGAGGAACCAGCAGACAAATCTAAATGCTCACAGCAAATAGACGTTTTTCTCTCTTGATCCCGAGCATTCCATTTGTAGCTTTAATACACTTCTGTGTGTTTGCACCATTTAAAAAGTCGGCTCTTAAAATCTGATGTCTTTTATTTTAGGGAGGCACGATGATATCGGAATCGGCCGATAACTGCTTATTTTTAAAGGCTCCATATTATTGATTTTTCTCAACAAGTTAAAATAGGTCTGTGAACTCCACTAAACGTGTCTCTGAAGTAGTTCGCTGAAAATACCTCTCAGATTAGCCATTTTCGCCTGCTTTTTACCCCTCTATTTTAGTCCCTTTCAGAACAGGCTGTTTCTCATTAGTAGAACTGGGGTGTAGACAGCACGGCGAGCGTTTACCTCACATGAAAATAATTGACATGGCTGCTGCTAACACACCATCCAAACTGCCATACATGTTCAACATAACACATAGACTTCTTCATTGTGATTCCTACGCTAGTGCTTGTGAGAAAACATGGAGGATCAGGAAGCGCTAGCACTTCTACCTGGTGGGCGGAGCTTCTCAGACGGGAGGGTGGAGTTATTCAAATGACCCCTACTGTGATGTAGAAGTTGGGAAGAAATCTAAACGGCTGGTTTAAGCACACGATTTCTGACATTCGTAAATTAATACTAATACAATTGACCATTTTTTATCAGACCTACAGTGTGTGTAGAGACAGTACAGACCCAAATGGATGTCCAAAGAACAGAAAAAGTGAATTTTTCATAAAATGGGACCTTTAAGGTCATCAACATTAAACATTATTTCCAGCCAATATCTGCAATTATTTTACCGCTTATGCCAGGCATGTCCAAAGTCCAAAGTCAGATTTTTATGGCCTGTGTCTTCTGTCTTAAAATGTAAAATTTTGCTCCAAAATTCTGGACACGCAGTGGAACGTTCATGAGCAAAATATCTAGTCTTTACGTATTTAGTTTCGGTATCGGCATCGGCAGATAAAAGCATGAATAACAGAGGATATCGGCATCAGTCTATGATTCCCATATCATGCATCCATAATTTGTTTCCGTACTGTCATTTATTCTGTAAAAAATGTTAAAGTTTGATTGTTTGCCAAGTCGATTTGCCCCCAAAGAGCAGCCCAAACTGGTAAATAGTGATTGGTTGATGGTCGGTGAGAGGATGATTAGCTAAAGGTAATTTGCTTTGCCGTGTTTTGTTTTAGATGTTTTTGTAGCAGGAGAAAATAAAATTGCTACATTTTAAGATCTGTGAAGACTTTAAAAAAAAAGAAAAATCCTGAATGCTGTCTGCAACTACCTTCTGGAACTAGTCCTGGTTGTGAATACATTAGACAGGCCTGTCGAATCAGGTGATAGATCACTGGAGAATTGAATTAGCTTTGCTTTTCAGTGCAGAACACAATCTTAGCAGCTTTTCGGGTTCCTAAAAGTCATGCGTAACAACTTTTCAGAAAATTGAATAGCTAAGGACACTCTCCTCCCTTTTCTGACCTTATGTCCATCCTGGCTGGGCCAAAAAAGGTCAAGGTCATGGCCTCCCACTTAAGATTATGCTCCCAATCGATCAAATAACCACAGCCACCAGCCTGCCTCAGAGCAGATCCATGTATCAATTATGATAATTCTCCCAATAAAGCGTTTTTTTCCCGTCTTCATGTGATTATGGTTTCTGTGGGATTATTGCATTAGCTTTTGCCAGGTGTTTTGCCAGGTGTTGGGTTTGACCAGCGTAATTGGGTCAGAAACTGAAAGCAGGTGAAAAGCTTTTTTCAGCACGTCTCGGCTTGTGTTGGCTCGTTTCCTACAGCGCTCTCTCTCTAAATAAGGAGCAAAGTTAATTTGGCCGGAGCTGCGTTGGTGTGAGTAATTACTCAGCCTGGCCGGTTGGGTTGGGTTGGCGGTGGGGGGAGAACGCGGGTTCCGCAGCACTCTGGTGGGCACTGGGAGGTAGTGCTGAGCTATGTAACTGTCAGGTTGTGAGGCCGGAGCTCATTGGACGTTGGGCTTGTCGTCCTTCCAATTCAATTCTGCTCTCGATTGCTCAGCGTCAAGAGCACTGGCCGAGTGAAGGGACGGAATTGGATCGATCGAGCAGACTCACTGTTAGTTTAATCTCAATTTGCTACACACACACACACACACACACACACAAGGGTTTAGGGCTGCAGAGTACGTCACATGTTATCTATCTATCTATCCATCCATCCATCCATCCATCCATCCAGTCGTAAATCCTTGTGAAAGTGTGTGCGCGCGTTCCTGTATTTTTCTAAGTGTTTTCTGGTTAAACACAGGGGTCACATTTTGTTATGTTATGTTCATGATGACAAAAAATATACACATGCTTTTTTCTCTCTGTATGTCTCACCCTCTCTCTCTCTCTCTCTCTCTCTCTCTCTGTCTGTCTTCTTTCTTTCCCTTTCTGCTGTATCTCTCTGTAACTCTCTCTCTCTCTCTCTCTCTCTCATTTTATGTCTCTCTTTTTCTCTTTTCTTCCTTTCTTTCTTTCCCTTTCTAAGTATCTCTCTGTACCTCTCTCTCTCCATCTCTCTCTCTCTCTCTCTCTCTCTCTTTGTGTCTCTCTCTTCTCATTTTATGTCTCGCTTTGTCTTTTTTCTTTCTTTTTCTCTCTAAGTATCTCTCTGTGCCTCTCTCTCTCTCTCTCATCCACACACACACACCCCTCCCCCACGTGCTCTGATGACAGTGCAGTGATTGTAAGTGAAGCATAATGCAATTGTCAGTGAATTTCACTTTTTATGAGTCCTCTGACTCTGCTCCTGATTCACCTCCTCCACTGCTCTGCTCCTCCCTTAAACACTCTCCCTCCCTCTTTCATCTTCCCTGCCTCTTTCTTTGCTGCTCTCCCCTTGAGAGTGTTGATTATCTGCTAAAGAAAGCATTTACATGTCATTGTCGGAGTCGTAACTGCTGCTCGTTACTGTAGAACTCGCAGGCAAACGGCTTAATGAAGTAGACACTGTTGTTTGTGGTTACTGTGTGTGTGTGTGTGTGTGAGAGAGAGAGAGAGAGAGAGAGAGACTGAGAGCAAGAAATAATCTTTAATTACTCTGTTATCTGGAGTGCACAATAATGCCAATATACAATATGGGAGGAAAAGTGCTAGAAAGTGAAAAATGAATCACAGTTAATTGTTCATTCTGAGGTTTTCTTAAAAGCTTTTAATTATTGAAGCTAGATTTAGACTTGAGTATTACTAGACTGGTAGAGTTCTCATTAAAACAACAATATTATAAAAAACCTGGTTTTACTTATCAGAAGAACAGTAATATCTCACCCCAATTTCGACATGTTTTTTACATGAGTTACGTTCTGAAATAATAAAGGAAAAAATAAAATTCTTTAAAAATCATTTTTTGATTTTTTCAGATTTACGCAACCGGGCGACCAGAATTTCAAACAGGTTTACTAAAAGAGTTACTAAAATGTGTTACTAATATTTTACTGTGTAAAATATGATGAAGGAGGCAATGATGACACTATTGGTATTGATACTGTTGCAAATAAGCATCTCATGTAACCCTTATAGGTTCAAAACATCTCGAGAGGCGTAAATCGAATTTTGTGGTTCCCAATTCAACTAATAAGGTAACACCTTTTAATAAAGAGAACTGGACAAAAAATCTGCAAAATTTTTGAGGGCAGCAACGACCAAAGAAATTGGATTTCCGACCTTTCCCTATGAGAGGAACTAGATCGGGAGAGGCCCAGAAACCCAACACGACCTTTTGTCTCCCATCAACACGTACGTGCAAACCGTCCTGCAGGAGGTCCTCGGAAACCCAACGCCACCTCCACAGCTCCAGGGCCGTCGCTCGCGCTAGCTGCCATTATTCACGACTTACGACTTCAAAGCGTTCGGCCTTCAAAAGGAAAGCAAAATTTTTTTCTTCTTCTCGTCCTCGTCCTTTTTCGGCATCTCGCCTTCCAACAATGCTCCCGCCTACGACAAAAGGCTGGAGGAGGAGGCCGGAGCGAGGCGTTGAGGAGGCGCACCGCTCACCTGCTGGACGTAACGCGATCGCTTAACGACCTCGCTGGGCATTGTGGGCCACGGCGGGCGGAAAGGGAGAGCACACGCTTAATGTCCCGCGCAGGCCTTAGATGGCGTCTAACGTTTCACAGATTTAAGTGCCGCTCTCCTCCTCCTCATCGCCGGGTTTTATGATGAGATGAGTGGGCTGGTGCTGTACGGTGACTTAGTCATACTGCACGGGACAAAGAGGAACAGCTAGAATGGCAAAGAAGAGGAGGTATGAAAGGAGGAAGAAGGATGTGGGAGAAGGGAGGGGGAGGAGAGGGAGTATTAGATGCATAAAGTGAGAATAAAAGATCAAGAAAAACTGACAAGGTAGAGAGAAGAAAGTACCAGAAAAATTAAGAGAGAAAGGAAAGTGCAGAAAAAGGATTAAAGAGATCCATTAATAAAAAATGAGAGGAGATAAAAGAAAGGAGAGAGAAAGGGAAATGCAGAAAAAGTTAGAAGAGAGCGGGAATGACACGCTGCAAGGAGAAACGAAAGAGAAGGAGAACGTATCAGCGAAGAAGGAAAATAAAAAGTTGGAGAGAGATTACATAAATTAAGAGATTGAACGGGAGAAAAAGGAAAGAATGCGAGTGATGTAAAGAGGTGGAAAGAGAAATAAATGCGTAAAAATGGAGAAGAAAGGAGGGAGAGAAAAAAGAGGGTGATAAGAGATGAAGAAATGAGAGAGAGAGAGAAAAGAATCAAGAGAGGAGGAATCAAAGAAGAAATCACTGAGAAAATGAGAGACCAATGAGGAATGAGAAGAGAATGGAGTGAAAAGCAAAAGAAAGACTGAGAGAAGTAAAGTTAGAAAGTTAAAGAAGAAATCATTCGATTTTAGAAAGGACAGAGAGAGAGAGAGAGAGAGAGAGAGAGAGATGAAAGAGAGGGTGGGAGGTGAGAAGTCCAGGTGTGTTATGTTCTGGTAATTCTCCTGTAAGGTGAGAAGAGACGCCTGTCTGTAGGCTCATGTAACAAGGTGTTTGTCTCTCACACCCTCACACGCTCACTTCAAGAACATGCTTGTTCCTGCGTAATTGACAGCATCAGCCGGAATGATTCACTTGTAGAAACGAACGTTAGATTTCTACAGCACTAGATACTCGCACCAGCACCAGTTAGCAGTTCCACCTGGATAATGTTCCATTCTTCTGTGTCCTCAGAGAGTCAGGACCTCACATGTCCCCCTTTCACAGCACTGGTGCCAGTAGGATTCAAACCCACAATCTAATGATGGTAGTACTGGAGGTAGGATTCAAACCCACAACCTAATGATGGCAGTGCTGGAGGTAGGATTCAAACCCACAGCCTAATGATGGCAGTGCTGCAGGTAGGTTTCAAACCCACAACCTAATGATGGCAGTGCTGGAGGTAGGATTTAAGCCCATGACTTAATGATGGTAGTACTGGAGGTAGGATTCAAACCCACAGCCTAATGATGGCAGTGCTGGAGGTAGGATTCAAACCCACAACCTAATGATGGTAGTGCTGGAGGTAGGATTTGAACCCACAGCCTAATGATGGTAGTACTGGAGGTAGGATTTGAGTCCATGACTCAATGATGGTAGCGCTGGAGGTAGGATTCAAACCCACGAACCAGTGATGGTTGTGCTGGAGGCAGGATTTAAACCAGTGATAGTAGTACTGGAGGTAGGATTCAAACCCATGACCCAGTGATGATAGTACTGGGGGTAGGATTGGAACCCATGACCTCTTGGTTCAGAAACAAGTATTCCAATCGCTAGACCACCACCGCTGATGCTAGTTAGTGCTTGGAATTTCTTCACTAATGTTGATCAGTTCTTAATACCGATTGGTGTGCTGAAGTAAATTAGCATTAATTGAGTATTTTCTCTTAATAACCAATTATGTGAGCGACAAACATTAGCATTAAAAACGACTGCACCTTCTGCTAGCTCATGCTAATTCCTGTTGTACAGCTTTGGAAACTGCGTGAAAGTTGTGTGTTTCAGATTGTTATGCTTTAACAAACACGTGACACCAATCAGAATACACAGTGTTCCCCGTCCTGGTCAACTCCGTCCCAGGGCCCCCCGATGAGCTGCTGACTAAAGAGGGAGGTCGCCACCACTAAGCCCAACTTGGGACCGTTAGGCTTAGCAGGCCACTCCCCCGTCCCCCTCCCTCCTGCAGAGCTAAAGGAATTTCCTGATTCAATAACTATCTAAATACCTCCCCCAACTGGGCCCTCCAACCCCTCCTACTTACCCCCTCCGTGCTTTCATTCCTTCATTCATTCATTCACCAATCCATCCATTCATTCATTTATTCATCACGTTCATTCATCAAAATTTGAACCGCGTGTTCTCACATTGTCGTGTGGTTGGTGGTATTTGTTTGTGGGTATGTGCTTGTGCGTGTGTGTGTGTGTCCTTCTTTTGCCGTTGGTCAGCCACATCTGGTCATATTTCGCCCCCATTAAATTCAGAAAGGGTTGGGATGGGGGTCGGACCCCTCAAGAACTTCAATAGCCGAGGAAACTCATTGTCCCCTCAACTCCGGCTGCGAAAAGATATTCATTTGTTTAACGTGCGTTTAATTGGTCAGAGTTACTGTTTAACTGCTTTCAGGCCTCACCTCCTAAATTGGCGCGTTGGTTCAGCCGGGACGCAGGCAGGTCGAGGTGCAGCGTCCGACTTAACGAGCGCCTCGGCTCCCTTTATATACACACTTCAAAGGGCCCTTAATGCCCAAATAGGTGGGAGTCACAATGTAGCCAGTACTGCTACTGTGTAAACCCAACTTTCACCCCTCCTCCTCTTCCTTTCTCTCTCTCTCACTCCCTCTCTCCCAATTTCCCTCTACCTTGTTCTTTTTCCTTCTCTTTCTTTTCATCTCTCCTCCTTTCTCATTTCCTTTTTTGCCTCACTTTTTCTACAATTCTCTCTTGCTCTCTTGAACTTCCACTCCTTCTGTATTTCTCATACTTTCTTCTGTCGTCCATCTGTTGCGCCCTCTTTCTTTTCCCAGTGCTTGTCTATGACTGTCTATGCTCTCTTTCTATCTGTCTCCCCCTCTCATTACCTCTCCTTTTTCTCCATCTCTTTCTGTAATTCTCTAGATTCTTTTATAAAACTTTTTTGTTACTTCATCTTGCCAACTTTTTCTTCCGATCATTTTTTCTTGTGCCGTTCCTTTACTTCATCCTTTCATCTCCAGTCTTCACTCTTTCTTTCTCTCCCTTTCTGCCTCTCCCTAATACCTGGTTTCATGATAAGATGAGTTTTTGAAATAAAAGAAGCTACATTTGGTGGAACGCAAAACTGGCATCGTGATATAACAACACAGCAGCAGTTGAAAATGTCAAATATTTCAAAACATTTTATGACGTGTAGTTTATCAGCTGTTCTAAATATGCTGAATCAACAGTTGTGTCGTTTGAGAATTTTCATTGTTTTCCTATTTGATCATAATTTGTTTCTAATTAACTATGCATAAACACATTTTAGCATTAGTATAATTTGTTAAATGAGCACGGAAAAGCTCCGATTTGAGTTCACAATTTTCTAACTTTAAAGTAGTTATGGAGGGAAGCAGTTATGAGAGAGATGGACAGAGATGTAGAGATGAAGGAAAGGGAAAATTTTAATTTGAGCAACAACTCAAATGGGAATAGTGGGGTGTCAAAGCCACATATCTACTTCGTTTTCTCATTAGTTTACCGATTGTTTCTTTTCAATACTAGAAAAAAATCAAATGTATAAAAATCACCATATTCAGACATTTGTAACATATATTTAGTGTCTGTTTAGTCACAGGTGCTTAAAATCTAAAATATAAGGAAGGTTTTATGACACTTTAAAATGAGCTGTATATTAATATGTTTTTCACTGGATTTTATTTTGTATGTTGTGTATCTCTGAACAACACTGGCAACAAGAATATTATGTAGTGACTGTGTTTTCCCAGTGAATCTGATGAGCTCCGAGTATCAGGTTCTCTTTGATTACTCTGATTTAGTGTGTAGAAGGTAATGGCAGCGCTGAGAGAGGAGCTATTTTCTGTCCCTGATTAGAGACTGTAACGATCAATGTCATGGTTTATTTGACTGATTTGCTGCAGCTCTCTGAATGGAACTGTGTGTGTCTGTTTCTGTGTGTGTGTGTGTGTGTGTGTGTGTGTGTGTGTGTGTGTGTGTGTGTGATGTGCCATAACTGGTCCCAGACTCTCACACACTGACACACTCATCCCATTTCACACAGACCCCAGTCATAAAACCACACTTCCGCTCTCTCACCCGAATCACTCATTCCTCTGTAATCCACCTCTCTCTCTCTTTCTCTTTCTCTTTCTCTCGTTTAAGTCCTGGCATTAATTGTGAGGATGCCCATATAAAGCGAAGCTTGGGTCAGGGCACCAGAAAAGCGAAAAGGACTCCCAAAAAAGGGGGGGAAAAATATTTACCGGGGAAGGAATGTAACAATAAGAGTGTGTAGCATAGGGATTCCAGTATTTATAACCCTGATTTTTTTTCCCTCCCCACGTAAATTAGCCGGCCCCTTGAAACGCGAGTCTCATGTTAGCAGCCGGGCCGGAATTGGAGGCATGTGTTGCCGCGGCGAAGGGGGCGGGTTTTTTTACGGCCGCCGCCGCCGGCGTTTGATGTGCTGTAATGAGGAAGTGAGCAACTTCCTGCGGCTAACGGGAGCGAGGGATTGGGGCTCTGGTAGCAACAGGAGGAAGGTAGGGATGAGGCGGTGGGGGCTTGGGAGGATAAATGAAAAACAGAAGTATCAGAGGGCAGCCAGACGGAGGGTTAAGCGTTCTTTAAACTCTTTTCGCCGAAGCTGGGCTGGGGTCGATGGAGACGGGTCGGAGAGATGGTGCCGTCTCGAGAGTTGTTATCCCCCCCGCCGAAAGATGAAGTGCGTCCGGGTTTAACGGCGCAGGCGGGGGCTGTAGGAGGCGCGGTGGATGCTTTTAATTTGCGGAAGCTTTATTGTGCTGTTGAGGCCTGTGTTCTGGCTTTTGCTAGATGGCCTGTTGTTACTAAGTTTGCAGTCTGAATTTAGAAAGACTGATTTAGGAGCTTTACTTTGAAGTAAAAATTAGGAGTGGCACAACTGGAAAGTTAATAAGAGGAAGAAGAAGAAATGCAATAAAAAATTTTACACTTGTTTTATTGTGACCCATCCTTTCCTGACCTTTATCCAGGAGCCCTTATATCTGAGTAAGAGGTGTTTTATAAAAAGGTTTACAGCATGACGTCTTTGTTATTTTGGCCATACTTGGCATTGTACAACCTCCCCATTGACTGTGACGATGCCGAAGCAAAAAACTGTGCAATCCATTTTACTAGGAACCTTCATCGTAGATCCATGTTACTGGATAGTAACTGCACAGATGGACCATATGGAGGGGTCAGTAGCTGATGTTTCCGTGGCCACAAAGTGAACCTTTATGAATGGCTAGTCTTTCATAAAGGGCTCGCCTGGGCTTTTCTTCTTTGTACACTTGTACCCCACTCTACCACGTCTGTGTCACTGCTGTGTTGAAAAGGAGCTCCACCTAAATAAAACCAGCCCAGCTGGGCTCCTGTGCTCAGAAACTGACCGTCCTACAACTTGTTCTTAGCAGTAAATTGGTTACAGACTGTAATGCTACTTTAGGGGTCCCAGACTTTGTAGCTTTATTGTAGAACCAAAGCAAATCTGGACTCCAAACACAACTTGACTGGCCAACAACCTTTGAGTTAAGTGACGAGTCTCCTTCTCTGTGTCTCTAGTTCCAGATTTTTCTATCAGTTTTACTTAATCGTATATGTAATGGTGCTCCCCTAATGTAATGGTACTAGAGATAGAGGTGGTCTCTCATTCCCTCTCTTCCCTCCCTTTTTTCCAATTCCTCTTTATTACTCTGCTCTCTCTCTCTTTTACTGTCTTTATGTCTATTTCCTTTTCTCATTTGTCACTTTTTTTCTGAAATACTCTCTTACTCTCCTTTTCTATGTTTTAACTTCAGCTTGTATCCTGTTTTTTCTACAGTTCATTTTCTTTCTGCCTTTATCTCCAAAGTCTGTGTCGTCATCCAAAAACAACAAAACTATTGACTATGTGATGATAAAAACCGGTGCTATTGGTCCTTTATGGTCCCTCTCAGTGGGAACACATTTGGTCCCTGTCACCTTGCTCCACACTCAGCTATAGACCTAAATGTCAGGGGTTTGTGTCTGGCTTTATCCTACTTCTAACTCTACCACCACTGAGCCTCTGGACCCCTAAGCCCAAATTGATTCAGGGAGCCTGACGTCAATATAAAATCAGGGAATAACGTAATTGGCGGTGAATGGGAGCACCTGATATATTTGCTCCTCAAACCTGCTGTCTAATATGATCTCCCTTTTCGAACAGTGTCTCGAGATTCGTAGAGCTGATCTCAGGTCTCTGTTGGAGGGTCAGGGCCATTAGCCCTCACTAAGCATCTCTCCCACCCCCCCGCCCCACAAAGACGGAGGGGGTGGAATGTGGGCAGTGAGAGGTCATAAATCTACTTGGGGTGATAACAATGGATTTGAAGAGCCATAAAGTGCCTTTAAGTATCTTTAGCACTGCTGAGGATTAGCCAGTTAGCATCTTCTCCACAGTGAGCCTGTGTATTCTTATGCAATGAGCTCAGACCCCCTTCCTGCTGAACTCACACACACACACACACATATACTAAGGGCTTTGAAGCCAGCATTCCTGGCCTGGTCAAGCATGCAGCGACCTAATCAATCAGTCAAGGAATTAGCAAATTAATCAATAAATCACATTAATGTGAGTGCGCATGCAAACCGATCCGCATCAGAGAAACAAGCATGGAATTTAGCGTGTCATTGAGCTAGTGGGATATTGCTCGTCTTAGGTGGTTGAGGCAATAAAACAAACCCCCACCCCACCCATCGTACTCCTCACACACACACACACACACAGACGTACACACCCTCGACTCAAGCTATTACAGGGACAACTGTGGGAACTGACTCTCCAAATAAACCAATCAGATTAAACAAGGGTTTGAGAAAGTGCTATTTACACTGGGCACAACAGCCAGATTAACTCCCACTTGCGGACTTAGAGTGCGTGTGTACACTCGTTATTTACACATTGATTTGATTAGTGACCTCACAGATTGGCGCTGACTTATCCTCCTCAGGGGATTCCTCATAATCAGACTGCCAGTGATGATGTCATGAGAAGGTGGAGATGGGAGTTTTGCCTAAACGTTGCATAAGAGCAGATTACACTCTTATCAAGCAGCGTCATAACCAACCCGAGCCTTGCACAATGCAGTTTCATCTCTCACATTGTCAAGTGATTGAATCTAATTATTGTCAGGTAAACATTAACCGAAGTGGGTGGTTTAAATAAGAGAGCTAAGCCAAATTTCTTAAGTTGAAGACTTGTCTGATTTCACTTTTTTGCAGTGTGTATTGACCTCTGATAAAAAGAACAGTTGACCTTTCGGGTGGTGGGATTGTAATGACATTTTACACTTTCCAGAATACCAGATTCTTTTTCTTGTGCAGTCTTTCTCTATCGCAACAATACTTGCAAGCAAGTAAACTGATGATAAACTGGACAGTAACTTAATTGTTTGTAACCTTGGGGGGATTGTGAGACCTGATTGTCACTTATAAACATTAACATATGGGATTGCTCAGGTTTTGGTGACTTTCTGAGGACATTTTGTATGTGAAGATCAGCTTTCAAATGCTTATATAGGAAAGACCTCAAGAAGATAGCAAGATGTGTTGGTGTCTGTTGGTTGCCAGTATTTGGCCAAGCTTTACACATTTAGCCAACATATCCACAACAAAAACCACAGAGGCTTTGCTAGCCATGTCCCTGCTAAGATCAGGGTTATCCAAGATCCCACACATCTGTACGCTACAGCAGCATGAAAGTTGGGGGTGAAAGTCGGGTTTGCAACTAATGAATGCCATGGATTGAATCAAGATGGAGCAATTATGCTGAATGAAAAATCTTGGATTTAGTTAGTCATCATGTTATGCAGACTTACAGAGACCTTTTTTACTTGGGTTTAATTTAAGATAAAATATTTGTATATTAGTTTTACAAATTCTTCAAGTATAAAATGTAAAACAGGTGCATTAATACGACTAGAGAGATTAAACAAAGTTATAACAAAACCATGGTGATTCAGGTAAGGTTTTTAAAATGTATGTACACAAATTTCAATTTCATTTTTTTTTGGCCAGTTTTGGTCAGTACACAAAAGACAAAACATTAACAAAATATTTTCCCCTAACATTTGCTATGAGTAATTATTTGAGTTATTGAGTTATTTAATTTTTAACTAAAGTCAAAAACATAAAAAAATAAGGGAACAGTGGAGTTTTAAGTGATAGTGGCAAGTGGGGAATGATATGATGCTACTGATTAGCTAAAAAGCAACGTAGGACTAGCGTGCGACAGTGCAGGAAATACCGAACATGTGCAGAGCGGTGGGCCACGAGGACTGGGATTGAGAAACGCTGGTGTAGATCATCCTTCCTTCAGCTTTATCCAAAAACTAGTAAATGATGTTCAATCAGACAGGCTTCTCTTGTAGATTAGTCAAATCTGTGTGAGTGTTTCTCTTCTGGCATGCGGTAATACCACATGCACACATCACAATGACATAGAGCCAAACCACCTTGTCAGACCCTCTCAAAAACTCTGTTGGTTGACCAGCATCAAGCTAGTAAATGACCTGAACTTGTCTTTTCAACAGCGTGTCCTCCATCTATAATGCTGCTCGACTCGGAAAGCTGCCACCCCACATTTTCCATACATCCTTGCTTCCACCCCCACCCCCGAAAATAAAACCGTCCACTCTTTTCATCTTTCCACTTTTACCAACACCAACACCCCCCCTCTAAAACCTCCACCCATTCCCCACTCCTCCTCCTCCCTCTGTTGAATCAGCACTGTGCTGTTGGTCGTTGTGACAAAGGCAATTGTAAAGATGAGTCTTTAAAAGAGAGAAGAAAAAAAAGACATGCCTAAATGGCGTCGACTCGAACAATGGAACTGAAGAATGCGGCCGGGGGGGGATTTTGAGGTGGCGGGATCGAGGTTGGCACAAAAGGCGGCCATCGGCCCAAGTTAGCTCGCCAGAGGGGGGTGACGGATCAGAACGGACGCGTGAACGCGGGCCCCGAGGCCTCGGCCCCGGAGCGAACGTGCCCCGATCCCCCGCCAACAATCCGCGTAGCCGCAAACTAGCCTCACCGCGCCTCTCCGCCCGGGCCAGCCGGTGATTGATATGGGAACCGTTGGCTGTGCTGGCCCCCACGTACGGGACCCTCGCTTTCGGACCCCCGCCGGCCCAATTACCGCTCCCCCCTTCCCTCGTCTCCAAGTGCCGATACGGGAGATTAGAGAGCGCTACCGTTTGTTGAATCTATCGGGTTTTAAGCAGTGCTGAAGCAACAGCTACAGGAGGGGCGTGAGATGAATATGAAAAGAATGTTGTGAAGAATGTGGGGATGAAAATGCGTTATGATATGTTTTTGCCACGCGATATTGTTTCCTCACAGGGCGAAAAATGACCGTTTTGCACGGTTTTCGCAACGGGAGTTAGGATGGGCGTCTGTGTCCTTTAGGCAAAAGTGTCCCCCCCTTTTTCCCCAACACATACATCAACAGAAATGGCTAGAAATGAGAATGACACTTATGGTCTGTATAATTCAGTTCTAACATTTTCTATGCAATATTGAGGCCATATGGGGCGATGTTTCTGGGTTTATTCTGAATGATATTGTCATCAAAAGTGAAGGGAGTGTGACTTTTGTAAGAAGCCTACATGCATCTCGGTTGCAAATAATGACACATTCACACAATACGCACAATGGCCCTTACTATGTTTTGTGCGCAGACACTCTCTCACACACACACACACACAATGGAAGTGGGCACTAGTTATGTAATAGAGGAAACAGCTGCTGTCCTTAACTGCACAATTGTTCTTGTCTTCTCCGATTTCCTCTGCCTGCAGTTGAACCTTATGACATCTATCATATGCATGCACACACACACATTCACACACAAAGAGATAACCATTAACCCACAACAACGCAACAGCCAGGAAGTCTAATGGCTTGACAACAGAAGGGTTGCGGTGACTCTTGTGTGACTAACAATTAGACAGTGTTATGGAACACTCATTCTGAAGATCTGTTGTTTACACTTAACACACACACACACACACAGAAACAGAGTTCCTTTTCTGTAGTTTTTGCATTTATGCTGCAAATCTTCCTTCTATCCATCCACACAACCATTCATCGATCTGTCCTAAGTGGCCATCCATCCAGCCAGTCAGTCAGCCATGCCTCCATCCATCCACACATTTATCCCTTCAGCCATTCCTTCATCCATTCACACATATATCCATCCATTCATTTATCTGTTCATCCGTCTATCCCAGTTTTCATACTGTCATTCATCTAGCCATCCATATGTTCATTCACTTACACATGCATTTATCCATCCATACCTATCCCATTTGTTCATCTATTCCATCTGGCCAACCATCCATCCTCCCACACGTTCATCCCTCAACCCATTCATTCATTCATTCATCCACACATCTATTTATCCTTTTATCCATCCATGAATTTGATCATCTGTTTATCCCAGCAGACCAGCCAGCAAGTCATTAATTCATTCATTCATCCATCCATCCATCCATTCATCTATCACAGCTGGCCCACCATCCAACCATTTTTTCATCCCTCTATCCATACAATGATTCAGCAACAAATCTTTTCATCAATCCATCCTTCTCTTCCTCCACCTTCCCACACATTCATCCCTCCATTCATCCACCCATGTCTCTGTCTTTCCATTCATCCATCTAGTCCGTCTGCACAACTAGTCAATCATCTATTCATTCACCCCTTCATCCATTTATCCATCCACTGCTGTCTAAAAATATTACATTTTTAACAAATAAAGCATTTCAGTTTGTAAACCTTCCTCAACTTTTCTTTTTAAAAATCTTGATTTTTTTTCCTCAGCATTACCAGCCGAATGCCTTCACATGAGTGTTAACATTTACACATTTTCCTCTCATGGGGATTTTTCCTTGTCCCCATAAATAGTGACACGCCCCACCTCCTGCCTCCCGCCTCTCAATAATGAACACAAGAACAATTTGGAGTGTGAAATTTCAATAACAACACAACCTTATGGAAAACAGGAGGCCTTTGGGGAGAGTTTTTATTTTGTTTTATTGCAGAGATTGGAGATTTAGGGCTTAAGACAAGAGGTGGAGGCAGGGGCGGCTCCCTAATGCAGGGTTGAGGAGGGCTGGAAATATCAGCAGAGTGGTTCTTTGTTCCGTTTCCGAGGGCTCGGACAAAGGTAAAGGTAGTATATCTCTCGCCCTGACACTTTTACTGCACCAGCCAACCTGCTCGCTCAACAGAGACAGACTGATGTCATATGTTAGAGCGTGAGACTGATAAGCTTTGACTTCGCGAGACACAAAAGGGGGGGTGTGTGTTTGTGCGTTTGTGTCTGTGTGCAGTGTAGTGAGGGGCTACGCACAAGCAATCTTGCTTTTCATGCATTTCCACGCCTGTGTTCTGTCTGACTCGCCTGTTGTGCGTCACGCATGCTGGGCTTTTTCTTTTTGAGCTCTTTTTTTGTTGTGTGTGTAATCAAACTTTGAGGCCCCATGATGCTTTGGGAGGCGCTGTTTACAGAAGCAACCCATTGTTCGTTTTTTAACCAGGGCACCCACACCGGTCGACGTGCGCCGCCCGTGCCCGAACAAAGCCACCGAGCGTGCCACAGTAATCCTGCCTCTGACAACGTGGCACGAATTTTGCGTTCACGTCCGCGTTTGGGGCTAGTGCTTACCCTGACGTTGGCACCAACGTGCTAACTGGCTCATTAAGAGACTCGTGAAACCTTTATGCTGCTTCAAAGGTAAAAGAGAGAGCGAGGGAGGAGAGAGCAGGAACGCAAGGGTTCAGAGGCAATAAAGACATGCTAACACTAAACACACTCGTGAAAATCCCTAGGTACCTCAAAGAACACTTTGTTAAATTCAGCCAGGAAAAAAAATATATTTTTGGTCACTTAAAGAGGAGAGAGAAGGAATGTGAGAGTTTTGAGGGGAAAAATACATGCTGTCATGCTAAGCAGTTCATAATACACTCATAAAAATCCTCAGGCAGCCTCAAAGAAAACTTGTTAAATTTAGCCAGGAAAAAAGTTTAATTTAAAAGATATTTTCTTCTGCTTTCTTCTTTCAGGTTTAGAGAGATTAAAATTGAGTTTAAAATTCATGGAGAAAGCGAAGAGTTCAGGGGAGAAAAAAACATGCTAACATTCTAAGCAGCTTCTGAACCAACTCTTCAAGCCCTCAGGCTTCCTCAAAGAAAACTGTGTGAGAAATTGCAGATTAACATCTTTAAATTTACCCACTTCTTTTGAACTTTCTTGGTTTTGAAATCCAACAGTGATTATGTGTTGTGAATTATAAGTTTGATATGATGCACAGTCATGGAGAGAGCACGGGAAAACATGCTATACATTTCAACATACTAACTAGCTTGTTAGCCAACTCAGGCTGCAAAGACAATCATGAACACTCTGTGTCTCTCTCTCCTTTTTTTCTTCAGTTTTGTTTGAGGGCTAAAAAGACATGCTATCATGCTAAAAAAGCTTGTGAAACCATCAGGCTGCTGCTAAGTAAATGGTCTGGAAATTTTTAGATAAAATTGATTTTTTTCCCTTTAGTTTGACTGTTAGAAAGACATGCTAGCCAGCTCATGTAGGCTGCCTGTAAGAGTTTTATAAAATAAACCTGTTCAATTTAGCCACATTTTTGTTCAGTTTTGTTTGAGTTACAAAGACATGCTTACCAGCTTGTCAGACCCTCAGGTTGCTTCTAAGACAATGGTGAATTTTTGCCAAGTTTTTGAGGTTGAGATTATGTCAATGGTTTTGATTCTGAAAATGAGAGCAAAATTTCCAATGTGATGTGCATATTATCAATGTGTAATTTTACTAGAATTAGCATTTACCCTTTAACCATTTGATTTCTCTCTGTAGTGGCACTGCTAACTCATGTAAGCTGTAATATTTTTTTCATATCCTTTTCAAATGTGTTCATCTGCCACCCCACCCACCCCCCCGACCGCTCTGCAATCCCCCAGTGGAGCCCATTTGGTGTGGTGGAATAAGTCTTCATGGCGAAATATCACCCCGGGGAGAAATCTCAGTGTGTGTGGGTGATAACCGCATTAGGATTTGATACCACCATGGCTTGTAATCCGTTTGAAGTGGGATCCCTTTCCCGTTTCCAGCCCGAGCGTCGTTCCAGGTTACGGACCCTGGAACTAGAAGACCCCCTTTTTTTTCCTTCCCCTTAATCTTGGGAAAATGACAAAGTGTTACATATGAGGAAGGAAGGGATTCCCGGCAACAGCAGCAGCGGTGGAGAGGAGTCTGAACCAAAAATCTACATAGTGGTCACAGCTGTATGGAATTCATTCAGGTTTATGTGGAACGGACACATCGATCACATGGCAGAAAATTGAGAAATTGACTTCAGCAAGTCACTATCCAGTTAGATTTTCATTCTGCCCGTTTAGTTAAACAGGTGAACCAATTATTAGTCCCAATCTGTAGTGCAGGGGTGTCCAGTTCCAGTCCTGGAGGGCCGGTAATCCAGGAGGTTTTCCACTGAACATGAGTTCAGAACATTGATGCATTGTCTCAGGCAGAAGCTCACCAGAAATTACTCACCAGGTATAATGGGCGTCCACTAGGAACTGGACCCCACTGCTGTAATGGACTGTGGTGGTTTGCTTTTCACCACATGTTGAAGAACCACGTATGTGGCTAATAATACATTTTCTTGAACAAATAAATTTGAAGAGAACCAAATTAACATTTTACTTCACAACATTTGGTACTTGTGCAAGTATGTATGCAACAGTAAAGGTGGAACGAACAGGTGGAAGGAAAAACCAACCGAATAATGACTTGCCCAAGCCAAATTTTTACATCTCCTGAACGGAATTTGAGGTTAGTGTGTAGTTGCCATGCCAAGGTGAGGCATGCGAGGGACTGGGGGAGCTTCTCACGCATGGGGCAGAGGGGGACAAGGGCCACCAAAGCAGAAAGAGGGGGACCCTAGTAGGGCTTTTTTCTTTCTTTTTTTTTTTTTTTTCCACATTTTTTTTTTACCCTTGGACGTCCGTTCCTTCTACCGCTCCTCTTCAAAGCCCGAGGCGGCCGGCGAGGGGCGCGGCCCACGGAGGGAGCGCTGGATTTGGGCTATTGTGTCCCGGCCTCGGGGGCGAGTGACATCTTGAACGCCTCAAGAAGATTAAATAGCAAAGCCTGCTCCAGAAAAAGAGAGAGAGGGAGAGAGAGAGAGAGAATAAAGAGGAACGGTATATGGGTGGGACGGCGCGGGTTTGTAAATGGGCGCTAAAGACAGGGAGCGAAGGGAGGAGAAAGGAGGAATGCGAGAGCTCTGAGGAGAAAAGGAGGGATAATGAGCGAGCGAGGGAGGAAAGAGGAGATGAGGTAAAGGACGAGAGGAAGAGAGAGGGGGGTGCTGACTGAATGAGGATTAGTGCAGACAGAGAGAGAGAGAGAGAGAGAGAGAAAAGAATGCATGGACAGCACTGAATGAACACAACTGTGTGTGTGTGTGTTCAACTCATACCATTCACCATACACATGGACAATTCATGATCGGTTGTACTTGACACAACAATGTTCGCTTTTAATAACCATGTATATGTGCATGCGTGTGTGTGTGTGTGTGTGTGTACATGCGGACAAATTATGCATATCCCCAATTACTGAATGCATGTAAGATTAGTGCTACTTATTTAGATTGTTGCCTCACTGATGGCCTCCTATAGAGCCATACGCTTTCATGCCTTCCAGGAAGTATTACATATTTAAATTATACTACACACACACACACACACGCGCACACACACACACACACACACACGCTTTCTCAATTCAAAATACACCATCTATAGAATGCTCCAATTCCCTATAAGCTCTCTCCCTTTGATTGTGCCCTAATCCTATTGGATTTAATGGACTCCAATAGGATTGGATCAAAAAGGGTTTTTTCTTTGCAGAATTGCGTAAAGATTTTATAGCTATTTAATATGTTGTTTGGCTGTTGTTTACATTATATATGCTTTCTTGCTTCTCTTTTGCCATGTTTTTTTTCCATTTTTGGATTTCGTGTGTCGGAAAACAGTCTGTTTCTTTTTGCTGTTTGTTTAGCAGGATTACACCAAGACAACGTACAATGTTGTGTACAGATTTTTGCATGTTCTTTGATTTTATATGTATCTGATATACATCAAAATGGTCTTAATTTCTATTAACTTTTGTTAAAGAATTAGATTGAGATTTGGACAGGTTTTTTAAAAATGTTCTGTAGCCTTCTTTACTTACAGATTAATATTTTTTTGCGCCTCATATGTCACAAATAGGCTTTCTTTTTTTGTTGCTTAAATTTACAAAATTGCACCTTTTTTGGCACTTTATCAATGCCTAAAAATAGTCCTTTTTCACTTCTATTTCCTCCTTTCACCTTTACCATTTGACCTCCCCCTTTCAACATAACAGCAGTTCTCCCAGTCTGACCATAGAAGTGTTGTTTTACAATCACAGCATGCGTCTTTATGGTCCAAGTGAAACCACCTGATTACCATGTACTTAAGAAAGTCTCCAGCCAAAGACTTCAAGTCATTCTGGGTAAGAGCTGCTCTCTCACTTTCTCTCTCTCTCCCTACAAAAGCAGCGAGGAGGAAACCAGGAGCAAATCTTCCCTCTCTTTACCTCTCTTCCGTCGCCGAGCCCTTTCTCCCGCTCGTTCTGCCTTTTGTGTCATTGAGGAGAGCCAGCGGTCATTCTAAAGGCCCCCGAGAGTGTTTGATCTCTCCCAGAAAGACACATTCATGCGTGGAGGGATGCAGGACACTCTCTCTCTCTCTCTCTCTCTCTCTCTCTCCCTCTCTTTCTTTTTTTTCTTCCTCTCCTCTCTCTCTCTGTCTCTCTCTCTCTCTCTCTCTCTCTCTCCCCTTTCCTCTCTCTCGTGCTCTCTATTCTTCTCTGTTTCTCAATTTCTCTTTCACTCTTTATTTCTTTCTTTCTTTCTCCTGTCTTCTCTCTCTCTCTTTTTCTCTCCTATTGTTTTTCCCTTTCTCCCCCACACACTTTAACTCTCTCTCTCTCTCTCTCTCTCTCTCTCATAGTCCCTCATCCAAACTTCAACTTCTAAACCGAAACCCATTTTAAACTTAAGCTTGAAGTTGAAGGTTTTTTTCTTTTTTGTCATGTGTCCTGATCATCATAATTGCTGTGTGAAGTGTGTAGGTTTCTTGCTCATGCTGCTGGGTGACCTGCATGGCGTGGGGGCCAGTGCTTTTCACCTTTAAGCGTGGGTCAGTAAGCACACCCCGGGGGAAGTAGCTAAGGATTAATGATATGCATGACATGCATTGTGTGATTGCCCCATGGGATGTTGGGGGTGGGAGGTGTGGGGGTGGGGGTCGAGGGGAAGGCATGATGGGGCAGGGGGCTGCCCGGGTTATCTTGAAAACATCACACACTCTAAATTTAGCCTGAATGCTAGGACAGGACCTGGCATGTACCGGTATGTGCTGGGGTTGTGTGTGTGTGTGTGGGGGTGTGTGTGTGTGTGTGTGTGTGGGGTGCTTAATTATCAATAAGTCAATAACACAAACCTGTAAATCAATAGCAAAACAGAACATGCGAAAGCCTGGGTCATAGGTTTATTTTGAAAAATTGATTTAGTTTGCAATTAGTGCAATGAATTATTGATTACAGAATTAATTATTCAATAATACTGCATGTTCTACTTGTACTGGAATGAATAGATGTTTTGTATAAAAATGTTAAATATTAAATTATTTATGCAATTGACTGTTATGCTATTATTATTATTATTATTATTATTATTATTATTATTTATTATTATTATTATTATTGTATTATTAGAGGCATCAATTGGAATTTTAAATATCACCAAAAAAATCAAAGCATAAAAACATTTAATAGTTTATGTCACATACTTTTTTAAATATAAATGCTTTATTAAAAATCTATCAGTCACAGTGCAATATACAGCACACATATACTTTCACTCAATTTTGAATAAAATAAGTGAGTGTTATGAAGTGCTGATGAGTTTTTATATAAGATTTAACAGCTCTTTCCACAGTTGTTTTATATTCCAAAAAAATCATAAGTTGTGGTGTGGCACGTTGACCGCTGTGAATTATTAATGAATTCTCACTTAAAGGCTTTCATGCTTTCTCTTCCTGTCACTCTCTCAGCATCCCTCCATCAGAGATAATTGTGATCCCCTCGCTCCAGCGAGAGAAGAAGAGTCTCGCTTCACACCCAGTCCAGCATGAAAAGCGAACCTTTTTCCCCCCTTCACATGCAAATCTACAACACATAACTGGCCACAGAAACTACTTATGGGGTCCGAGGCGCCTCGAACACATACACACACCTAACCACACTCTAAAATGTAGTTGAGGCAGTACTACATTCATTCATTTTCTGATTCTCAGATCAGTGTTCTTAGTCTGAAGACTGAAGCGTAATGAAATATTGAAAATCAGCACAGTTACACACACACACAGTTTAGACAGGGCGTAACGCTCATAAGCGGATATTTTTGTCAGTTTTGCTACATAGCGAATAATTCTCCTGTAGAATGTCCCTAAGTTTGTTCATTCGTTTCCCACTACATTTGGGGAAATGCATTTCAAGTTCGAAATAAGAAATCTAGGGCAAAAATCCCAACATTTAAGATCTTTTAACCAGTATGAAATTTCATTTTGAGTTGTTTTGAAGACACACACACACTCACACTGTGTGAGCGTCTGGACTGAGTTAGGTTTGTGCGAGTGGTTAATATAATGATTGGGCAGAGTCAATGACTGTGAGCAAACCACCTTCTCCATGTGCCTTTCATGCTTATTTATCCTTGCTTTTTAAGGGGTATGCCGCGTCCTGTCTGTCTGCCTTGGCACAGAGCCCTAACTGTCTGCCTCTCTGTCTGCGTCCTGGGTCAAAAAGCCTCTAATCCGAGGGCAGCTTTTGCCATGATGTTCGTGCTCTCTGAAGTGATGGCTTACAATGCTATTAGGAATTACACATATAAAGTTAAGCACTTGTACTAACATGACTCGTTTCTGAAACAATACTTCCACCTATTTGCCAAGAAATTGTATTTTTTCTTTGCTCCTATTATCGTGAGCACAGCACTTCTGCATTTGACTCATCTGTGAAGGAGCAGTGGGAAGCTGTCTTGGCAGTGCTCGAGGAAATACCTTGCTCATGAGTACCACAGTGGTACCTTTACCAGTCCAGGGACTTGAAGCGGCGACCTCTGTACTCCATACCAGTTGAAACCTTCCATGAAGAAGGTAAAATAAAAAATACTAAGAATATCCACGTCTGTGATTGAAATATGCCAGTGAGATGAATACCGAATGCAATGTCACAGCCTAGAGTTGTGTCATAACTGGTGCTGCGTTCATTAACTGATATTTTCATGGTAAACGCAGTCAAGTGAGTTGCATTCACTAGAACAGCGCTGCAAAGTTATATTAAACACGTCTTATGTGGTAAAATTTCAGAAAACTTTGGACCTCATTAGCCAATTAGTTCTTAAAAGTTTTATTTGGTTAGAACAGAATCTAAAATGGTGACGTGCATCTTAGCACAACACATTAGCTTACTGGGTTGTTTTTATTTCTACTATTGTATAGGATTATACATTTAAACTTTCTAACGAGCAAATTTAAGGAAATATTGGCTTATGGACGTCATTAGGTCTATTTCAGGAGGACTTTAGCCACAAGTTCCTAAAGTTTCACATTAAAAGTTCCTAAAGTTCCACATTAAAAGTTCCCATAACTCCCCCTGATTTTTATACAAACCAGCAAGAGTATGAGAAATAATTAATAATAGGCCTACAAGTTATTTCTGATTCAAATTCTTGAAAAACATTCTAACCATACCGCACTAGGGGCCATGCACCCCCCTATCTTCAGTCTCGTAGAGTCCCTGTTTTGGCTAATGAGTCTGTTTGATCTCTGAAGAGTTCCAGGATGGCAACAACTATGGATTATAGCTCAATTTGGGTTGAAACATTACTTTTACAGTATTTCCAACCCACATAATATGAAAAAAAGCCCTTTTTTATATTTACTGAGTAATTTACTGTGGAAATGTAAAATGTTTGCATCAAGCATTAGTAGAAACTAGCATTAATTAGTACTTCCAGTTGTTGCTAACATGACATTGCAAGTCCCATAGGACTGGTTAACTGGTTTCTTACACCCCTTTACTATGCAGTTTAACAATACCAATCTCGTTTAGATAACTTTGGCTTCATCTAAGTTAGTCAGCGCAAGCTTTCTTTTAACTTGAACACTTTTCCTGTTTAAACGTTCTGTAAACACCTCTCATAAAGACCAACTCATAAAGACTCATTATGGTCTACATCACACAGCTTGTGAGTAATTTCCAGTAAGGTTACACACTCACTATTCATCCACACAATATCAGGTTTCACAATGAAGACAAATGCTGTTAGTAAACCCTAAGAAAAGATATTTGTGAGCTTTTTAGTGAATAGTGGATGGTTGTATGTTTATAAAAGCATGATCTGGCAGAAAAACAAAATGACTTTACAGCTCAACACTGAGAGCTTTGTTCTGACTCGTGAAAATTAGAGAATTGTCTGGCCTGGTGATAGATCATTCCTAAAAGCATTTACAGAAATAGGGGCGATGAAATAACCAGTTTCAAGCTCTAGAGCTGATAGACCAAAGTCTGACTCTTCTTACCATGACTAATAGATCTATGTTCATCTCAGTGTGTGTGAGAAACAGGCCTGAGATTGCATTATAGCCTGTCCTGAAACTCAAGTGGTCAAACCTCACTTCGAGCACTTTCTCTGCACATCTCCTCAGCTCTTATTTGTTGCTAAGTTACGAAAAAGGCCATCCTGACACTTCACGCATCCGTTCCTATTTCATATAAACATTATAGCGTGTTCCTTTGAGATGATGATATATAGCCGACATAGCGTGATTATCTTTAATGGAAAATTACATCCTGGCATGTGACAGAGTTTGAACTGAATACATGTCTTCAAGACCTGGAGATTTGGTGCATAAGATAAGCCGTGCAAAAAAAACAGCTGGGAGAGTACCACCGATGAGGGGTTTCAACACATAATTGTAGTTTCTTGTCTTATTTGAACTGTGTAAATGAAGCTGAAATAAGCTTCTCCAGCTGCTCTAGATACACCGATATTTGTAGTGAGTTCTGGACTGTGTATGGCCCGCCCCTTCCTCGATTTTGATTGGCAAGCAAGAGAGAAGTGGCATTGACGAGCCCAGCCATGTTCTAAAAGTTAAACGCGTTTAAACTTGACGCGCTCTGAGCGCTGCGGTGAAAAAACATTGATGCCTTTTTCCGCTGCCAAGAGGAAATATTATAAAGCTCTGAGCAGCTGGCTCATAATGTCGTATTGAAAATGTTTGAGGTGGACATTTTACCGTTATACGATTTTTCTCAGCCATAGTACATTTTAGTAATACAGCACCTATTTTCTTGATTTTCAGAAATGATGAACTGATATATTGAGATAGAACACAGCAACAAGTCTAACTGCATGCGGTTGGAGGCCTGTAGTGTGTGTAAAGGTGCAAGTGGTAATTATTTGTCATTGGCAAGACACAGCACAGTGCACCACAACCAAATGTGACCTCTGCATTT
Organism: Distichodus sexfasciatus; assembly: GCA_032718565.1. Classification (NCBI taxonomy): domain Eukaryota; kingdom Metazoa; phylum Chordata; class Actinopteri; order Characiformes; family Distichodontidae; genus Distichodus; species Distichodus sexfasciatus. Next base: position 357,949 of record JAVGVS010000302.1, on the reverse strand, counting down.
AACCCATCCCAAAGGACCAGCTGACATGAGCAGCTGCCGGGGAGCAGCGCTTAGGGACGGTACCTTGTTCATGAGTGCCTCAGTGGTACCTTTACCGGTCTGGGATTTGAACCAGACGACCTTCGAACACAGGGTGAGCGCCCTAACCGTTGCACTACCAACTGCCCCGTGTCCTGTTTGCCACTCTTATGATACCTGCTCAATGCACTGATCATCTCCAGCACACTTGGCGATGAGAAAATTACACACACTTTTTCTGCATGCACAGCTCAGATGGCAAATTAGGGGGGCAACAAATGAACAGAACAGCTTGATTGCTCATGAGGAGGAGGAAAAGAGGGAGCTGAAGCGAGGAGTCTCTAATCCCAACCTTACAAACCCTCTCTTCTCCTTCTCAGGAGCTTCACACAGCACTCGTGTGTGTGGTGCAAGTGACAACGATGGTTCAGGGCTGGGGGATATTTCCCAAAGCATAATTACTAATTACCTTAGCGACTAGCATAGTCATGCAACAAGCAGCACCGGGAGAAGGAAGCGGCAGTGGGGCCAAATGCCTAATATTGGCCCCCAGCCCTCACTCTCAACCAGTGTTGAGGAGTAACGAGTTGCATATAACAAAATTACGTAATTTAATTACAAAGTAAAAGTAACAGTAATCAGTTACATTACTCTGAAAAAATGTGTAATTAAATTACAGTTACTTTCAGGAAATATTGAGGATTACAATTTCAGTTACATCTCAATATCTTCTGCAGGAACATACAGTATATGTTTAATAATATTATAGTTTTGCCATTTTTTCTTGTGCACAACATCACTCCATTTACAGCTAGAAAGTCCTGATACTATGCGATATGTCTAAATTTGGTTCCTCTTATCATGTTTGAATTTGCAGCATCACTAGCTGCTGGATCTACAGCCTACAAGCAGTGTGAGCTGCAGTTAAGGAGGCCCTAATGCCAGATAGAACACAGTGTAGGCCTAGCCCATTCACAGGAAATAAAAATGGGCTGTAGTGAGCAGACGCTATATGCACAACAATCCCACCACCGAATAGACCACTGCTTAGTCAGTGATGTTCACAAATGTTGAATGTCAAATATTTGATTTATGAGCATAGGTATTTAAAGATCAGCATGATCTCACAGTAAGCAATTGGACTGCCCAAACATGTCGAGGAGTTTAAAAGGATTTTGACAGCAGTCAGTGTTGAGCAATGCTGTAAGATTAAAAACTGAAAATGGTCGACAGTTGAGAAAATTCATTGAAAATGTAGAAAAGTAATCCAAAAGTAATCAAATGTAATTAGTTACATTAGCTGTTAAAGTAATTGAAATAGTTACACTACTATTACATTTCGGATAGGGTAACCTATAATTGTAGCATTACATCTCCAAAGTAACTTTCCCAACACTTAACTCTCAACCTGCATAAAACTCACCCAGCGCCCACACCACGCACCCCCAACACACACAAACACATACACACATACTGCAGGCATAATCGTCCTGACCACACAATTCCAGAGGCAATCTTCTCCAGAAACAAGAATATAATCCTAAAACACACACACTCAGCCTTTACCATAAAACACTTACTTGAGACGGCTTTCTTTCCGCATCCGAACATCTGTGTGTGTGTGTGTGTGTGTGTGTATTTGTAGCTCGGCGAGATGAAGCTCTCTCCCCCCACCCCTCTCTGGCATTGCAGATCAAACAGCGGTGTCCCTGACTGGTAGCGTCGCGAGTCTGGAGGTGGTTTTGGACGATATGGCGATGCCAACCCAGTGCCCGTGGCTTACTTTAACTGTGCCCCACCCACTCAAACCATTCCTCCTTTTCCTCCCTCCTCCTTGGTGCTGCTCCCTTTGTACCAGATCCAGTGACGCTGTGCCCGCTGTGCCCAGAGAGAGAGAGGTGCAGCGCGGCAGACGTCTCAATCGGCGGGGTGGCGGCCCCCCGTGCCCCTGTCCTCCACTCTCTCCTCTTCCTCCTCCTCCTCATCCTCCTCTCCACTCTGTTTCTGTGCCACGCCGAGGTCGCCCCACCGCTCCACTGCCGCCCGCACAGCAAGCGCTGAGACATCTCCCACTCTCTCTCTAACTCTCTCTCGCTCTTTTCACTCTTTTTCTGGTTCACTCTTTCTCTCTTAACTCCTTGAAAACTGTACCGCCATTGATTTTGGTCCATTTACTCACTGTCGTATACCTGAAATTTATCTATTTATCTATTTATATATTTATCTATTAACCATCCATCCATTCATCGATTTACTTCTCCCACACACACTTCTATCTCTACTCATCTTTCCACTCTCTCTCTCTCTCTCTCTCTCTCTCTCTCTCTCAGACTTATATAAACTTATTTTTTGCCAATTTACTGTCTCTTTTTCCACACTGCTACTTTCTTTCCATCAATCCATCCATCCATCCATCCATCATTTACTCTGTCAGTATCTCTGTCTCACACACTTCTACCTCAACTCATCTCTCTCTCTCTCTCTCTCTTTCTCTCCTTTCTCTATATATTTACTTACCCAGTCTTATTTTTGGCCATTACTGTCTCTCTTTTTACACCCCTTATCATACCTTTATCTGTCCATCCATCCCATTTACCTTCTACCTCATCTCATCTCTCTCACTTTTTCTTTCTCTATGAGCTCCATCAGTTTTTGTCCAGTTACTGGCCATCCATCACCCATCCATTCTTTCATTACCTATTACTGTCATTCCATTTTTCTCTTTTTCTCTCTCTCTCTCTCTCTCTCTCCCCACAAAATACACCTCTATCAGTTTCCCTCTCTCTCTCTCTCCTCAAATTCCTACCTCATCTCACCCCCCCCCTTTTTTTTCTAGGCACTTCTTCTTTTATTTTTCTCTTACTACACCATTTCACAGCCATCAGTTTTTGTCCATTTACTTTCTCCCCCCACTTCACACTCATCCCGTCCCATTTAATCCATCTCTCTCTCTTCGCTCTCCCACTCTCTTCTTATTCATTTTCTCTCTCTTTTTCTTTCTGTTTTCTCTCTCTATATAAACTATACCTCCATCAATTTTAGTCCATTTACAGCTGACCCTCTCCCTCGCACTGCTGCTACCTCGTCTCATCCTATTTCACTCCATCTCACTCTCTCTCTTTCTCTCTCTCTTTTTCTATCTTTCTGCCTGACAGATCACAGGCGTATAAGCTTCTTTCTCTCCAGACGCGGGACTCCTTGAAAACCTCAGTGCCCACAGGGAACAACATGGGAACCTCCCACCACACACACACGCACACACACACACGCACCTAGCATCTCTGGGGCTGAGAGCATGATTGACGGTCTGTGAAGAATAGCCTCTTTTCCACATATCATCTTATCCAGAGACATGGGGGGGATTGAGACTGAGACTCCTGCAGACAAGGGGAGAGAGAGAGAGAGAAAAAAGAGATGTGAAATAAAGACAAGCCCGAGTAGTGGAGTTTGGAGATGACAAGTAATGAAAGGAGGTGATATATCATAAATGGTACGCCCAAGGACACAAAGAGGGAGGAGTGGACTTGTGTGTGTGTGTGTGTGTTTTGAAGGGATTGGGAATTGTTACTGCATGATACTGCAAGAGTCCCGATGGTGAACAAGATTGCCTGTACTGAGCAGACATGTGATGGCATCCTACTCTATCTCTCAGGTACACAAACAAAAACACACAGACATCAAAGCTGAAAAGACCACCTTCTTGGCCAAGAAACTGCACCAGAAAACCAGTGGGACGGTACGCTGGCCAGTGTTTTTTCTCCCAGCGATGATGGTGGCTTGAGGGAGCGCCAAACTCACGCTGACCAGACGACCAGATGACCGGTTAGTTTCTGGGCTTTGGCTAACGCGCCAGGCCTCAAATCTGTCTCCGCCCAGAGCGGCCAGTCTGAGTGTGAATGTGTGTGTTTGTGTGTGTGAGAAAGAAAGAGAGAGAGAGATAAACTCTTGCTGTGGGCAGACAGAGACTAGATCTTTCTGTTTGAATGACAGGACAATGGAGTCCGCACTCAATGACAGATATTAGGACATATCAGTCAAACAGTAGTGTGTGTGTGTGTGTGTGTGTGTGTTTGTGTGATGAAAGGGAGTGTTTCACAGATTTCTGTATGGCTTGGAGCATGCTGGTAGAACGAAATGAGTTCAAAAATGTCTTGCAGGTCATTCGATGGTGAGACGAGAAACACCTTAGGAGCTGGGACAGTGAAAGAAATGTTGAATATTGAGTATTATTCACTTTAAAAGATTAAAATGCATTTGCTTATTCTGTTCCTTACACAGATATGAAATAAATAAATGTGACCCTCACAGCAAAACCAATAAACATGCATAGCGGAGGTTTCTGAGAAAAGCGATAGTTTATATTTGCATCAGGGTAAAATTTTGGATTTTGTTTTAGTCGTGTTTTGAAACAGTGGAAGGTCTATACTGTACTGTTAGGAATAAATTTAGCTGAAAAACTTACCCTTTCCATCCCTAAAAGCGTGACTTTTCTATTCAGGTGAGGAATTCAATTCCAGCAGAATGTTAAAAGTTTCTGTTTTGACGCTCTACTTCAATATTCCCCAGTGAAATCCACTGGTTGACTAAGCGTGAAGATATTTCTCAGGATCCATCTCCGTCTCGAGTTCAGTTAACCTCCATGAGTAGACTATCCGATGTGGCTGTGAATGCAAGCGTAGGCTACCGTAAATGTAAACGTAGCCGCGACCGCACCAAGCGTCTGTGAGTGCTACGGCGATAGTCAACTTCAAAGGCAGATTTCTGCGTTTCTCACTTGGCGTGACAGGAGAAACCCGATTCATTTGAATGTTGATATCTCAGTCATATCGTAAATCCGATTCATTCGATATAGGTATCGTTTTGAAGGTTGATTTATGCCCTTTCATGAAAACATAATAACTCAATAACTGAAAATTTGCAACAAGTGACTGGTTTTGCCGTGGAGGGTCACAAATATTAAATTATTGCATTTAATTGGATGGTATTCTAGCTGTAATTACTGCTACTGTTACTAGTACCAACTATGGCCTTCTGCTACTACTACTCTCCCAACAACTATTACATACTACTACTACCACTACTGTATTACCATTATTACTACTATTACTATTACTAAAAAACTATTACAACTGTTAATGTTACTACTGCTACTACTATTCCTACTTCTGCTACTTCTACTGCATTTTATCATAAATACTACCAATAATGTATAAATAGCACTAGCTTCTGATCTACAAATATTTCCTTGACTACTGCTATTACTACTACCCTACTGTACAATATTACTATAATTATTACTTCTTCTGCTACTTCTATTACTCCTGCTAGTGCTACTACTTTGATATGCTTTACTACAGCCACTAAGTGATATTTCCTTTATAGCTGCACTACTACTGCTGCTACCACTACTGCTTCTACTACTGCTACTATAAATAGTAGTTCTCTGTTTATACACCAATGCTGTAGCCAATATCACTATTATTAGTGCAGTTGGTGGTGTATGTGATGAGTGTAAGCCCCTATGATCCAAATAGCAGGTTGAATCCAGGGCTGGTAAAGTTACCACTCAGATACTCATGAGCAAGGTACCGTCCCCAAGCACTGCTCCTGGGAGCTTGTTAGCTGCCCACTGCTCCATCACGGATGGGTTAAATACAGAGGTCACATTTGGTTGTGGTGCACTGTGTGCTGTGCTGTGGTGTGTTCACCATGAAAATAATCACTCACTTTCACTTATTAGCTGGTCGTAGCACTGCTAATGCCACTACTATTCCTTCTACTACAACTGCTACTGCTGTCACTACTGATACTGCTATTACTACTTCTATTGCTATTACTATGATTATGATTATTACTTCTGCTGCTGCTGCAACAGCAGCAAACAACAGTAACAAACATGTCTGCCTTATTTCTTCAATTTCTGCCTTATTTCTTCAATTTCTTATTAGTTAGCTGCAGAAAAAAACTTTCTGATTTGATCTGGAATTTACTCTGTCAGGCCTTTAACAATAGTTTTGGAGCTACTCTGACCTGAAAAGGTAAAAGTAGATAAAAACCAACTCTTAGATAAATGGGAAAGTCCTGGACTGAAGATAAGTATTGTAATATAATCAATGAGTTCCAAAAGGTAATAAATAAGATTTAAAGGAATCGGTGCAGAACTTCAACCAACCTATGATTATAAAATCCTCAAAGTGTATTAGTTTACTTCAGTTTAAACGTAATCCGACCTACTCTTATCCTTATCTTACTCTACTTCTAACCACAGAAAATAAAAGTCAGTGGAGACATTGTTGGCACTGTTAGTGGACCATCAAATAAAGTCACTGTAAGTTGCACTTCTCCAGCTGATAAAAGATCATGGAGGTGGAGTGTATATTCCTGGTTCTATCAGAACCAGTCTTTAGGATGTACTTGCAGTGGGAGTTCAGCTCACCAGCTGAGTTTGAGTGTGAACTAGAACATTCATATCTGGGAGTCAGAGGACAGCTGTGGAGGATTGCAAAAAGTTTCGTCACGCCAGGGAAAGTGACAGAGAAGTGTTAAACAATCTCAAACCCTGATAGCTTTACGGCCTGAATCCTCTGGGTCTGTCTGGAGAGATGAGATAAGGCATAAGGCGCTGATGCAGAAATGGCCGAAGATGTTTGAATAATGTGAATGAGTTTATTGGCCCAGGATGCAAGACATCCGTAAAGTGGCTTCAATGTGGCACCAATCTTGAGAGGCTTTTAATAACATGCAGTAATGGACAAATTGAGAGAGTTTGACATAAAAAAACAACACATAAAATATGTAATAAAGGGAGATAAATGCTGGGCATAAATTATATGTATTATTATTAGCTTAGGGTATAGTGCTGGGGTTACATTCGGTTTAGTTTTAGTGTTAGTCCTAAACTGATTGGTGTATGTTCACAATAAGGTATTGATTAGGTTTAGTGTTAGGGTTGTATTCAATTGAACTGATTAGATTAGATTAAAGCTAGTTAGTTTGCTTTAGGGTTTAGATCATATTAATATGTTTAAAGTTAGATTTAAAATTTAGGTTTAGGATTGGATGATAGTTAGTCTAAAGGTTAAGGTCAGATTGTGGTTCATTTTAGGGTTGGTGTTAGATTGTGGTATGGTTTTAGGATTAGAATTAGGCTATAGTAAGGTTTATGGTCTGGATTCGAATATGTGACCTCTGCACTTAACCCATCCGTGAAGGAGCGGTGGGCAGCTAACAAGCGCCCGGGGTGCAGTGCTTGGGGCAGTACCTTGTCGCAAGGTACCTCCAGTGATAGCTTTACGGCCCTGGATTGAACCTCGACCTTCCTGATCTAGGCGAAGACCTACTATTCTCGCCACCAACTGCCCACTTGAAGATGTAATGTGAGAGAGGGTTATGTCTGAATTAAGATGAAAGGGTCGAGTTCAAGAGTTCAGACAGTTTAAAAGGGACAGTTTTCAAGATTCCAGACCAACTAAAGACCCCCACACCCCACACAGACACACCATTACTGTAACACACACACATTATTTCATATCTTTGTGAGGTTCAGAGGTCATTAATATATCACATAAGCCTAATCATTATCTTAAGATGGAGTAATTTGAAGTACACCTAAAGATATTTTTCTTCATCATCTGGTTCTTCTTCTTCTCGTTTTCCTTTTCCTTCCTCATCTTCTCCTTCTTTTGATTCTCCAGAAAATGAATTTACTACAGGGGTGGCACAGTAGCCAGTGTTTAGCATTTGTTACCTCACAACAAGGCGGTCATGGGTTCGGGCGGTGGTATAGTGTCTTTCTGTGTGGAACTTATTCAGTCTTCTCGTGTTTGCGTGAGTTTTCTCCAGGAGCTCCGGGTTCCTCCTACATTCCAAAAGCATGACGTTTAGGTTAATTGGTGGCAGCTCCCTAAATTAGGGGTGTGAATGTGAGTGTTTGTCTTCTGTGGGGTGTTGGCGCGCACCCAGGGTTGGTTCCCGCCTCACACCTATAGTTCCAGGATAGGCTCTGGTCCCCGTGACTCCGATTGGGATTAAGCAGTTCGAATAATGAGTGAATGAATGAACTTACTACATTGTTAGGGACATATCTTCCTAGTCCCTGCACTGTCTTGGTGTGCATATATTTTTTGCATTTGTGTCCCTACAGTAGCTGGTAACCATTCTGCAATCACACACACACACACACACAGTCTACCTGCTGACCTACGTTTTTCTACAAGTTACAAGTTTTTCCAGTGGACTCCACCTGCACAGCATCCAGCTCTACAGTCCTACAAAATCAGCAGGCACAAATGACAGTCATTGATTACTACTCTACCTAGTGTATTATTGTGTGTGTGTTAGCTCCTCTGCAGAGCTTTCGGAATCAAACAGTCAACAGAATACTGTGTAACTCATGTGGCTCTGCATTTTTGCCACAGTCAGCTACCACTGACCCCAACTGACACACCCAAACACACACACACACACACCCTTGTCTGTCGCTCACACACAAACCTCTCTCTCATCCCCATCTACTTTCTCACTTTCATACAGCATCATTCTCTCCCTTATCTATAAACTCCACACACACTAATATATATATATATATATATATATATATATATATATATATATATATATATATATATATATATATATATATATATATATATATATATATATATATATATATATATATATATATATATATATATATATATATATATACATATATATATATGTGTGTGTGTGTGTAATGTGTGTATATATATATATATATATATATATATATATATATATATATATATATATATATATATATATATATATTATGTGTGTGTGTGTGTGTGTGTGTGTGTGTGTGTGTATATATATATATATATATATATATATATATATATATATATATATATATATATATATATATATATTTATGTGTATATATATATATACATACACAGTACTGTGCAAAAGTTTTAGGCAGGTGTGGAAAAAATGCTGTAAACAAAGAATGCTTTCAAAAATGGAAGTGTTAATCATTTATTTTCATCAATCAACAAAATCCAGTGAATAGACAAAGAAATCTAAATCAAATCAATATTTGGGTGTGACCAGCCTTTGCCTTCAAACAGCATCAATTCTTCTAAGAGTACCTTACTTTTAGTTTTGAAAGGAACTTCCGGCTGGTAGGTTATTCAAACATCTTGGAGAACTAACCACAGATCTATAATCCTATAATCCTACAAAATAATATAATGACTACAAAATAATATAATGACTATAATCCTGCAAATCACTGACTTTGTGCAAGTGTACCTATAAGAATTGATGCTGGTTTGAAAGGCAAGGTAGTAACTTACCAAATATTGATTTGATTTGGATTTTTTCTTTTGTTTGCTCACTTTGCATTTTGTAAATTGATAAAAATAAACAATCATTATTTACTTATTTCTGAAAGCATTCTTTGTTTACAGCATATCTTCTACCTGCCTAAAACTTTTTGCACAGTACTGTATATATATATATATATCTCACACACTTGCTAAAAGATGTCTTTTCTCTCATTCTTTCTTCATTTTCTCTTTCTTTTTCTCTTCCCTCTTTCTCCCTCCCTCCCTCCCTCCTTTTCTATATCTTTCCATTGCTTTCCACACTAGTGAAAGCGTTGTGGGCCCCCAATGACGTTCTGTGCTCTGCTCTGTCTGATCAACCCATACTGCTGAGACACTTTATTACCTATACATACAACCGTTCACACACACACACACACACACACACACACACACACACACCTACAGTCCATTATACTTCAATCTAGTTAGTAATGGATGGGAGAATATTACAGTATTCCCTGTGGATTTAAATATGTTCTCAGATTGATGAAAATATGTGGTGGCAAATAGAACAAAGGGACATATAAGAGTCATATTGCAACACCTTTTCTATAAATATGACATCAACAATCTATTGCAGTAAAAGGTATGAATATGATGCTCTGAAACATACCAGAAATCATGTTTGTGAATATGATTTTACAGTTCTCATTAGTGTAGAATACATGTTGGCCAAGTTTTTTTGTTTTATTTTTTTTCTCAGGTTTTACTGTGCGGTGAGGTTGTTATGGGTCTTTTTTATCACTTGCGTAACCACACTGGACAAAACAGAGGGTACATTTTCAGAGAAACACTAGCACATTGTCCAAAACATCACATTTTTGGTGCAAAGCCTGCTCAGTCAATTACAAAACTATGTAATTTGCAGCAAAACTGCTTTCGATCGAATCCCAGTGCACAGCATCACAACATGAACTTGTCAGGTTGCTCACGATACAATCAACTCCTGCAGTCTTTATAAATGTGATTAGAAAAAAACTGTATATACCGTATATAACACCGTATATTTGCACTGGAAATAACCTGGAGCCACGTCGTCTCGTCTCTCTATGTATCTGTACAGTATATAGCAGAGATGACAATAAAGTTGACTTTGACTTTGACTTTGACCGTATAGTTCATCCAGAGGCACTACTGCACCTGCGATTATTACAGCTGTTCATATCATCTTGAGAGAAAAATAAAATAAAGCAAAACAACCACCGTTGCTTTGTTCTGCTTCTAATACTTCCTTTTCACCGTTTTGAAAATCCTGTTTGAAATGTCCAGCTCTGGCTTTGTGACAGGAAATAATTGTGATTGTTTTAAATTAAATTAAAAATGACCATGTAGGGATTGCGCATTTAAGTGAGTGATAATTTGTCATTGTGAACACAGCATAGCACAATGTGGCCTCTGCGTTTGACCCATCCATGAAAGAGCAGTGGGCAGCTTTTCGGCAGCGCCTGGGGAGTCATGCTTGGGGATGGTACCTTGCTCGTAAGTACCTCAGAGGTTGTTATGCTACCAACTGCCCCATTAAGCTACCATACACCATTACAGGTGTTCTTCATTATCTTCCTCCGACACCTTCAGCACGCAAAACTACAAATGTACTAACACACGTTCCATCAACATTTTGGAGTATCTATGTGCTGCCTTGTTCTCATGTTCTCACCGCGTGCTCCCCTGCTCTCGCCTTCCTGTTCATGCTTATTTTTACTGCGTTCCCCTGTTCTCACTGAGTGCTCTACTGTTCTCAAATGTTTTCACAGTGTGCTCCCCTGCTCTTGCTTGTTTTCACAGTGTTCTCTCCTCTTCTCCCTTGTTCTTACTCTGTGCTCCCCTCTTCAGCCTTGTTCTCACAGTTTGCTCCCCTGTTCTCACTGCGTGCTTCCCTGTTGAGGCTTGTTTTCACTGTGTTCTCTCCTGTTCTCACTTGTTCTCACTGGGTGTTATGTTATTCTCCCCTGTTCTCACTGTGATCTCACATGTTCTTACTGTGTGCTCTTCTGTTCCCACTTGTTCTCTATGTGCTGTTTTGCTCTAACGGTGTGCTCCCCTGTTTTACTGTGTATGTTCCTTGCTCGAATTTATTGTGACTTTGTGCTCTCACTTGTATTCATTTGATCTCATCATGTGCTGCCTCTCATTTGTTCATACTCTGTCCTAACTTCACTTGTTCTGCTGTCTGTGTGTTTATCTTGTTCTCTATTTGCTCCCCTGTTCTCACTTCTTCTCTGTGTGTATCCTGGTTCTAATCTTTTTTCTGTGCTCCCCTGAACATTTTTTTCTGTTGTGTTCTCCCATAGTGCTCCCCAGTTCTTCCTTTTTCTCAGTATCGCCCCCCCCCCCCCCCCCCCCCTTCTTCTCCCCCATTCTTGTGTGCTTCCTAGTTCTGTCTGTTCCCACATTTGTTCCCTCTTTGGTCCATCATTCTCATCATATGTTCTCTGTGTGCTTTGTATTTTGTTTGTGGTTCCCTGTTCTCCCTTTTTCTCACTGTTTACTCTCCTATTCAAGACCAAGTTCAGTCTTCATCACCAGATCAACATGCTGATAATGAGCCCAAAAACTGTAAAACAAGACAGTGTAAAATTCATTGGAGTCAATGAAGATACAAATGATCGCTGGCCACGTACAGGCTCTTAATGTCCAGTTTTTGTTTTTATTAGGAGTATGCAAAAAATCTAATCAAATCACAATTCATTTCGAAATTGATTCATGCATTCCCGAAAATCGATATATATTTTTCAACTAATGTAATGGCACTAGTTTACTTTTTCCCCAACACGAGCAGCTCGCCAATCCTATAGATGCGCAAAGTCAAAATCTGCCCAGATATACCTCTTTCAGTGAAAGTGAGTGATTATCTATCATTGTGAACACAACACACCACAACACAGCACACAGTGCACCACAATCAAATGTGACCTCTGTATTTGACCCATCCGTGAAGGAGCAGTGGGCAGCTGACAAGGGCAGCACCTCCTCATGAGTAGCGTTACGCCACCAACTGGCCCAACTACACATTGGCATGAAGGAAAAGCAGTCAGTATGTGTGCATGTGCAGTACGTTTAGTAAACTACATTTGATTCAGTGTGATTTTCTTGTTGATCTGCCAGTCAAATGGGTAAAGTAACTCTGGAAACATTCATCTATGTATTGAATCGTGAATCAATTTGGAATCGAATCGTGAGATTTTCTGAATTGTGCACGCCTAGTTTGTATGATCTTAATCCTCTCCCTGATGGTGGGAGAGTAGAAAGTGGGTGAAGTTGGTCAGACTCATCTTTTTGCTCATCCCATGACAAGAGCAGTACAATGGCATTTTAGTCACAAGATGTTATTCATACCCATGTTATTAGACATTTGCTTTAGAGATTCCACTCGAAACAAATGTTCTCACAGGCGGTTTCCTTCTTGTGTCACTACAGCTTGAGGGGGTTAAAATCCACACACAGCCCGCCGTGTTTAGGAGCGCCACTGCCCCAGATGCAGACGGCACCAGGCCCTCCGCCGCGGTCACTGAGTGCGCTGCGTTTGTGGAAGGATTAAAGTTTTAGGGCCCAGGTCTGCTCTGTTATGATGGATCGCTGTTTGAAGACTGATTTGTCCTGTGGCGCTTTTGTTGTTCGCTTTCAAACAGCAGCGCTCTGCAGACAGGTGAGGCGGCTCTCACGGTCATCAATCACGTTACAGACGACCGACAAACACACACACAGACCCACACACACACAGTAAAGTCCTCAGGAATGAGGTGTGTGTTCCTCTACACCTTTTTTATCTTTCTTGTTTTCTTATCTACGGTAAAAGTAGTAAACGTACACTGCATATACAGTGTATATATACACTGCTTCATTGTTTTAAATGCATTACAGGAGAAAACTATAAAAGTTTCAGGTTTTTTATTTAATAATATATTTATAAGTCCTTCGATAATCAAAAAATAATAGATTTCATTTTTTTATGCATTTTAAAATTGTAGAATGCTGTCCTACAACCGCTGACTCCACCCACACCTGTATTATATTACTTAAATTGTTTAATCAGGGTTTTTTGCCATTAATGCAAGGTGGTTATAGGGGTTGAGCAATGTCACTGGAGCATGAACAAGTGAGAGAAAATGTAGTGATACTTTGAACACACACACACACACCTTGCCAGGTGACCCTCTTCACCCCACCAGAAGCATTTCCGTTACTGCAGACACAGCAGACATGAGCGGTGCACACCTCGGACACAGCTGAGGTTAGAGTTGTTTTAACTGCAGAGTGCATGCAAAGCAACACACACACACACACACTGCCCTCATTTTTTGCTGTTCTTCTCACTTTCTTTCTCTCTCTCCCCCTCTCCCTCGTTTCCATTGTACACCGAGCACATTAATCACACTAGTATGTCAGGTAGCCAAGCCCAGCAGAGTGTGTGTGTGTGTGTGTGTGTGTTAAGTCTCTGTGCTACCTCTTGAGATCGTTACCAAACGAACCAGCCATAGATGGGCTTCTTCACAAGTGACAGAAGGAAGAATGGGGTTTGTTTTACTCTTTTATTCCCTCTTATCTCTCTTACTCTCTCTCTCTCTCTCTCACACACACACACACACACGCACAAACACTCACATACACGGTACTCTGCATGGTGGCAAGCAGCTACACATCCCAGCGTGTTTGATTCTCAGGTATGGCGAGCTCCTTCCACTTCACTAATGGCTGGATTACGAGTCTGCTCCATGTCATCACTCAAGAATCCTTATAGGGGCCAGAAAGCTCTTTGGGCATGTTTTAATATGTTCAGTGTAATAAACACTGCTGCAGGTAGAGAAGAGGAGGAGGATGAGGAAGAAAGAGAGAGAGATGCTTTTATCTCTAGATCTGAAAGGAAAGTGTTTTAGAGCCACACCAGAGCAGTAAGGACTATAAAGAGGAAGCCCCCCACCCTTTCCACACACACAATGTTAGGGCTTGATATCGTTATGTCTTTACTAAATAATGTAATAACACTCTGGCTGCACCTAACACTAACCCTAACCTCAGCCTCAGTAACCAAATTTTTCACTTAAACCCATAATTTTTCAATAAAAGCTCTTTTGCGTATAAGGACTGGTCCACACACACTAAAATGTAGTCATAAAACCAACAAAAATGCTACTCTGTCTTTTAGGAGGTAATCAGGTCCTCGCAGATACCTAAAAACACATGGTCACGTCTTACCATTTTTGGAAACAAAATGCAAAAATGTCCTCACGAAGCCATAAAATCTAATCAAACCTCATGTTTTCTCATTTTTTAAATGACAATCAGGTCCTCACAGAACCCTAAAACCTGTGTGCTCACTGTCACATTTTACCATCTTTGTGCTGTGTGTGCAATTTATTAAAAAGATTCCTTATGAGGACCGGTCCCCACGTCCTCACAAGCCTGACACAATCTCAAATTTCCTTATCTGCTAAGGGACGATAGTTCTTCATAAATACATAGAAATGTGCTTATACGCAGACACATATTGCAATTTCGAAAGTGAGTGATTATTTGTCATTGTGAACACACCACTGCACAGCCCACCACACAGTCCACCACAACCAAATGTGACCTCTGCATTTGACCCATCCGTGAAGGAGCAGCGGGCAGCTAACAGAGGGAGTGCCCGGGGATCAGTGCTTGACGACGGTACCTTGCTCATGAGTACCTCAATGTTACCTTTACCAGTCTGGGATTTGAACCGGCGACCTTCCGATCACGCTACCAACTGCCCAAAAAGTTGTGACCCTGATTTTTGCCCTAGTAATAAAGCACAGCGCCTAGCATGGGGCTCGACCCTAAGATGAAGAGGCACATGCTCTAAAAAAACTGAGCTAGCCAGACATCAAGTTTCTGTGATGGACTTCTATTGTGATGCAAAACTGTCTTCACAAATCCATAAAATCTGACCAAACCTCATCTAAAACACGTAGTCACATCGTACTGTCTTTGTGATGAACCCCCTGTGTATGAATGTAATAATTTCTCGTAAGAACCAATCCCTACATTCAAAAATCTCTTCACAAATCTGATCAAATCTTTTGTTTCTTGTTATTTAAAGGACAATCGGTTCCTTACAAATACCTAACGCTTCAATTTTTACAATTTATATTTGTAATTAATTTCCTGTGTTATATACAACAAAAATGTTCTCATACAGCCACGGAGGTCTAACAAGTCAGTCTTTTAGAGGCCAGTCGGGTCCTCACAAACACCTCAAAATTAACTCTTACACGCAGTCCAGTTTCCTTTTTGTGATGGACTTTTATTGTGATACAAACTTTCCTCACAAAGCCACAAAAATCTAACAGAGCTCAGGTTTTTTGTGTATTTTAGGGCTGGTTTCTCAAACGAGGATTGGGCGTAGTCTTGGACTAAGGTGCAGTTTAATCTTTACGTGTGAAACTGGTCCTTGGAGTCCAATCCAGGTGTACACATATGCAGGAAAATGCACACACACTCATACTCACAGTCAAGTCTTATAAGGGGCAGTGGTAACATAATGGTTAGACCTGACCACCAGTTTAAGTCCCGGCCCAGTTAAGGTACCAGTGAGGTACTCATGAGTAAGGTACCGTCCCCAAGCACTGCTTTCCGCTTCCTTCACGGATAGGTCAAATGCAGAGGTCACATTCCCGTGTGGTGCGCTGTGTGCTGTGGTGTGTTCACAGTCACTCACTTATGTTGATGAATCTGATGGTTCCTTATTTGTACAGGGCAACCATGAGCTCACATTCACCTAAAAACCTGCATTCACACACACACACACACACACACACACACACACACACGCAGCTTGCAAAATACCTGTGGAAATCTAGACATTACGGGGGCTCAATGTTAACATAACATAACAGTAAACACCGGCGTCATAGGTGTGTGTGTGTGTGTATACATGTGTGTTTCATGGTGGAAGTTGTGTGTACAAAAGCACTACAATTCCTGTGTTTTGCGCAAATCAACAAACTCATAAAGAGTGACTGAGAACAGTCTGGCCTGCCAGCGCTGACTACAGCCTCCACTCTGGCTTGAGATATCTGGCCATGCTGGATCTCTTCCACAGCCTCACCACTGTTATGAAACACACACACACACACACCCCACTGCCAGCAGCTTCCTCATGCTCAACAGCCTTACATGGAAGTGTAACATATTTCAAGGGTACAATGAACTGTTGTGTGTGTGTGTGTGTGTGTGTGTGTGTGTGGTAGGATAAATATGTGTGCATGCTGGTTCTTTTGGGAGATCCAGTAGAGCAGAGCTGTAGGGGTTTGAGGTGTATTCACACACACACTCACACACACACACAAAACACACACCGCCTAACTTGCATCTGTCAACGTACCAGCAAGATGTTGTCACACACATCCTACTGCAGGGTAAGGTCATCCCTCACACACTCACACACTCTATACTACTGGCTTATGTGGTCACACACACACACAGTCTGCAGCCTAAAGCAGTCCTTAACACACACACACACACACACACGTCCTTCTGCAGACTTATACGATCACTCACAGGCTACTACTGCTACTATAGATCTACTACTGTCTAATGAGATCTCACACACACACACACACACACACACACACACACACCCAACCACCTTTTAATCTGACCCCACACACACACTCTACCCTCACAAACTTGTTGGTGCGCACTAATGTGTTCATCACACACCCTCTCCACTCACATACTGTCCCATAGTATTATCTGATCACTTACCCATTCCCTATTTTCACACACTTAAACACTCGTTGCTCCATGCTAATGTGGTGAATCAGATACTTACAATTTGTTTATACACACAAACACACACACACCACCCTGATTATCTTGCTTATTCATTGTGTAATATCTGAGAGAGAGAGAGAGAGAGAGAGTCAGAACTTTTTTCCAGAGTTAAAATATAACAAAGCGACTATTTAGAGATGCGACCTGAGCAGCAGGATGATCTTTCCATGCGACCTTTGACCTGGCCGACCCGGGCCCTGCTCCGATGGAGACAGGAAGGTATTAAGGGGTCTGGGGGAGTGGGTATGAAAGGTAGAGATCACAGGTCAAGCCCCCGAAACGATGTGTTTCCCCAGCAACGCACAGAGGGGGCTTTATGGAGCTGCTCCCCGGGTTCAGGCCGGAGCTATTTGTGGAAGATTTGGAGGAAAATGACCTGATAATTACTCCAATAATGAAGTGGTGTGCACTGGTTCACTGGGGCCTTGTGTGTCTCTCTGTGCGCCCATATGTGTGTGTGCAAACATGTTTTGACAAATCCAAGTTGGTAGTGTCTCTACATCCTAGACTCAGCACAGACTCATTATTGGAAACGTTACCCAAAAAGGTTTTCACATTTTTCCCATACGTTTAACTAACATTATTGTTGATTAACACCGCAACATTTAAAAACCACACAGAGTCAAAGCTATTTACTTCAGACTGAACTAGTTTGTGCAGATTTTTTGTTGGGATTAGGGTCTAGAGAGTTTAAACTTCACTTCACAATTGTTTCTCCCTGCCATGAAATTTAGAATCTATATCTGACTCACTCCAACTAGGTAAAATTGGGCAAAAAATTGCTGAAACCTTAACCATACTTTACTCAGTGAGTACATTACTGTAGTTCACTACTTGGAATTTTTAGAATATGGTGTATAGCAGTGTTCCCCAATTATCTTTCCCCCGTGGGCCAAATTATGTAAAGCAAGTCAGGCTGAGGGCCAACAAATTTCCCAAATATAATTGGTTAAAGGAATTATAACATTTGAATTTAAGTTATTATTTGTCATTGTTACATTTTTCTTTACGGCATTTGGCAGACACTCATATTCAGAGCGACTTCCATTTCCTAATTTCAGGGAGAGCAACTTGGGGTTAAGGGTCTTACTCAGGGACCCAAAGATGGTAATGCTGGAGGTAGAATTTGAACCCACAACCTCTTGGTCCAAAGGCGAGTGTCCTAACCTCTAGACACCACAACACAGCACAACATCAAAATGTGACCTCTGTATTTGACCCATCCGTGAAAGAGCAGTGGGCAACTTTTTTGGCAGTGCTCCTGTGGAGTAGTGCTTGGGGACCGTACCTTGCTTATAAGCACCTCAATGGTACCTTAATCGGTCCAAGACTTGAACCGCCGACCCTCCGGTCACAGGACTAACTCACTAAACCGTTACACTACCAACTGCTCCACAATTTGGATCAAGACCTGATGAAGACCCTCCAAAAAAGTGAAAATGTAGTGAAAATTGTGTTTTTGATCTTGTGTAGCTCTACTCTCATTGTTTTGCGTTATACACAAGCAGAATGCTGCGAGGCCGGTTGTGGTGCTGTCCTGCTCTCCATTACCTCACTTTCTTAGTGAATGAAGCAACAAGGATGATACAGAAATTTGAACCCTTGACCCGCAGGGGAAAAATGGCAGAAGTGGAGGCGGCTGGATAGACAGATCAACCAAATCAGTTCATGAATGAATGGACGGATGACTAGAAGGATGAGTGGATGGATGGATGGATGGATGGATGCCAGTAAGCACACCAGGGGCTATGTGACCCTATGAGAGGATTAAAGAACTGTGTCTGTGTGTGAGAGAACGATTCAGCTACCGGGTCAGCAAGAAACCCCGGGAGGCTGATTTGGCGGAACACGGGGGTCACTGAACATGTCAGTTGCGTGGGTGTGTAGGGGTGTGTGTGTGTGTCCTCCAGGTCACGGTTAAGCCGGAGGAGCTATTAACAGGAGGTGAGGGTGTAGTGACGAACTCTCTTAGTGTCAAAAACGCTGACAGTCAGTCAGATAAAGCTCACATCCTCTCAGAACCCAGACCAGACTGACCAAGTTCATACAGAGTCTTACACACCTAAAAACACTGACCTCAGATCAGAGGTCTTACCTAAAATAAAACTAGTTCTCATTTTTACACTGAAAAATGACAAAAAGTAGAAAAATCAAGTATATCACATGTATTAGATTAATCCACAATAAGAAATTAAATGAATAAAAATTATTATCCCATAATAAAGTGTATTTTTTTAGTCAAGGAAGACTAAACTATTTTTAAACATTGTTCTTGGCTTCTAGAGATGTTTGTAGATTATTTAGATCATTTGAGTTTCCTCTTTTACGTAAAGCTTTTATTCTTACTTTCTCCTCATTTAAATGTAGTTTATAATTAAGTTGTTGTGTTTCGTTTCTTTTTTTATTTTATATGGGTGACCACACCTGTATTTCATTGCATTTTTCTCATTATTTAGTTTCTGTGTTTTTATTTTAGAAGACATCTAGAAAGTTTTATTTTAGTTATAAAGCTTTCTCTTTTTCACCTTTATTCATTCCTGAGTTTTTGTTTATGTTTTTATTAATAATCTATTCCTAAAACACACATTTCAAGTTAGATTCTTCTTATTCTAAAAACATGAACTACATAATATAGCTCAGGTATTGAGGTATTGCCAAGAAAAATCCTAGCTAATCCTAGCTGGCAGACTGGTGTTTCATTGTAAAAGTACGTTTGAGCTGACATTAGTGTAGCGATAAAGTCAGTTTACCTCATTGAGTTAGCACGCTAACGCTAACTAATCGTAACGTTATGTTATTGAGCATTTGTTTCATTGGGTTTGTTCTGACATTGTCATCAGAACATGAGGGAGGGAGAACTGGACCGGGCAGTGCTGTCCAGTGTTCTTAAAAGAGAAACTCGTCAATCCTGAGCAGCAGGCCATGAACTTGCCCCTTATTTTAGGTCAGGTCCTGACCTCTGGGTGTAAGATGGTTGCGTTGACCCATACCCAGCTTCATACACCCCTCAGCTATGTCATCCCTAAGACTCTACGCACCAGTTTAGCTTGAATTTAGTCAAACATTTGTGCTATATTTGAAGAATTATAACTCCATATGTCTTAACAATACCAGCTAGTAAGAGCTACAGGGAACTATTAGCGTATCTCACAAGTGTTCCCCTTAAGGCCTCATTGATTGCTAGCCACCTTACTGTTTAAGAGTGAAGTTCACCTTTAATATGACAGGCTTCTGTTTCCCAACAAGGTTACGTTGATTTACTTCGGCCGGTTTGACCGTCATTAGAATCAAATTTATTACCGACAAATTCCACCCCTCAAACCCCTATTACCCTCTATATGCCCCCTATAAAATCCCTTTATATACACACATGCACACACACTTCCTCCCTGCACGCACACACACTTACCGTTACCCCATTATTAGAAGCCTATACACCCCCTAAATTCTTAAAGAGGGGCTCCTCAATCCCTCCCGTCCATTCTCTTCTCCCTTCGGCCCTCGATGACCGTCCAGCCTTTTGAAGTGCTCTAATTGGACGGCCGCCGAATAACTTGTTATTCCGGACCCCGGGCCCCCTGACCCCCATGCCGGTGGCCGTTCGCCGTTTTTGGGTCTTTCTCACGGAGCCGGGGTAGCCGCGACGATGGGGGTCTGGATTCTGTTAGAGCGCCATGTGAGAAAAACCCGAGGCCCGTTTCGGATCGAGCACCGGGAGGCCCGGGTCGTCCAATTACAACACCAGATGTTTGAGAAGAGGGTCGTCCAGACCGCTCGTTAGGGCCGTTAAGGTGTAAAAGATTAAGAGGCAATGCCCTGGTAGAGTTTGGCTCCTTGAAAGAGTTTCATTAAGGTGAGGGCCACAGGGCTGGAGAGGGGGTTGTGGGGGGGCAAGGCTTCTGAACATGCATGTGGTAACGCGGAAATGATGGTAAGCTCGGACTGGACAGATGTGACCACTTGCCACTTGCCTGTGGTCATGCTAATGAAAAGGTTGTGTATCGAACACTTGCAAATTGATGGGGTGGAAGTAACAAATTACAAACTACTTCTGGTACTGCAATTAAAGGTGTTTTTGGACTTTTGTTTGAGACGTTGCACATGACAGGTGTCGATGTAAGTCGCTTGTGGTGATGTCTATCGTTCTTTTACAACGCAATATTCTGCGTTTTATTTGGCATGTTGGTGGAAGTCATGATTGCATAGTTATTTTTTGAACCACCAATTTCTGGCAATGTTTTTTCAAATGCTAAGTTTTGCAGCACCTAGACAGGTTTCAAAGGGCCATGACATTTGGATGGTGCAGAAAGTTAACTCACTTTGACATTTCCCTGCAACAAAAGTGTCATCTAGAATGCAAAGCGTTAAAACCCATCATGCATAGCACACTCTGTTGGTCCTTTACTCCCACTGGATTGCATCGCTCCAAAGGTTGATTCAGACCTCCTCTAGACAATGAGGGTGAAGAACACCACAGTGGAAACAAGGGAGTCGAAATGAAAGGAAAATGCTCCGAGGTCTAGGGTTAAGATTAAGTTTTACTCCAAACTAACTAGGTGAGAATAAAGCCTGAAACCCTTTTAGGGGGAACTTTAGGAGTTTACCACTAGGTGATCATGAGTAAGGTAGCGTCCCCAAGCACTGCCAAAAAAAAGCCACCCACTGCTCTTTCGCGGATGGGTCAAATGCAGAGGTCACATTGTGCTGTGCTGTGTTTACAATGACAAACGATCACTCTCTTAAATAAATGGAGTCCTGCAAATGAGCCTGGCACCACAAGGTCATATCATATCTACCTGAGCAAATAAAACCAAATTTATCTAAACCCGAACAATTTATCTGCATTTTTAAAGCCAATAAAAGCAGAGATGGAAATAACGAAATACAAATACTTTGTCACTGTAAGTAAGTAGAATTTTCTGGTATCTGTACTTTACTTGACTATTTATCTTTTAACTTTTACTACGAACATTTTTAGCATGAATATCTGTACTTTCTACTCCTTACATTTTCAAATCAGGCTCATTACTCTTGTTTGGTTTAATTTAAATGACTTTTTTTAGGCCATTTTACCATGCATTTTACATGTTCCGTATCAATAACGTGCACCATCCAGACAACTTGACTGATTGATTGAGTCCAGTCAGCTTTGCCCTAAAATGGTGGTTTTGTCCTTCGCAAGGATAGTTTCTACTTTTACACTTTAAGGACGTTTTACAGCCTGTACTTTTCACTTTAACTTGAGTAAAGAAGTCGAGTCAGTACTTCAACTTCTAAACACAAGTCTTTTAAAAACACATATCTATACTTCTACTTGAGTGAACAATGCGTGTCCTTTTGACACCTCTGAAGAAAGGCTACACACCAATTTACCGCAATTTGAGTCGTTATTTTAAACAGTTTTGATATGTTAGAGTAGATAGCTTACCTGAACACAAAGTGTAAATTTACGAGTATTTACGTTCGCTGAGAGAGCTCCAGATTTCATTTGAAACCCTACTTTTAATCAGACATTATACACCAACAGTTACAAGGTGTTAATCATATAATAATATGCTATACAGTGTCTTATTTTGGGTCCTGCTGCGTGCTGTAATAAAGCAGTTATAAGCACACAATGTTCATAGGTGTGATGTCACTTCCTTATTAATTTACAGCCTCAGGACGTGCATGCATAAGATCAACAAAACCCTGATCTCCATATTCACACCATCAGCATGTGTTGCCCGGGGCGAGAGCTGTCTGAAACCTCGGCTGTCAGTCAAAACCCTACATCTGAGGGGAGAAACTCGGGATAAGTAATAAGCTCTCAATGTGAATGTAAATCCCCCCTCTCCCTCTCTCTCTCTCTCTCTCTCTCTCTCTCAGGGTGGGTATAAGTGTTGAATATTGCATATATGAACCTGATTTAATACGGACTGACTGTAAAATGACATTTATTGTCCTTTTCTCCATTTCAATCTCTCTCTCTCTCTCTCTCTCTCCCTCTCTCTCTCACACACACACACACACACACACACATTGCCGTATCACTTTCTCTGCTTCCTTTCTCTTGTTCTTTTCTTCTCAGGTCTTTTTCTCTGTCGATCTCTTTTTCTCTTGTTCATATCTTTTACCTACTCTTTTTTCTTTTGTTATTCTGCTATTTTCCTTCTTTCCTTGACCATTCTCTTTTGCTCTTGTACTTCTTCTTCCTCTTCTTCTTCTTCTTCTTTGTTTTCTTCTTCTTCTTTGCATCTCTCTCTCTCTGACTCTCTTTTCTCTGCCTTGTTCCTTCTCTCCCACTCTTTATTGTCCTTACACATTACGTACTTGGGAGTTTGGGATAAATTACCTCACAAAGGTAATAGAAGGTGTGTGTGTGTGTGTGTGTGTGTGTCTTTTTCGGATTAATTCTCCAGCTTTGACTTAAGTAAAAGTTAGGATTGGAAAGTATTTGAACACTGTACTATGTTTCTTACAAAAATAGTCTCAACAATCCAACTTTCATCCTCCTCCAAATAGGTTTAACTTTTGGAAAAACCCACCAGCCTCTATGCTTGAGTAACTAGAATCACTAGATTCTACTAAAAGCCTTGTAGTTTCCACTTATTGGAACTCGTGCTGCAGATGGAGTAGAAACTGAGGTTTTTGAAAAGCTGTGCTGGTAAATTCTGGCCATATGAATGGACCAGAGCTCCACCCCTCGAGCTGACAGGGGGATAGAGAAAGAGAGAGAGAAAAAGAGAGAGAGAGAGCACAAATCATTCTCAGCCAATCAGCTTTGATCTGCATGTCCCCACGGAGCCGTTTCTCCAGGCTATAGCGCGTCAATCACGCTAATACCCAGCCCCGCCTCCCGACTTTACCGCCGAGCTTAGATGTGGGATGACGAGAGATATTCAGCTACCGTGTGGGTTTTTTTCTTCCTCTCTTTCTCTCTCTCTCTCACACACACACACACATACACACACAATACTCTTCATCCATTCCCAGATTGATTCTCTTTCTTCGCTCTTTTCTCACTGTATCGTTATTCAAGCAGCAAACCGAAGTGTGTGTGGAAAGCCGCATTGTAATGACCTGATTTCGAACATTGAGGCTGAGACTCTTTCTCACACACACACACATACACACACGTCACGGTGCCTGCGGAGCAAATACCTGGGCGGAGCAGACGAAGTGGCACAGTTCTCATTAACACTTTTTCCCTTGTTACGGAACAGAGTGATTAATCACAGCGGAGAGAAAAAGAGAGAGAGACTGGACACACACTTATCTGTACAATCTATACTGCTGCAGAGCACGTAGAGGACACAGTGACCATGACTTGTGTGTTGAGCTTTATATGGATGTGTGTGTGTGTGTGTGAGTCTGTGTGTTTGACCAATTTGGACAATGACATCAGAAAGTTAACATTCATGTAAAATGTGGAGACGTAATAACATAAAAGAGAAAAGTTAGTTACTTCATGTGTGCTGTGTGAGTGAGTGATTGTCATTGTGATCACACTTGGAGGTGGTACCTTGCTCATGAGTACCTCAGTGGTACCTTTATGAGCACGGTACCGTCCCCAAGCACTGCTTCCTGGATGCTGCCCTTGTCAGTTGCCCACTGCTCTTTCATGGATGGGTCAAATGCAGAGGTCACATTTGGTTGTGGTGCACTGTGTGATGTGCTGTGGTGACAAATAATCACTCTACTCTAGTTACATCTAGTTATTATGCAAGTCAGTGGAGGGAGATTACAAAGATAGCAAGGTGTGTGTGAGAGCAGCGCATCGCCGTCTCATTTGCTGAGAGCTCTTGAGTTGTCTTTGTACGCGACACGTACCAAAAAAAGAGTCTTGAGTCTTGAGTTGT
Organism: Distichodus sexfasciatus; assembly: GCA_032718565.1. Classification (NCBI taxonomy): domain Eukaryota; kingdom Metazoa; phylum Chordata; class Actinopteri; order Characiformes; family Distichodontidae; genus Distichodus; species Distichodus sexfasciatus. Next base: position 332,922 of record JAVGVS010000302.1, on the reverse strand, counting down.
CTTTCGTCGTCTTTTCTTTACTAGAATTCAAAGTTTTACAAGCAAGAGATGAAACCCTAAGACTACAAAGATACTTTACGTGGCGTTACGTGACGGTCAAAAAACTGTAACCCTCGATGTAAAACTAGTTCTTTTACATTCTTACATCCTATATATACTTCTGATTTCGACACGTAAGGCACGTTACTTCTACTGTTACATACTAGTACATTTAACATGCATACGTATTGATAGAATCCTGCTACGTGGCACTGTACATGGAAAGTTATGGAAGGTTCCAGAAACATTTCTCTACTTTCTATTGCAAACAGCTACAAAACATTAAATCTAAATATTCACACATTCATGCACACAAAATGGCTCTAACATCCCGGCCCCTAACTGACTAGGCATTAGCATATCAATTACCAACTAAATTCACAGCCATTAACATTTTTATCTGGGTAAGTTCTTTTCCTGGTTTTGTGTCCAACAAGACAAGCTTGATGATGGGTCTTCGTGGTGCTTGTCTTTATCCAGACCTTGGCGCCGCAAACTCCGTCTCCTGAGTCTGGCATGACTTTGATAATTCTCCCCCATGGCCAGGATCTTCTTGGGAGGGACGGGTCGAACACGGCGACGACATCTCCTACCTCGAAGTTTCTTTTCAGCCCACGCCTTTCTTCTCTTTATGAAGATCGTTGTTCCCGGCCCCATTATGCTCTTCCCGTTCAGGCCCTGCCGATAAGAATGATTTATCTGTAGCAGATGTGTTCACTGCAAAGCTGCTTCTTTTGGGTTCACCTTTTCTGAAGCTTTCTTGTCTACCTGGGGTAGGGTCTTGAATATTACCAAACAATGGGTCATTAAGTGCTTTAGCTTGTTGACAGATAAAGTCCACCATGTCAGAGAACTTGACTTGTCTTCGTTTCTCGTCTGGAATACGCTGAGCAGACTGTCTCCACATCTCTCTCATCTTGTATGGAAGTTTGTACATGATGCGCTGCATGAAGGTTGTGGTGTTCAGTTCTGTGGCGTAGTTACCGTCATCCACTGCATTACGACATCCAGTCAGGAACAAGGCAAAGTCATCTAATCCTACTTTATCCTCTGATTTTATCTTTGGCCACTCTTTTACCTTTTCGACGTAGGCACTACTCATTTTACGTCTACCGCCATATTGACATTCAAGCAGTTTTCTAGCTTGTTCATATGCCTGATCTGGGGGCATGTTCTCACAGCTACTAACAAGTTCTTGAGGCTTCCCTCTTGTATACTGTTTTAAGTAGTACAACAGGTCTTGTTGATCGTCAGTTTTACTTTCGATGACGTGTTCGAAGGCCTTTATGAAAGATCTGTAGTTAAGAGGATCTCCTGTAAACACGAGAATTTCTCTACGAGGCAATTGAGTCAGACTTTGCAATTGGCTTCGAGCTGATTTCGGACAACTTGTTAGGTTCAAAACGCTCGCTGTTATCAATTTGTTCTTTCCTTATGCTAGCTAAAGGTTTTGGCTTGATTCTAGACCGTTCTGAGGAGTCGTCTGACGACTCATGTCATGTATTTATGTTTGTAAGTTTGTATTGCGTCTCTATCTTCCTTGTCTATTGCACAGTTAAAAGAGCGGATCAGGATACATTTCACTGCCTGTTGTACCTGTATAGCTTGCACGTGACAAATAAAGAATCTTGAATCTTGAATCTTGAATCTTTATACCCTTGATAGACCTTTAATCTAGCATCTGACGTGGCAAGCTCAGCCTGTATTTGCAACTGCTTCTTTCTTGCTCTCAAGCGAGCTTCTTCTTGTTCCAGTTCTACTTCCTCCTGAATAATGGCTGCTTTAGCTAACAATGCTTCATGATCTGCTTGGAGCCTTATTCTAGCCAAGCTAGTACTAGATCTTTGAGATGTACGACTTGCACGACTCTCTGTTCTGCTTGAATGGCTTTTATAACTTTTATTACTTTAACCGAACCGGCACTAGAAACACTGTCTGAGGGGTCGGCGTCTTCTTCCTTTTGAGAGCCGCTTCTTACGTGGACGATCCATTCTTCTGCCCGTTGTATGAACAACTTTAATCCTGTCTGCCTGCCCTCAACTATTTCCTGATCTTCCTCTATTTCATCTTCATCCCACAGCTTCCACAACTCTTCAGTAGCGTGCGTGTATTCCTCTAAGTGTCTTTTGAACTTTGGTAAAGCTTTCTCAACAGTGTCAATATTATTTTCATCTTGCATCAATTCATCTAGATTGCCTTTCTCCCTTTTTAGATATGACAGCTTCTCCCTGCGGCTATTCTTTAACTTTTTCTCATCCGATGCCTTTTCTTCGGTCTCTGGCGCCCCCTTTCTGGTCTATAAGCGCATCCACCGTCTCTGCTTCCATTTCGTTGCGACGCGATTCTCTACACACTGCCTGTGACGTTTCCTCTAACGTTACACAGCACTCTTTCAACTAATTCACTGCTTGTGAAAAGAGTTTCTTAATGTGCCGAATCGTTTCTCTTAAGCCTTAGGCTGCTTACTAAACTGGAAGCTCTGTGGACGTTTACTTTCGCTTTTCTTCGGATTTACTTCGTTGACAAGCTAGCCAGCTGTCTAACGCAAAAGAAGAGAACTTTCTGACCTGGCACTTTCGGACTTCTTCGGACCTTGATTCTTCAGATCCTCTTCGGACTTCCTATTCGGACTTCTTCTTCGGACTTCCTATTCGGACTTCTTCGGGGGAAGTTTAGCGCATCCGTCGCAAGATGTGTCGGTAAGTTTTCAGACTTCTTGGTTATTCGCTTCTTGAGCAGTTTTTTGACTTACTGTGAGAGCAGCGCATCGCTGTCTCATTTGCTGAGAACTCTTGAGTTGTCTTTGTACGCGACACGTACCAAAATGGCTCTAACAGTGTTTGTGTTTGTGAACGTGTTTCTCCTCACTGTTTTGGTTAAAATGAGGTCAGCAGACTGCGGCCTTCTAGATCTCAGCGCTGATCTCAGAACAGACTTAACAGAGCAGACAATATGGACACACATGCCATTCCAACAACAATGTCACACCCTGTGGGTTAAAATGGTCATACACACACACACATGCACCACTGCACTCTTGGTGTTGAATTAACACATTTTATGTAGACAGCAATCATCAAATTTTCATAAAATAATGAAAATCATCAATAATTATGAACCAAAACTGAAACCAGGTTTGAAATAGTTCTCACATATTAGTTGAAGGCACTTTTTGGCGTGTCGGTGGGTTTCAAAGGTATCTCATAGTTTAAAAATGAAAAATACAAGAACTTTTTCACATTTTCTTTTGCTTGAATATTTGGCCGCGGCGCTGCTGTTGTGCCCTTGGCCTTTCCCACCTTCTTCCACACAGCAGTCGAATTTCCCAGATGCTTATTTTCTTAATGATTACCTAGGAAACGTGTGCCCCCATTGACCCTACGCCTCAGAGTGTATATGTGTGTGTGTGTTTGAGAGAGAGAGAGAGAGACCTACTTCCAAAAGAGCCCTATATTTAGCCACCTCTGACCAATACTTGCGTACAGAACTCTTTCCCATAGAGATTACACACTCTGGTGTGTGTGTGTGTGTGTGTGTGTGTCCCAGTTTGGAACTGGGTCTCCACTACTGGGGTCTCACTGAGGAAAAATGAAAACAGCCCATGGAACCGTGTCCTCGATATGAGAGACAGGTTATTTATAGAAGTCTACAATATTAGAGTTGGGTTACTGAGTTGACAGTGTGTGTGTGTGTGTGTGTGTGGGAGGTGACAGCTCTAGAAGTGCACGGCGACAGGCATGTGTGTGCGCTTTGGGAATCGATGTGACACGTTACACGGGAGGGGTTGGGAGGTGATTTTTGCCGCTCGGCGACCCCTGACCTCACACGTCCAAAGCAGGCGCGTCCTGAGACGGAGATGCGTTTGGCCCAGAGCGTCTCTTTCTGTTCTGTTCTTTTCTTTCTTTCTTCTCTTCTCCTTTCTTCTCTTTTTCTCTTTTGCACTCTCTCAACGCAATATAGCCAAGGCGGTGAGGAAGATCAAAGGCAGTGACGTGACCTTGACATGTAAGCCTCAAAAAGAATTTGTGTGTGTGTGTGTAGGGAATAATATAAAGAAAAGTCAACGGAGACAATTCGGAATGTTTTGAGGTGTGTGTGGAGTCATAGGTTTGTAGTTCGTAAAAGTGAGTGATTATTTGTCATTGTGAACCCAACATAGCACAGCACACAGTGCACTACAACAAAATGTGAAAAGATTCTGCATTTGACTCATACATGAAAGAGCAGCGGGTAGCTGACAAGGGCAGTGCCGGGGGAGCAGAACTTGGGGACGATACCTTATTCATGAGTACCTCAGTGGTAACTTCAACGGTCTGGGATTTGAACCTTCTGTTCACAGGGCGAACAGCCTAACCGTTACGCTACCAACAAAAGTTGGTTGTGAAAAGTTGATTGTCTTGGATTTTAGAGGTTTTGTGAGAATATTTTTTGTATGTAAGGCTCAGTTATTATATGAAAGACTAAAATGATTTTGATAATAAAAGCACCTCACAAAGATCATAAAGATCTTGGGCAGCTGGAAGCGTAACGGTTAGGGAGTTGCCCTCAATCATTAAACACACCATGTAGTTGCAAAAATGAAAGTAATAGAAGTACTTTTCATAGGTACTTTTCATAGGTGTGTGTGTGTGTGATTGTGTGTTTGGACAGGATTTTGTGTGGTTGTGAGAACCTCATTATCTTCTAAAAGATACCATAAGCTGAGACTTGTCAGGTTTTTTGTGAGGACGTTTTTTTTTTTTTTTTTGTACCTGTGTACCGGTAGTCACAAGCTTACATTTTACATTTATGCCATTTAGCAGACGCTGTTATCCAGAGGGACTTCCATTTCTTAATTTCACGGACAGCTCCCCTGAGAGCAACTTGGGGTTAAGGATCTTGCTCAGAAACCCAGTGGTGGTTTCGACCCCCACAACCTCTTGGTCCAGAGACGAGTGTCCTACCACTAGGCCACCAACACCAAAAATACTTTGCAGGTTTATGTGAAAAATTAAAAAAGGTTGAAAATTGATTTTGATTACTGAGCTTAAGTTCAGGGTTAGTGTTGGGTTTAGCAGTAGAAAGTCAATGGAAGGTTTTTAGGTGATGATGAGGACCTGATTGTCCCCTAAAAGATAGGAAAAGCTGAGGTCTGTCAGACTCGAGTGGCTTTTTGGACTTCTTCGTGTGTGTGTGTGTGTGCCCTGCCCTCTTCTCAGATCTGCAGGGTTAGTAGAGTAGGTGTTGGATTACAGCAAAGCATCCTATGAGCCGTCTGTGTTATCTGGGCCTTAACCACTGATTATCAGCCTCTTTGAACACGGCCTAATAGCATTTCTCCAGGGCCCTGACCGAGCATTCTTTCATCCGCCTTCTGATTTATCTAACAAGGGTTTCCCCATGTCTGAACTCCCTCTTCCTCTCTCCCTCTCCCTTCTTTTTCTCTCTCTCTCTTTCTCTCACTCGTGCACTTACAGGCTGATTAAACGGATTAGGTGCTGGCGCATAAACTTCCACCTCGGCCGTCTCTCTCTCTCTTTATCCGAAAAGAAAAGGGGGGAGATTCCCTTGGCACTCGTTCCATTACCTCTCGGCAGCATCCAAGAAAAGCATTTGGCGCGTAAAGGGCTAATATGGAGCGCACGCTCTTACATAAACACAGGCGCTTTGCAAACACAACAGTGAGTTACTCTGTGAGTTACACACTAGACAGGCGATGGATGGGGAGACGAAGGAGGTAAAGGCGAAGCAACTTAAAAGAAAGTTCAGAGCCTCCTGCTGCTGCAGAACTTAATACCCTCTGCTTTCAACACACCTGATCCAATTCATGAAGTGCTTAGAAGCCCCTTTTTAAGGATGAAATGGGTTTGTTTCACTTCTGATTGTTCAGCTTTATAAAGCTTTATTTATAAATGTAGATTCTGTGTCAGGGAAGTACATCACAAAGGTACAAAGATGTGATTGCATGTATTTGTGTGGGCAGGATTTTAGGGGTTGTGAAAGCTTGATTGTCCCCTAAGACATAGGGAAACGTCAGGGTTTTAGGGCTTTGTGAGGGCAGCTTCTCATAAATAAAACATGCTCTTAAAGGAAATAAGCTGATTTTATGTGAAAAACTTGAAGAGATTTAAAAAATTGTGTTTACCTACTGAGGTTAGGGGGTAATGGTGGTCTAGTGGTTAGCCCTACCATCAATGGGTTCCTGAGCAAGACCCTTAACCCCAAGTTGCTCCTGGTAGACTTCCTGAAATTAGGAAATTTGAAATTTGCTCTGAATAAGAGCGTCTTCTAAATCATGCAGTAAATGGAAATCAGGTTCTGATAGAACTATGATTGGGGGCTTTCATTCTCACACTTTCTGGAGCTCCAGGTCTGACCCCAGACACGTTTTTTCCCCCATGTCATTTCCTCAATCAGCATCAAATAAGCTGTAATCACGAAGGCTAGTATTAGAAACTTTTGGAATGTTTGTTCTATTTTAAAAGATTACTGTGTCCTTTCCACCTCCGATTATTGACATCTAGTCATTATGGGAGTCTGTGGAAGGACCTTACAAAGATAATAGAATATGTGTGTGTGTGTGTGTTCGTAATGCAGGTTTATAGGTGGTTGTTAGGACCTGACTGTTCTCAAGATGAGGTGTAGTGAAGACCTGAAATAAGTCTTTGTCAATTTTTCAGTTTTGCATATGTGGTGCAGATGGATACAGAATAGTGATATACATACTAGTACTATAAATACTATCCTGATGAAACCTTCTGATTTGCACCATGTTTTAACCATGTTTTCTAGTGACTTCTGCTGGAATCCATTGTTCTAATGACAAGGTAATTATATGCATTGTTAGGTTAATAGCTATTGTTTTCATGTTTTGTTCATGGATTTATTTTCCTCACCTCCCTCCTTCCCTCCTCTCCCCCGTCCCTCCTAGTGTTTTTTGCCACTAGCTTGCCTCTCACTGTGAATTAGAAACCTGGTAGGAACAATAAAGGTTAAATCATAGTTCCAAAAGTGTTATTTATGGACCAACTTGGTAAAACAAAATATTCACATAAATTAATGCATGAAATTTGTGGGACCCCAACGGAATTCTGTTTCTTGTCTTACCTTCTACCACTTTTTGGCAATCCAGGTCCAAACCTCAAACCACATCTTGTTAAGCCTATAGAAGAAATCTTAGGAAGGTCTGTACGTTTTGATTCTAACTTTGGTCCTGAAATCCCATTGCTCTTCACAAATTCAGGTTTTCCCAGCCACAGTGAACTTTAAGGCCACAGTTTAACTTATGTAGCAGCTTACATGTGTTGTGTTGGTAAAGGAAATACCAAATATTGGGGATCAGGGTTGAGAACTGCTGTTGTAGATTCATTTCTGTCAACTTAACATTCTTTGGATTCCTTTGCCTCCATTTACCAATACAGCATTTAACAGACACTCTTATTCATATTCAGAAGGACTTTCATTTCCTAATTAGAGGGAGAGTGTCTCTGGAGCATCTTGGGGTTAAAGGTTGATGGTTCCCTGGAACTCAACTATCCAATTTTATGCTTGCTGACGTTTGAAATCAGTCAACATAATCATGTGCATGGACTGTGTTCCATTTCAGTAGAACTCAAGCTTGTCTATCAGTTCTTAAAACACATATTTTCACAAAGCAGCTTTACATATTACCGGGTCCAAGACCCTAGAGGGAGGTCTAGGCTGTCAGTGGCAGGGAAAAACTCCAGCTGTGGAAATTAAGATAAAACCTGGTAAGCAACAAAGACAAGGATCAATGACAAAGTCATTTCATAAGCAAGTGATTATGCATGAATAACAAAAGAATTAATCTTTAGACGATCAGGTAAAATTCAGTAACATGGAAATTGCAATGACCTACAAGACCCTCATGATCATGAAGTTTTATCTTCTGACCTCTTCCTGCTCCTTGTCCTAAATTAACCCAGCTTTGAGTTCTCCATTTGGGGTCTACCTCCTCATCATCCCACACTTCTGCGATGTGCATCACTTAACAGTCCTGCTCAATTTAGATAAGCTGGAATAAGTAGTTCCACGTCCTGACATGCAGATACAACCAGGCAGGTGTCTGGTCAGCTGTGCACAGCAATGACCAACTTTAAAAGCTTCCTTGCATTGATTTGACAGAAACCCCCAGCTGGACAGAACATTAACCGTTGACCTTGCTTGGAGACCTTCTGGCCCTGTGATGTCATGCCATCTAGTTTTTACAGGATATTTAGCAAGGTTGTTGTGTTTCTAAAGGTGCTGAACTTTATGGTGAAGGACCAGCTGAAGTAGTGTCTATTGTTAGGAGTCCTGAGCAGCTGTCCATTTTTGTTGAAGGGAACAAAGTCAAAGTCAAAGTAAACTTTATTGTCATCTCTTCTATATATTGTACAGATATACAGAGAGACGAGAAGACATGTCTCCAGTTTACACAGTGCAACAAGAAATAGAGAACAAAGAACAGATAGGGCACATGGAATAAACAACATATAAATAGGACATAAAATATACATTTTAAGCTCGCTTCAGCCATCTCAGGAAGTGGAGACGCTGCTGGGCCTTTTTGGTGATGGAGGTGGTATTGGTGGTCCAGGTGAGGTCGTCTAAGATGTGAACTCCCAGGAACTTGGTGTTTTTTACAGTCTCAACCGTGGAACCATGGATGCTGAGTGGTGTGTGGGTGGAGCGAGTTCTCCTGAAGTCGACAATCTTTTCCTTGGTTTTGTCCACATTCAGTAACAAGTTGTTCTCACTGCACCAGGCAGCCAGCCGCTGAACCTCATCTCTGTACGCTGGCGAATTTGATGATGTGGTTTGAGCTGTGCAGGGCATTGCAGTCGTGGGTCAGGAGTGTGAACAGAAGTGGACTGAGAACGCAGCCTTGAGGAGCTCCTGTGCTCAGTCTGATGGTTCTGGAAACGTTGTCGCCAATTCGGACGGACTGAGGTCTCTCTGACAGGAAATCCAGTATCCAGTTACAGAGTGAGGTGCTCAGTCCCAACTCACTTAGTTTCACACACAGTCTTTGGGGAATGATAGTGTTGAATGCTGAACTAAAGTCTATGAACAGCAATCTAACATGAGTCTTTATTGTCCAAGTGAGAGAGGGAAAGGTGAAGTGCAGAAGATATGGTGTCCTCAGTTGACCTGTTTGTGCAATATGCAAACTGCAGCGGGTGCAGTGAGTGGGGGAGGTTGCTTTTCACCTGTGCCATGACAAGTCTCTCAAAACACTTCATGGTGATGGGGGTCAAAGCGATGGGACGGTAGTCATTCAGGCAGGAAACTGAAGATTTCTTTGGCACTGGGATGATGGTGGTAGATTTGAAGCATGCTGGGATGATCTTCTGGCTCAGTGATGTGTTGAAGATGTCTGTGAAGACCTCGGCCAGCTGATCAGCGCAGTCTCTCAGCACACGACCTGGAATGTTGTCTGGACCGGCAGCTTTTTGTGGGTTGACCTTGGTGAAGGTTCTTCTCATGTCAGCTGCAGGCAGGGAGATGATCTGGTGGGTGATGGGAGGCATGGCTTTCGTCATGTGCATGTTGTTCAGTGCATCAAACCATGCGTTTAACTTGTTCAGCTCCTCAGGGAGTGTGGCATCCCCCTCACAGCTGCTTGGTGCTGGCTTGTACTGAGTGACAGCCTGGATGCCCTGCCATAAACTGCAAGAGTCTTTTATGTCATTGAAGTGGTTCTGGATCTTTTGTGCATGTGCTCGCTTTGCTTGTCGAATGGAGTGAGAGAGGTTAGCTCTGGCTGTTCTGAGAGCAGCTTTATTCCCAGACTGGAAATCAGCATCTCTCTCTCTTATCTGTGCCCTCACATGTGCTCTGAACCAGGGCTTCTTGTTGGCTCTAGTGGTGACATTCTTTAAGACGGTAACATCCTCTGTGCATTTACTGATGTAGCAGGTCACAGATTCTGCAAACTCGTCCAGGTTAATGCAGCCATCGTACATTGCCGCCTCTTTAAAAACATTCCAGTCCGTGCACTCAAAACAGTCCTGGAGTGCTGAGACAGCTCCACTGGGCCAGACTCTGATGGTTTTCCTGGCAGGTCTTGTGCATTTCAGCAGCGTTGAGTATGCGGGCAGGAGCATCACTGTAGCGTGGTCAGAAGACCCTATGTGTGGGTGCGCTGCTGCTTTGTAGGCACCACGCACATTGGTGTCCACGATGTCCACGTTCAGCCACGTTTCCATGACAACAAAGACGCAGCAGTTCTTTATTTCACGCTGGCTTGACTGCTGGAACCACAGATAGTCCATTTTATTGTCCAGTGAGCGGATGTTGGAGAGCAGGACAGAAGGAAGTGCCGGTTGGGCTGGGTTAGCTTTTAGCCTCATGCTATTGCCTGCACGCTTCCCCTGCTTTTGTTTATGTTGGCAACATTTGTGTTTTGGCCAGCTGCGTCTCTCCATCTTGGCCAGGCTCCTCCGATGGCAGATTTGTGCATTTTTTTCCGATTTCGAGCAGGATGTGTCTGACGTAGGTGATACGCATTGTAACTTGATCACAAACAAAGCGGAAAGTAAACAAGACGAATGAGAATTGCAGTATAAACACTGAATTTGCTGGAGTGCTGTTAGCCGATGCCAGCTCGTGGCACCGCTGGAACTTGCATTTGCGCCACTGGAACTTGCATTTCTAACAGGAACCGCTGAGAAGCATCCTATTTTTATTTTTTCCTAGTTTATTTGGTTAAGACCTATTGGTGGCACAGAATAGCGCAAGGGATGCAAGACACCTTATTGGTGAGACGTATGCAAACCTATACTGTGTTTAACAGTGGGCCAGTGTCACTTGGGCCAGGATGAGCTTCAAGCCTATGGAGATCTCCTTGGATGGAACTGCCATTCCCTCCATCAGTGAGCAGCCAGTGAAGAGTCTAAGGAAGCTGTTTGATGCCTTCTTGAAAGACACCGCCACCATCCAGAAGTCCAACAAAGAGCTGGAAAGTTGGCTCAACAAAGTCAGGCCTGCCAGGCAGATTCAAGGCCTGGATTTACCAGCACTCCATTCTACTGCATGTTCTGTGGCTGCTGCTGGTGTACTCAGTCCCAGTGTCAACAGTGGAGTTCCTGGAGAGGAAGATCACTAGATTTCTCTGTAAATGGTTGGGCCTCCCCCGCAGCCTTAGTAGTGCAGCCTTATATGGGACCAGCAACATCTTACAGTTTCCATTCAGTGGTCTCACAGAAGAATTCATGGTGGCAGGCACGAGAGAAGCCCTTCAATACAGGGACTCCCAGGACCAGAAAGTGTCAGCAGTCGGTATTGAGGTGAGAACAGGGAGGAAGTGGAGAGCAGAGAGAGCAGTGGAGGTGGCAGAGTCATGCCTCAGGCAGAAGGAGCTGGTGGGGACGTTGGCCACTGGGAGAGCTGGCTTGGGCTTTTTGGTCCAAGCAGGCACAGAGGAAGAGCAAGTGAGCAGAACAGTGGGGCTCAGACAGCAGGGGGCATGGAAAAAGTGGGAGAGTATCCTACAGTGCAAAGTAACCTGGACAAACATCATGCAGGCAGACTTCCATTTTGTCCGTTTCCTCGTCCAGGCTGTATATGATGCCCTACCAAGTCCAGCCAACCTCCATGTGTGGGGCAACAGTGAGACACCCGCATGTCAGCTATGCTCTGGAAGGGGATCCATACAACATCTGCTCAGTAGCTGTCCAAAGGCCCTAGCAGAACGTCGCAACCTTTGGTGCCATGACCAAGTGCTGAAGGCAGTGGCAGAAAGCATATGCAATGCCATTATCCCTGGCAGACACCATCTTGCCCCAAAGACAAGAATTGCCTTTGTCAAAGCTGGAGAGGAACCCTGTCGACAGCGAAGAACAAGGGCAGGTCTCCTCTACACAGCACCTGACTGGCAGCTGCAAGCCGACCTGGGGAAGCAGCTGAAGTTCCCTCAGCATATTGCCACAACAACACTCCAGCCAGACATAATCATCATCTCTGAGGCAACAAAACAGCTGATTGTGCTCGAACTCACAGTGCCCTGGGAAGAGTGGATGGAAGAGGCAAATGAAAGGAAATGGACAAAGTACCAGGAGCTGGGATAGGGGCTGGAAGACTCACTACGAGCCAGTAGAGGTGGGCTGTAGAGGTTTTGCAGGACGCTCACTCTGCAAAGTCCTCAACCAACTGGTCCTAACAGGAGTGGCTGAGAAGAGGGCCATCTGATCTGTATGCGAAGCCGCAGAGAAGGCCACAAGGTGGCTGTGGATAAAGAGGGCTGATCCATGGGCAGTTGCTGCTGGGACGCAAGCTGGGGTCTGATCAACCTCAGCTGGGTCGCCTGGGTGAGGGTGTCTGATGGTGAAAGACCTGAAACACCCAGTGACCCCAGGTTACATCACTGATGATGCGTCCCAGTGCATCCAGAAGATGTATCTTGCACGGCATGAGCCTAGAGGTGGGAAAAAGAAAGAAAATGGGTGTGTTTAAGGTAAAGAATTGTGTATAAAGTTGGAGCCCTGAAACCAGTCTGCGCGGACCCGTCAGCTGGCAAGGGCATTGTTGGATTGGGTTGTAATAAAGTTTGTTGCCCACTATAATTTCCTGCTGTTGGAGTTTTTAGTCGTCTAATCTGAAGAATCTTCCCCAACATTTTCACCTGCTCCACTCCATCTTTCATTGTCATGCACCAACACGGTCTGCTGCTAACAGATGATGAGGTATTATAATCCATTTGTATAATTTTTGCCATATTTGGTAATTATGTTAATGTATTTTTATGCTAAGCAAAAATGTTTAACCATACAATAAAGGAATTTGAATTTACAGATTCTGTTTACATTTACAAGACAGCTTTACTGACAGGGCTAAGAGTGCATTTTATTCACATACATGGAACCCATAACTATTGACAATACTGTAGATAATGCAGATTTGTCGCATTGCTACATTGCTAGAAGCATTAACTGTAGTCTACCTAAAGACTTGACTAGCTGTAGCATCAATTAGCATAAAATGTCAAGCAGTTCCATCAAAAACGTATGTGTCGAAATGAGTAATCACACCACCGTGTTATCTAGGATCATAAATCCACTGATTATTATTTTATTCAGTCAGCCATAGCTAAAGGCCAAGCTGTGTCAGTGTTGAAGCATCATCCATGTTAGCATTGTATATGCTTATGATCTTAAGCATATACATTGATTCTTGTCACACCATTAATGCTAAACACTAAACCGTTGCTAATTTATAGCAACACATGACAAACAAGGGCTAAATTCACAGCTAACAGCATATTAGCAGATGCTAATCTGGGTTTGTAATATAATCCAGTGGGAAACGCTAGCCCTGTAGATGGAAATCAGCAATGATTTGGCTTTTAATTTGCCCCCTCCCTTCCTCCTTCACTCCTCCCTCCCCATAGCAGTTGGGTAAGCAGCTAAGCACTGGGCTGTTACAGACAGAGATTAGGTTTGTGTAATTAGGGATTTCTAATTAACTAATTTACTAAAAGCGCCACTCATCCCACCCCCATCGAGGTCAAACAAGGCAGACCAAACTGCCCTGCCCCCAACTCAGAATCAGTCACTTTGCTGAAGAGTCAAGCCAAATTACACAGTCCAATGATTTCAAACATGGCTAATTAAATCTTTTCATTTTTATTACTTTGAAAGATTGTCTAGCAAACCAGTAACAGTTATTTTTATATGTACATATATATATAAAAATAACTGTTACTGGTTTGCTAGACAATCTTTCAAAGTAATAAAAATGAAAAGATTTAATTAGCCATGTTTGAAATCATTGGACTGTGTAATTTTGTACAGAAATGCTTAAAGGACACCAAATTATATAATAGCTCTGACTAAACATTTATAACAACATACATGCATAACTGTGTATTAAATACCTACTTTAAGGTGTAATTAAGTGTTATTTACGTTGACATGCATTTCAAATAGCAGACAAATACCAGAGCAATTTCCATTTCCTAATTACAGGGGCAGTGCACCTCATTTACCAACAGTTCTTAAGAAGATTTCTTTTTAAATCCCGCTTACACAGTTTTCATGAAGATTCTGACATTCACCAATGTTTTTTTTTTAAATATAATTTAAGATATGTTTGTAGGTTAGAACAGAATCTACAACTGCTGAAGAGCACTGATTATTTTATTGTATTTCTTTATTTATTTTATTGTATGTCTCTGTGTGCCAAAAGTTAGGTTTTGGTGTTTCTTTCAAATCTACAATTGCATAATACACCATTTAAACTTTCTTAAAAACAAATTTGGAAAAAAAAAACATTGGTGAATGAGGCTCAATGGGGTAGGGGTGAATGTAGGATAGAGCTGGATATGAACTTACAACCTTTTGCTCCTTTATGCCGCCACCACCACCCTTAAACAGGAGATATAAAAAGTAGTGTAAAAAGGATGCCTTACTATCAATATCAGTGCTGCAGAGAAATTGTTAGAAATAACGCTTCTCATATTGCAGCTAATAGTGCTGCACACGTGCATGTAAGAATCCATCATTAGAACAGTTTTTTTGTTTTTTCTAAAGGAGTAGTAAGAGCAGAAGCAAGGAGTAGTATTCAGTGGGAGACTTCATGCCAATTAGTCTTCAGTTAAAAGTCTTCTGTTTAACCACAGCACAGTGGGGACTAAAGTCTAGTCAACATTCTCCCATATGTAACAGTTCCTGCAGTGAATCTGATATTAGCATGACATTCCTTGAGGTAAAGAGAGAGAGAAATTAGCGATCTGGGAATTAATAGAGAAGAATCTAGGTTATAGACAGCGAAGGGACAGTAGCTAGACTCCCTCCATATGGTGTTTACACACACACACACACACACCCACGCACACATTTTTATTAAGCAAGAAGTATGTCCCAGCTTGCAATGAAAAATGTCACCTGTTTCTGAAAGCAAACTATACATTTATCCCAGACTTTAATTATGTCCCAAAACATTTTTCACTGTACCACAAATGTTAAGGATTTAAAGCCAGAAGTAAAGCAACACAACATGCAACCCTTGCCTCTATCCTATTAGAATCTTCAGGATCTACATTTTAGTTCCTCCTCACTCACCACACACTATGTATTCATCATGTTTGGAGAATGTCACGGTGCTTGTGTAGGGTGTAGTGAGTGTGTGTTATCTGTTCTGGAGCAGCTGTGTCTTGAATAATGTTGTGATTTCTGGGATGATTAGTGTCGCATCTTCAGGCACGATTATTCCCCCCATCAGTCTTCTTAGACTCAGTTATGTCCCCTGTAGTGTGAAGTGCAATCTGTGTGTGCTGACCTTCCTGATGACTAAACTTCATTAAGTAAGCAGTATTATACAGGACATAATCCTCAGGGACTGAATTAGACAATACTGACTCAACTGCTTTAAACACTAATCAGTCACTTTATTAACACCCACCTTATAGATTCACGTGTTTTTTGAACGCAGAATTATTCTTGGATGGACGTTTGTGTGCTTGTTGACTGCTCTTAACTGAGAAGTGATACTGATGTGTAAAAAACTCCAGCAAAACTGCTTAAAAATAGTGTGTGTGTGTGTGTGTGTGTGTGTGGTCTCAAACAGCTGGAACTGTGAGCCGAGGCAGACTTCCTCTGTGTGTTAGCGAGCTAAGGAGAGACAGCCAGACATACAGAGAGAGAAAGACAGAGAGAGAGAGAGGAAAACTGAGAAAGAGAGAAAAGGGAGGACTCAAAAATACAATGGTCAAAATGGATTGGCTAAAGTGCCCCCTTCCAATATAATGGAAACAAAGAGAAAAAAGAGAGAGGGAACAAAGAAAGATGTGAACAAGAAAGAGCAAAAAAAAGGAGTGGGGTGGAGGGTGGGGGAAGAATCTGGCAGAGGAAAGTCCTCTTTCTTTTCTTGGACAGCTGAGAGTCTTATTATGGGATTAAAGCTAAACATTCGCCTCATGGAATGCGATGTGGGCTGTGTGTGTGAGTGTGCGTGAGTGTGTGTGTGTATGTGTGTTGGGGGGTCTTGGCAGAGGGCCCGGGGTGGCAGATCAGTTTCGTAGCTGGAGGGAGGGAGCGAGAGAGGGAGGTGGGGGTGTGTTTCGGGAGCTTGGCCAGATCTATAAGGAACAGCTGCTGGATAAAGCGCAGGGTGACTTATAGAACCCCCACAATGCAACTGGTCTCCAGTGACTTCAGAAGTTCAAATGGCATCTGACTCAACAGACACACACACACACATACACACTTTGCTGCTGTAGATCTGTGTGTGTGTGCATTCTGCGTTTTCTTTATTTTCCGAGCGCCGTCTAAAACTCTTCCAGTTTCCAGTTCCTTACTTTTTTCCCTCTAAGCACACAATTCTGCTCCTAACCACACAAATCTGACAGTAGTGTCTTGTATACAAGCTTCCCACTCACCCTCACAAAACACACACAAGTACAGAGGGCGATGTTGACCTCACATCCAGAAAAGAGGACTCACACACCCACTTACACACACGTGCACACACACACACACACACATGGTGACAGTATGGGAATCCATACCTTTCCTTTATGTGGTCTGATTTCTGGTGAAGACTTGTGGTGTTGGCATGCGATCTGAGCGTGCCGCGTGTTTGTGTGTGTGTGTGTGTGTGTGCGTGTGTGTGTGGTGTGTGTTTGCGTGCGGCGAGTGTGTCGGGATAATGGATGTAAGAGGCGAGTGATCGTACGAACCATCAGCTGAGGTTTGGAGATCAAAGTTGGCGCGTGCTGCTTGTGAGTGTGTGTGTGTCCATCCTCGGGAGCTAATCAAAGACAACAATTTTCTTTGTGGCTAAAACCAATTTTGAAAGTTGGAATTTTGAATCCTCCGAGATTTATAACAGCAGCCGAATCCAGTTGAAATGCTTTTTCTGTGCTCCTGTTAACTATTCTTTAATGGCTCTTCCCTCAGTAAACAGCAGCCTGTCTGTCTGTCTGTATATCAATAGAATGAAGAATCGAATTGATCTGTCGGTCAGTCAGTCAATCAATCCATCAGTCAGTCTATCTATCTATCTATCTATCTATCTATCTATCTATCTATCTATCTATCTATCTATTAATCATTCCATCTATGTATCTATCTATCTCTCTACACTCTGTCTATTAATCACTCCATCTTTCTATCTATCTATCTATCTATCTATCTATCTATCTATCTATCTATCTATCTATCTATCTATCTATCACTCTATTAATCACTCTGTCTATTAATCACTCTATCTATCTATCTATCTATCTATCTATCTATCTATCTATCTATTAGAGTTTTTCTCAGTCGCTTTCATGCAATTTCCTCATCAGAAACACCATTCTCACCACTCTTAATGCAGTTCTCAAAACAGGAACACAGTCTCCCACACAAATTAGCATTTCTCATCTGACTTTGACAATTCATCAAAACAGTTCATGCATTCATCACTGAGAGTTGCAGGTCTCTCGCTCGCTTTTATACTGTGGCGCAATGCATTACTGTCATCAATCAAATCATTTTAAACTTCTTTCAGGTATGTAGTAAAGAGTAAGGCCAATCACACACTGTCAGTGGTTACAATAAAATTGGTCTTCAATTGAAAATAAGTAGAATTACATGTTCTCAGATAAGAATTAGTTGAAACAAAGAGAAACACATGTTCACAATCTTATATCACAGGTGCATGTCATGCCTCTAAATTGCATTCACACAAGCAGATATATAGATGCTCAGGTTCCGCTCAGGTTCCACTCAGTGCATAGTGCTGAAAATGGAGCTGGAAGTTGTGAGAGGGCGTGAGGCTCGAATGGCAAGAGGGAGAGGAGCATGCAGAGGACAAAGAAGGGCTCACGGAGATATCAGAGGGTCACTGCAGATGTCCCAGGCCAGCGAGGGGGCAATATCACAATGTGTGCTGCTACTGCTGAACATGGAGTCATTCACAGTGCAGCCAGCATTGGGCCCTGCAACACTGACCGGCTTCTTCAGTTTTTGGATGGGCTCTACACTGCTCTTATTCCAGAAAATGCTAGAGGGATTGTGAGGGCCAACATGCCATACTACGTTGTGATTTGGGACAATGTACGTTTTCACCATTCAAACCATGTGAGGGAATGGTTTGAAACCCACCAACAAATGATGATGGTGTTCTTGCCGCCTTATTCACCATTCCTCAACCCCATCAAGGAATTCTTCTCTGCTTGGAGGTGGAAGGTGTACGATTGCAGGCCCCATGATCAGATGTCATTATTGGAGGCAATGGATGCTGGCTGTGGAGACATCACACCTGAGGCTTGTCGGGCCTGGGTGCGGCGTGCCAAAATATTTTTCCCGCTTTGTCTCAGAAGAGAAAATATCAGGTGTGACGTAGATGCAATGATGTGGCCTAACAGGGAAGAGAGACTGGATGCCCCTTGAGGGACTTCACAGCACATCTGTGTTCCCCCTGCTCTAAACCAGGAGGTATGTAATTTGGTGCAGGTTTAGCCATGCTTTCTCAGTTATAGTAATTATCTGTAAATTTACAAATGTTTCGTGTTACATTTTATTGTTTTTTTTTTCTCTACATTAGATCTGAGTACGGATTTACTGAAAAGATTAAAACATTTGCTGATTAAGTCTCGATGCACTGGTGAAAGTGTTTTATTAATTTGTCACAGTGTTGAAGTAATTGACTGATGTATGTTCTGACACGCGTGCACAAGGTTTTGATTGTTTTAGTGGCTTCTGCACGGTTGATTCAGTGTTGGGAGTAACGCATTAACTGTTTTGAGAACTGCTTTAAGAGTGGTGAGAATGGTGTTTCTGATGAGGAAATTGCATGAAAGCGACTGAGAAAAACTGTAATCACTCATCGCCTGTCTGTCCGCCTGTTTATCTATCCATAAGATAAAATCTGGAACATTTACAGCAACATTCTGACTTTTTCACTCCATATAGACGCATTGATTCTCCTGCGCTGTGACCTTGAATGAGAAGACCTTCCCTTCTTTTGCTCTTTCTCCTGCTCTCTTCGTACGTGTGAGCGTGTCTGGGTGTGGGTGTATTTTCACACTACCAATCACTATTCTGGACACACCTGGTTGCATATGTATTTCTTGGTGACATTTTGATTTAGTGGCTTATGTTGGAAGACTGGAAATCATTTCAATGGACTCCCAGAGTATCTTCAAAATTCCTCTTGAAATAAAGTACATAGCATTGAAATACAAGCATTAAGGAAAGTGTGAGAACTACTGCTGTATGAACGAAGGACAAGTGTGAGTTCTAATTTAGTGGAAAAAGCATTAAACATTTCACAGTTTCTTATAGTTTGTTATTTAGTTTTGATAAGGACTTTACTAGTATTTTTGGTTTAAAAAAGTAAAAAATGTGGTGTGGTTATATGAGATATTACACAGACCTTTGGTTATACGAGGCAGAAGACTATGACTACTGTCCCACACCAATCTGAACCCTTCAAAGTAAATAATTACATAATAATTTGGGTGGAAATGAAGGATGGGCCGTTCTCAGCATCCCCCTTATCAGGGTAATGTTAATAGCCGCTAACGCCAAATGTAAATCACCACTGTCGCCAAGCGGCAAACTCAATCATCCCCGGAGCCATGACAACGACATAAGTGGGTGGTATTATGCAAATGAGGCCAAGGCAAAATTAAAGCTTCCGTCAGATTCGACCCCAGTTCGGGACAAAGGCAATGCAATCAAACCGGACTGACAAAAAACGTGTTTCTATTTTTCCTAATGGCTTACATTCTTTTTTAATGATTTCTGTCTTCTTTGCCTTGTTGTATCAGCAGGTCAGGGCGTAATGAGACGTTCCCGATGCACAGTGACACGCCGGCTCTGTGTCGTGGCCGAGGTGACGTTAACGTCTCGCTTGCTCGTTAAAAGAAGGCCAATCGGTTAATGCTGATTAGAGAATTACACCGGGCTGCTTAATCCCTGCTGTAATTACACTCGACAGCATGATTTCATTACTTGTACCTGTGTGTATTTGAGGGTTGCCGTTGTAAGAGTGTGTGTTTGAGCAGACCAGCTTGTGTGACGTCATCTCGTGCTCACCCGCAGAAGTCTTTGTTCAGTTCAACACATTACTAAGAGACAAAGGAATAACGACAGAGAATTTTTTTTCTGACTTTTCCATCAGCATGTTTTCTACACATTTCTATTTATGTCAAAGAATCGTTTTGGGGGAAATCATCAACTTCTCTCAAACAAAGCCAGCATTTGCTAATAATTATTGGAAGCTTATGATCCCCCAGCTTAGCATTATGTTAGAATTAAGCTCTCATCAAGCTTCCATTACATTTTAGCAAACATTAGATTCTCAGCTTCTGCGGAATTTGTGGTGAGGGAATTCATATGTAGCAGAAAATAGCTTTCTTAAAGATGAACAAAGGACGTTTTAAGGAGGAAAACGGAGGATGGGAGGAAGAGGAAGGAGGAGTGAAGGCCAGACAGAGGCAAAACAACAGCTGATGTGGTCACTCACACCATCGGTACAAAAAGTCGCCTCAGCAGAAGCAAGGTCATGTCGACCTGGAGACGAGGTCATCAAAGTGAGACAGGAAAGTCATGATTACACATCCAACCCCCCCCCCCCCCCACACACACACACACACACACACACACCCCCCATCAATGACACTACTGACACACATGCACACAGAGAGCAGCTGTCACCATTCATAAGACCTTCGGCAACTCTTAAAACAAAGGCAGTGTTCAAAGCAAGGAAGGAGAATTGCTCTGAGTGTGTGTGAGCTTGCGTTGGAGGGGGGTTAACGACCTCATCAACATATGTGAGTTTCTTGAGGTCAAGGGTGAGCCCCGGCGACCCCGAAGCCAAGCCTCACCGTGCGTCTGTGCGTTTATGGCGTCTGGCGTTTTAAAGGCACTTGTAAACATTAATGGCCCTTTCCCATGTCTTTATGCTTCGTTTACACGATGCGACTAATCGGGAGAGCGCTTAAATATTAACTTGAAAATTGCAGTGATTATGACAAAGAAATGAACCTGAAACAGCTTCAGGAAGAGGAAGTGATGGTCCTTTTTGTCAGGTGTGGCTAATTGGCAGTAATCGGGCAGCGACAATAACCCTTAATGTTAGTGTGCTAATTGCATCGTGAATCGTACACGGCGCTCGTCACTTCCGTGATGCCGTCGTTCTGGTCTGCGCTTCATTGTTCCTGAATGTGAGGCTTGCTAAGCCCCTCCCCGAGGGAGTGTTAATTAATTATTTCTTAATGACTTGAGGGATTTCAGAGCAACTGCATCATCAGAGGAAGAGGGGGAGGAGGAGGAGGATGTTTACTGGATGATTGGAGCTGAGCTGATGTGCTGCTTAAGGATTACAAGTCCGAAATACAGAATAAGAACGAAAGAATGAATTGAGGAAGGAAAGAAGGAAGGAAGGAAGGAGGTTAAAAAATAACAAGAAAACAAGTTAAGAAGTTAAAGTGAAAGAATTAAAAAAAAAAGAAATGGGGTAAGAAAGGAGATGAAAAGAAAGAAAGAAAGAATGAAAGAAAGACGAGAACAAAAGAAACGAGACAGAAAAAAGAAAACAATGATAAAAGCAAGGAAATTCAAAAATGAAGGAAAAATGAAAGAAGGGGAAAAAATGCAGTTAAGGAAGGAGGTAATGAGAAAATCCAAAACAGACAATAAGAAAGAAATAAGGAGTAGAGCAAAGAAGGTGAAGGAAGGAAGGAGATTAAAAAAATAAAAGGGTGAAGTGTAAGAAAGAAAAAAAGAAAGAAAGAGTGTACAGGAGAACAAAAGAAATGAGACAGAAAAAAAGAAACAATTAGGTTAGAAAAGCAGAAAAGAAAAATTGAGAAACGAAGGAAAAATTAGAGAAGGAACAAAATTGAGATAAGAATGAATAGAGCAAAGAAATGAAGGAAAGAGAGAAAGAAAAGGTAAGGAAATGGGTTGATGAAAGTAAGGACTGAAGGAACAAAAGAGAAATACGTTAGAGAGGTGGTAAAGGGAAAAGGTTAGAAAGGAAGGAAGGAAAAATGAATTTAAGAATGAGGAGGAAACAGGACACAGCTAAGGAACGGGCGGATAGAGGAAGGAAGAGTGATGTTTTGCTTCTTTTTTCCCTCAAGTTCTTCACAACCTCTCACTTTCTTTTCCTAAAGAACAGATGCTGTCAGTGGAACGAGAGAAAAAAAAGGAATGAAGGAGCTGAAGAAGGAAGGAAGGAACACTGCTTCTACTGAAAGCTGATCTGTGTGTGCCCATGAAAAAGCCAAGTCACTGCTTCTTTCCTCTTTCTTTTTATAAGAGGCATGAAGAGTGGAGGCGCTCGCGGGGTTCCTCTGAGCCGGACAGTTTTATTGGCCTCTTCGGAGGGGTCACAGGTCACAGTGCCACATGTGCTGATCAAATGGAGACAATAACATCTCCATTTCCATAACGTACTCCATCCCATGTGAGAGAGTGTGTGGGTGGGTGGGTTAGCGGGTTTTACACTCAAGCTCAGTTACTAACACATCTTTTGCTGTTATACAGTTTTTATGTTTTTTATACTACAGAGTATTATGTAATGGGGCGGCACAGTGGTTAGGGTTAGGGTTCTCACAGCGAGAAGGTCCAGGGTTCGATCCTGGGGTCAGCCATAGGGCCTTTCTGAGTGACGTTTGCATGTTCTCCCCGCGTTCGTGTGGGTTTCCTCCCACAGTCCAAAAGCATGCAATGTAGGTTAATTGGCAAGTCTAAATTGACCCCATAAGGTGTGAATGGGAGTGCGATTGTGTGAGTGTCTGTGCCCTGTGGTGTGTTGGCGCCTGCTCAGGGTTGGTCCCCACCTTGCGCCCGTAAATTCCAGGGATACCCACTGCGACCCGAGTTGGGATTAAGCAGTTCGGATAATGAATGAATGAATGAAAGAGTATTATGTAACGTGTAGAGAAATGCTGAGTCGACTACAAGGCCTCCAGATGTTTTTCACTCATAATATATATCCAGATACTGTATAATAAATGAATAATACAGGTATACATGTGTTATACCTACAGTATATATAGAGAGAAAAGTGTGTGTTGTATATGTATGCACACACACACACACACCCCACACACACACAACCCCACACTCCCCCACACACACCCCACAGATATAAACTACAGGTATATAATGTAGGTATATCTATTTTTCTATACTGACACTATGGTATATTGAGCAAAGTTGTTTAACACTATTTAACACTAATATACAGACACGCACACACACACACACACCTTTCTGTCTGTTTCTGTCAATAAACACACATCAATCTATATTTATGTATCATACACATATACATACTCCCCTGTGTGTTTACACATGAATATGAATATATACACAGATATCTATATCTATGTAGAGCAGACGTGTACACACACACACACCCCATTGTCTGGCTATTATGCAAAACATTATCTTTCAGCTCCTTTCTGTGTAGGAAATGTTCGAAGTAGCTTGAGGATGGCAGTGCAAAGTCCACTTTGCTTTGTAAGCCCTATAAAATGTTTTGCAAGGTTTATAGGCTTTTTATTATTGAGGACTGGATATTTGGAGTCCCTGACTTTCCATAGAACTGAGAGCTTTTGTTTTATAAACCTAGGTAGGTGTAGCACTGTAGTACAAACTGGTTCTGAGCGCATATGAACCATGAATTCAGTGTTCTACAGGGAATGACTAACTGAGAGATGTCAAAAAAAGGTCTTCAAGTTTCTAAAACAAATCCCTAAAGTCTGGGGCCTGAGTAGTGAGGAAAAATCTGCCTTTGTAGTAAGTAGGAAGAAAGCTTGAGCAGAATTGATACTCCCTGAACTTCCGATATAACCGTTATAAACTTGGTATTATTGTATATTGTATAGATCTTTACTGTCAGAATATTGCGGAGGAGCTACATTTGTTCAGAGACAAGTCATTTGTATAGACAGCACACACACACATACACACATCGCATTTCTACTGGACCTAACTTTTTAAATGGTAACTTATCCATAAGGAAGCAACCTTTTTTTTTATAGATATTGATGCATAAAAAATCTTTAATCTAAAAAAATATTTTTTCTCTCTTTACAAAGACAGGCATTTTCAACTTCAAGTGAGGTGGAGTCAGAGGGGACTCTTGGTTAACAGCAAACAAGGAGAATGGACCTCATTCACCAACTTTTCTAAAGAAAAACTGTTCATAAATGCAGGTATGCAGTTTTCAAAAAGATTAGGTTAATGTAGAATCTACGAATGCTGAAGACACAGCATTTTATTGCATTGATGTTTGTGTATTTAACCATTAATTTAATTATTTTATATAATTATTTTTAATTATTTATTTAATTATTCTCTTTAATTAAAAAGTAAGAAAAATTAAGATGTTGGTGAATGAGGCCCAAGGCTTCAAAACCTTACTGTGATTTGACATTGCATGGTAAAAAATATATAGCTTTTCAAATTACTTTTTACATCGTCACAAGAGTTTACCATGACACAGTTATTAAGTGTTAGCGAATGAAACTTCTCTTGCAGTGTAGCTAACGACTATATTAAACAGTAGCTTGGCTGCAGCTTATCTACTTTTAACCAAGAAAAGTGAAAGTGAGTGATTATTTGTCATTGTGAACACACCACAGCATAGCTCAGCACAGCACACAGTGCAACACAATGAAATGTGACCTCTGCATTTGACCCCTCTGTGAAGGAGCAGTGGGCAGCTAACATGGGCAGTGCCCAGGAAGCAGTGCTTGCGGATGGTACCTTGCTCATGCGTCCCTCACTGGTACCTTAGCCTGTCTGGGATTCAAACCAGCGGCCATCCGATCACGGGGCGAATGCCCTAACCGTTACACTATCAACTGCCCCAGGAGTAGCTTAAAACCTGAAAAGCTACGATTTAAAAGTACTGCCTGAACTAAGCTAAAGACACATCAAAACATTTCTGATGGTTTCCATGAAGTTTTTGATTTTATGTTTATGCTCAGAATATTTGTGTGGAGTAACGAGTTGTCCGTATAAAAACCAATCTAGATGCACACACACACACACTCTCTCTCACACACTCTCACAGAACACGAGAAACGTCACCGTCCTGCAGCAGTTGACATGACGAGTGAGCGCGGCGGAGGCCCTCTGCACTCGCGCCACAAACACTGGGTTACATAACACAACCTTTAGAATGAGCAAAGCAGTATGGGCCTTGAAACAAAGCTGCATTATTCAGAACACCCCGTCTCCTCAACACACACACACACCCACACATACCCGAACACACACACACACACACACACACAGGACCCCCATTAGTGCATAGTAGCTGTGTTTAGAGCCAGCTGTTGTTTCAGATGGCTGAATTGATGTGGGCTCCATCGAACCTAAATCACTCACAGATAAGCTGCCTCTCTCTCTCTCTTTTTCAGCCTCAAGCACATTACCCTCACGCCTCTACCTCTCCGATCCCCCCCATCCCCCCCACCCCCCCCCTTCTCTCTCTCCATCTCTTTCCTTCCCTCCTCTGTGCAGTACTCCCTCCCTTCCTCCCTCCCTCCCTCCTCTCTTCTTTTCTTTCTCTTTGTCTGGGCCAGTCTGGCCGCTCTAGCCGGTGCCAGTCCGTTCCAGTTGGCGTTTTTGAAGCTGGGATATTGAGCACCAAAACAGGCCTGTGCTGCCCCCATGAGGCAGACAGGGGCCCTGCGGATTGGAAGCTCTGTCTGGCACGAGGAAGAGAGAGAGAGCGGGAGAGAGGGAGAGATGATGAAATCCTGGCTGCTTTTCAGCAATGCAGTGAGGTCATCCCTCGCTCCTCTATACATTCAATGCGGCTCTTTCGCGCGTTCTTGCTCCAGACGTTATGCAAGCAAGAGATGGAGATGGAGAAAGAGAGAGAAAGAGAGAGAGATGAGGAGACGGAGGATAAGCAGCAGAGAGAGAGAGAGCCGGAGAGTAAAAGAGGGTTTTATGAGGACACGTTGACATGCATCCTGCAAGAAGCAGTCTATAATCTCATGCACTTACATTTGTGCTTATCTTGCAGAAGCCACAAGCCTTCGCTCACATGCTGACCACGGTGCTTTTTTTGTCCGAGTCCGACTCTGGAACAAAGGCACGAGAACACTCCCAATGCTGCAGCGTGACGCTCAATGTTAAACATTAATTTCTAAAAGCAGGTTCATAATTGTTAAATGCATTTCTCTAAAAGCATAAAATCTTTTGGATGTGTTTTTAATTCATGCATTAAATGCACTGATGGAAAAAATGCATTTCAGCAAAATTTTAGATCTCAAATATCTCAAAAAACAAATACATATTTCTGTCTCAATTTCGTTGTAATCACAATATCAACAGCCCAGGTTTAGGCATGTATTTTATAAAATAATGAATAAATTATTCAATCAAAATGCAATAAATAATGCAATAAAACATGGATCCTCCCTAAATAGACTAATTGTTCTGAACAGCTTATTAATGCATAAGAAAAATGATGAATGAAAAAATGATAAACAGTAACTGATAAAAGAGGGGAAGGTGATGTGGGTGTAAAACATAACGGCTAATGCAAAAAAACATGATTCGCTCCCAAAAAACGAAAAGCTACATTTTACAGTACAGTTATGTCATGTGGTTAAAGCCTGGGCGTGATTATGGTGTTATGAGGGCACGTGGTGGAGAGTAAGGGGTAAAAAGGGAGAATAATTTGGGTGGATGTCTGCGTACCAGGTGGAGCGTCTGGAACAAAGCCGTGCTGAATGCAGGAGTGAACAAAAGGATGCTTTAGAGTGTAAGTGCATTACATGAGCAGAAGGATCTGCAGGGGGGTGAGCTTATGACTACAGGTAATAAACCCCTCCCCCCTCTACACTTAGCATGTACAACACACACACATGAAGTTCTCGCTCTCCTTCA
Source organism: Distichodus sexfasciatus (assembly GCA_032718565.1). Taxonomy (NCBI): domain Eukaryota; kingdom Metazoa; phylum Chordata; class Actinopteri; order Characiformes; family Distichodontidae; genus Distichodus; species Distichodus sexfasciatus. Next base: position 306,043 of record JAVGVS010000302.1, on the reverse strand, counting down.
CACACTCGCAGCAACAACCTGATTTTATAGCATTGGTCTTTTTTTCTACACACACACACACATTATGACACAGTGTGACCTTGAATCTGAAGACATCAAAATCTGTTTCCATCTCTCTCTCTCTGTGCAGCTCTTGCTCTTCACCATTCTTTCTTTCTCTCACAGTATCTCTCGTCTTTCTAGGTGTCTCATTCTGTCTCTTTCACTTCATCTTTACATGTCTCTCTCAGTCTCTCTCTCGTTCTGTGTCTCTCCCTCTTTATCTTCTCACATTCTCCCTCTCTTTTCTTGGTGTCCTGATTTCTCTCTCTCTCTCTCTCTCATTCCTTTTCTCTTTCTTTCTTTCTTTCTTTCTGTCTCTCTCTCTCTCTCTCTCTCTCATTCCTTTTCTCTTTCTTTCTTTCTTTCTTTCTCTCTCTGTCTCTCTCTCTCTCTTCTCTGTTACATAATGACATTAAGAATGTCACTTCAAACACAGACACAGACCCTCACATACACACACACACACAGAGTCCGCAGTGACCTTGATGTGAAAAAAAAATTGGGTTCACTGAGTTCACAAGAGATGCAGAGGCATGTTGGAACCAACACACACACACACACTCACACACACCCCTCCCGGAGCTTCCGAAAACAAAGACAATCACTATTGTTCATCACCGAGCTTTTACTGTATCTGATATCAAAGCCACGAGCATCATTTGTCATGTGACTGACTGCTTTCACTCGGCACATCGTGGCAAGGTCACTTCAGTCAATTTAGCCGCTATAGCAGGAGCAACATTCCATTAGCATTCCCAATACATTCCCACGCACTTCCCATGGCTAGATCCGTGCGCCCGCACCTTTGCCAGGTGTGTGTGTGTGTGCGTGTGTGGTGTAGTGCGCTGCCCATCCCATTGGAACCGTCCAAACATGTTCAACTTGGTCCACATAGCAGTCACCTCACACAGAAGAACAAACGTGAAGTATTGGGAAAGCTACTTTTAAACTGTATAAGCTACTTAAAAGTTACTAAGCTACTGTTTTAATGCGGGAATTAGCTACAGAACAAGCTACAGAGAAAAAGTAGCTAATCTTGGCTATTTCATCTAGTGATGCTTAACGTCATGCTTGCATAAATTACACCAAAATAGGTGAGTTCTGTCCATTTCACTTTACAAAGTCTGTGAAATTTTGCTTCCATCTTCGCCAAAGTGGAGTCCTTCCTCCAACTCCATCTAGCAGCTGCCAAGATCGCACTGTGATATAAGGAGTGTGTGCTGATCACGGAAGCCTTAACATCCCACTTCTGCCAAGTCAACACGGGTCAGAAACACCTCGTAGTTGAAAATCCCTATTTTTGTAAAGAAAGAAAAACTATTTCCCAGCATGCTTCATGAATTCCGTTAAAAGTGTCTATTTCTTATTGAACGAGCAGCAAATCTCCACGTCTCATGCTAACCCTAATGACCTACTTTGAGAAAAGACGCTAAATCTACATTGAGGAGTGGAAATTAGTGAGAGTCTATAGACATCTGGCACTGACGGGGGGCATTCTGCACGCCTATCTATTAACAATTGGCACATCCTGTACATTTTAGTTTGACCCCTACAAGATAAAAGCCTTTGCACATTTCCTGAGCTTTCAAGAAAAAGCCTGAAATAAAAGGAAAAGTCAGGTTTATCCAGCAGATTAGGTGTAGCCCAAAACAGCTAGCTGATATGTTCAAACAAGTCAAGAACTTCTAACATGACTAGAGCTTCCGACTTGTAGGAAAAATACTGTCTGAAATGTTTTAATGCATGAATTGATACCTGTACAATACTTCCTATAGTAGTAGCTGTACTACATCCACGTAATAATTAAAGAGGGACACTTGGACATTGTTCAATCCCAAAAGAGGAGATTTTTCCAAACCTGAATCCACAGTAAATAAGATGGTACTGGCTTCATACTTTATTTAAACGTTGATAGCTGGAATAGTCCATTTGGTATTAAAAATATACATTTTACTGTGTTTATGTTCAAAAAACTCTCATTGGGTCAATGGTGAGGTTGTAGTACATGTGAAAAAACTATCAAACTAACTGTAAAAATGGTAATTGATGACTTCTAACTGTACAGGGCCAATTTAAAATGGCAAAAATTAATGTGTGCATTAATAACACATGCTTAGAGTTCATGTTAGTGATTTGCATCATCTATATATCAACTGTATTAAGAATTTTACATTTGTATTAACAATTTTACAAGTGTATGAAAGTGTTATAAAGTAGTTATTACAATATTATTACCTAGTTATTACTGATTATGGGTTAATACTAGTTCTGAAACTTTGGGTGTATTCACACCGGGAAAGTCCGTTTGTTCACTTGCTTTGGTCCAGACCAAATAAAATGTTTGAATATTTGAAAATGGTTCATTTTCACATTGTAGGCCTTGCAAGTGAACCAGAATTTGTTAACAAAACCAAATGTGACTATGCACAGCAAAACCTGTCAGTTGTCGCAACAGAGGTTTCCGAGAAAAACAACCGTTTATGTTGCGTGGGGTAAAATTTTGGATTTTTTGTTTTTAGTGTTTTGAAACAGTGGAAGGTCTATACTGTACTGTTGTGAATAAATTTCACAGAAAAACTTACCCTTTCCATCCTAAAAACGTGACTTTCTTGAGGTGAGGAATTCAATTCCAGCAGAATGTTAAACGTTTCTGTTTTGACCGCTCTACTCCAATATTTACGGTAAATCCACTGGTTGAATAACGTGAAGATAGTTCTCCGGAATCCATCTTCGTCTCCCAAGTTCAGTTAACCTAACGCAGGTAGGCCATCCATGTGGCTGTGAATGCAGCGTAGGCTACCGTAAATGCGACCGCACCAAGCGTCTGTGAGTGCTACGTCGATAGTCAACTTCGAAGGCAGATTTCTCCGTTTCTCACTTGGCGTGACGAGAGAAACCCAACTCCTTTGAATGTTGATATCTCAATCATATGTTGTCCGATTCATTTGATATAAGTATCGTTTTGAAGGTTGATTTATGCCCTTTCATGAACACTCAATTTGGAAAATTTGCGACAAGCGACTGGTTTTGCTGTGCAGAGTCACAAATGTGTGCTAAGGTTGTTCAACAACTGGACAGAAACGTGTGGGGCGGGGTCAAGAGCGTTGGATGCAACGTCAGTTTTACAATAAGATGCTAGTAATTTAGCAACGGCAGAGACGTGCTGTAAGACAGCTGTGAAGGAGAGGTCTCCTCGGAGCTCCGCGTTAACTCACGGCTCACTTCTAACACTGGCTATACACATCTGTGTGTTGTATAGTTATTTAAACAATTATTTTCCATAAGGCACGACAACGATGGGAGCCTGTTATATCCAAAAAGGTCTGCTCAAAAGATTCGTACCTTGGTTTATTTTTAAGTGAACTATACAAGGCAGGTTTGATTACACCCTATGACTTGCGATTTAAGTTTTAAGATGTCAAAATTATATATTTAATTTCTAAATATAAGCACAAAAAAAAACAGGTACGTTTGTCTGTGAACTTTCATTTTTCTCTAACACGTTTTTGTTTAAGTATATAACAGTCAGCTGAAACTTGGGTTAATGACAGTTGTTGAATTTAAATATATCTTTACAGATCTTTACAGGTCTGCTAAATGCTGTATATGTAAACATGGTAACTATTACAAGACTGGTTGCAGTTAAAATCCAAGCTGTTCTGAGCTTTTTAAAGGAGGTATGTCGTCAAATGTCTAATATAATATGAGCAAGTTTTATCAGTTAAACGTACACATTTTTAATTACAGCTCTCAGCCGTGTGAATTGACTGAAAAACGCTGTTATGAAGACCAGCGAAGGCCTGCGTGACGAAGGTGAGAAGGAAGGCAGAAAGACCTGCCATTGTCATGGGGCAAGTTTGAAGCTTTTGTGTGTGTGGAAATGTTTCAGTTTTTGACTGAATGGGCTATGACGGGTGGGCAGGGTAAAGGGGCACGTCAGGAGGGGCAGTAGAAACCCCAAGCCCGGGCAGTAGGACAATGGCGAGTGCACGAAGGGGGTGGCAGCTCTGGTTGGGTGGCAGATGGACGCTGTTGGTCATAATTTGCGCCCCGGCCGTGATGAGGGGGCCAAGCCAAGCATGGGTAATGTTGCCGTCCAATCGCACGCCAGTGCCAATTTCAGTCAAATGCGGCGGGAGCGACGAGTTCGGAGAATGCGCCAAGCTCAGAAGACCACCCAAACGACAGGCCCAAAACTGCACAGCTTGGGGATAAGGGAGGCTTACACACATCTGATAAGGTTTAAAGAGGGAGATGAGATAAGAGGAGAAGAACGGAGAAATAGGGAAGGGAAAAAGAGGTACGAGAAATTGAGATCTGAAGTGGACGGGAAAAGAGAGGAACAAACACATAAAGGAGGGGACAGAAGTGAGGCGAGGAGGAGAAGAGAGGATGACAAAATTGGGCAAAAAGGCATTACATAAAAGGTTGTGAGAGACAGCAGAGCAAAAAAGCAAAGAATCTTCTAACTCCCACAATAAAGGCTGCCAGCATTGTGATAACATGCTTGGACAGCTCCACTCAGCACTGCTGCATGCTAACTGTGCTCCCGTTTACTGTTGTCATTTCTCATTTCGCTCCCTCGCACCCCTTAATGAGCCTCAGTGGCCTCAGCTCCACGCCTGCTGCCGCTCGTTAGGGGCCCTGGGGTCGCCCCTGGCCTGTACAGCCCCAGAGATCAGCGCTCCTCCAGGGCCCCGGCTCAACACTATAGGTGGGTGCGGTGGGGGTCCGTTTGCCCCGCCGCTGTTCCCAGAAGCTGAGAGGTACACGGGCCCCCAAGAATCTCCCCTCAACCCCCCCGGGGATACAGGCATCTGGATGGGAGCGGGTGAAAAAGGGGGGAGTCCATTGTCAGAAGCCATCAGAACTCAAAGCAGCATGCATGGTGCTGGATACAAATCCTTTACAGGAGAGGGAAGGATTTTTTTGCACATTGTTGAGATTTTGCATTCTTTCTTTTTCCTCGTTTCCCCCCTCATTCACTTCTTAGTTTGTTTTCAGGAAAGGAGTGCTTTTTTGCCACCTTTCCCACCACTCTCAGATCTCAGTTACACTTGTAGAAGGAGGTGCATGCATTTTAAGCCCTGAAGAGGGTCGCAAAATGACTAAATGAACAAGATAACTGACTGCTGCTACTGCTGTCCACTGTTCACCTGCTCCACTATCCCTATGCTGCTACACCATCTCTGTGCCAAATGGGGTGGTGGTATTTTGGTAGTGGGTTCAAATCCTACCTCCAGCATTGCCACCATTAGTTCCATAAGCAAGACAAAGATCATTTGTCTTTGTGCACTACCCCTGTGTTACAGCATGTGAACGCTCTCTGTGTTGCTGCTTGCATAACATCTGCATAATATCTGCTGATGTTGCCTCCGCACTCCATCCCTGTGTCGCTCTTTGCGTTGCTGCCTGTGTGCACTGCTCCTGTGTTTCTGCTTGTGTACGCCTTCCCTGTAACATTGCTTGTGCCTATGTCACTGGCTATCTTCCCTGCCCCTGTGTCAGTGCATGTGTGTAATGCTCCAGTTGTGACCACTGTTCCAGGAAATCACTGCTTGTGCACAGCGTTTGTGTGTTGCTCCTTGTGCACGCCATCGCTGTATCACTGCTTGTTTATTGTGTCCTAGAGTTTCTGCTTCTGTACATTCTCTCTGTGTCACTGCATAAGTGCAATGTCTCATGTCTCTGTTTGTGTAACCTGTCCCTGTGTTGTTGCTTATGCGCTCTGTCCCTATGCTGCTGCTTGTGTAAACTGCATCTTGTGGGACAGTTGGAAGAATAACGGTTAGGGCATTCGCCCCACGATCGGAAGGTCACCGGTTCAAATCCCGGACCAGATACCACTGAGGTACTCAAGAGCAAGGTACTGTCCCCAAGCACTGCTTCCAGGGTGCTGCCCATGACTGCTCACACTGCTCCTTCACGATGGGTCCAAAGCAGAGATCACATTTCATTGTGGTGCACTGTGTGCTGTGCTGTGGTGTGTTCACAATGACAAATGTGTTCACATCTTTCACGTTTCACTTTCAATCTGTCTTGTTGCTTCTATACACTCTATTTGTGTTGTTCCTTGCTGTTTTTGAACATTGTTTCTACATAAATGGTGTGCACCTTGATTTGCAAATATTGCCTATGTTTTGCTGCTTGTGAACGCTAACTATTGTGTTGTTTGTTCACAGAGTATCTGTGTTGCTGCATGTGTACACTATGCCTGCGTTGCGGCTTCAGCATGTTGTTCCTGCGTCGCTGCTTGTGCACCCTGTCTCTGTGTCATTGCTTGTGTTCATTGTTACCGTGTCACCACTTGGGTAAATGGTCTCTGCACTTGTGTTGCTGCTTATTTCCACTGTATTTATGTCATCGTGTTTGCTGTTTCTCTGTTGCCACTTGTGCCCACTGTCCATGTGTTGTTGTTTACTCACATTGTGTTGATATTTGTTGTTAAACTGTTGTTAATCTTAAACTCACCGTAGCAGTATACCATTCCAGAAATCACTAGTTAACTGGCAATCTGCATTGGGATAAATGCACAAAAGCATCACGCCACAGGAACAGCTCAAGGTGATAAAATATGAAAGAAGAGTTCAAAAGCAGACTTAAGCAAATACGTCTGTAAGCAAATAAGTCTGGGCTCTCTCCAGATGAAGGAGCTTTTATCCATCTTACATCCTTCTTTCTCTCCTTCATGCCTCGTTTGTCACATGGTCTGGAATATGCCCAATTATTAACACACTCCGTTATAAAGCAAACACATTTTCCCTTGAGTGTGTGCTTTGATCAGCCATATTCTGCGACACACACACACTCTCTCACACACGTGTTTTTATATCATAGTGGGATCCAGAGGTTATAAACATATCTCACATCTGCTGCATTTATATGATGAATCTAAGATGATATATCAAATTTATTTATGCATAACCAAAACCAGAATTTTATTTGCTGTTTTTACTTTTAATTTAGACACTTTTTCATAGAGTGTAGATTAATTTGCTCCCCACACTGACAGATATACCACAAGTGCACACACACTTCCAGCAGGGATGAGCAGCAGGGATGATGGTGTGCATTATACATTAGGATAGGTGCATGTACATGTATTATTTATAGCTGGGGTGAACGAGTGCATACTGTCTGCCGTCTGCAAACTGCACCAGGGGGGAGGGAGCGAAGGAGGAAGGGAGGAGGAGAGATGATGGGTGTAGCGAGAGAGAGCACAGGGAGAGTGGAGAGTGAAGAAAGAGGAGAGAGAGAGAGAGAGAGAGAGAGAGAAAGAGAGCGATCATGGGGAGTGAAACACATGGAGAGTGATGAAGGGAGAGAGAGTGAGGGGGGATCATAGGAAGACACAGCATGGAGGTTGGGGAAAAGATGGAGTGTGTGGAAGAGGGAGAGAGATCTTGAGGACAGCAGGGAGAGAGAGATCATAGGGAGGGGAGCATAATGGAGAGAAAGAGAGAGATCATTGGGAGGACGAAAACATGGAGAGCGATGAAGAGAGAAAGAGAGAGAGAGAGTGTGAAAAAAGAAAAAATGGACCTTGAAGGAGGAGAATATAGAGAGAGATCATTGGAAGAGAAAACATGGAGGCTGAAGAAGACAGGAAGGAGAGAGAGACTGTGCAGAAAATAACATGGAGGTTGAAGAAGGAGAATAGAGAGACAGAAATTGAGAGAAATCATCATGAAAGAAAACATCACGGTTGAGGAGGAGAGGAATAAGAGAGAGAAAAGCATGGCGTGCATAGGTAGGGGAAGAGAGATCATGATGAGAGAGAGATCACAGGAAAAGAAGAATCATGAAGGGAGAGAGAGATCATTGCAACGACGGCCTATATTATTTCTCAGCCTCTATCTTATCCAGCTGTCAAAACACACAATCATTCTCGCGCTCTAAAAGCTTTCAAACTCACATCATCTGATAAGGTCATATTCTTAACATCCACCTTTTTCTCATCCTTTCATTCCGGATGAGCAAATGACCAGAGCTTTTACCGAGCTTTCAACAGCACTGTTCTCAATACTGTACAAGCTATTAACACCAGCAGGTTTGTCATCACTCATTACAGCCGAACAGTGACATCATCCACCCAGAATAGATCACGATCTGAGCGGCAGTGAGTGTGTATATGTATGTGAAAGAAAGAGAGGGATGTAAAAAGGGATGGAGGGAGGGTGGAGCTAGTCACACACACTTCTAATCTCTATATAGCACACAAAAAAAGAATACCTTGAAAGCGCTCAGCTAGTGCCGAAGGCAGCGAGAGAAATTTAACGCGGCTGAGATTTGCTAGCCCTCAATTAGCCAATCGCTTCACACGCGGCGACGCGGCCGTAGATTTTAATTGGCGGTTTCCTCCTCCCCTTCCCTTAATGCCTTTTGTCTTTGTGCAGTCACAAGCATGGCTTGGTCTGCTTCAACACACAACACACACACCGAACTGGGCCTTCTCGCAACAATGCGGCCACTCATCTGCATTTGAGAGGGCCAATCTGAATAAAGAGGCCGTATGTAAATGAGGGGGCGGGGCGGGCCTTTGTTAAAGTGATCCTAATTAGCGCAGAGAGCCGTCGGCCAATCAAAGCCTTGCTCTCCTTCATTATGGCCCCAGTCTCAGCGGTGGTCGGTCGCAGCGGCCCGGGGCATTGAGCGGGAGTTGACAACATTGCTCACTGAGTAATAAATCAAATAAATGTGTATTAATAATAATTTATTGATAAATGCCAAAATTGAATCTCATTGGGTTGTGGATTAGTTGATCAAAACGGATACCTAACAGTGATTATAATTAGTAATAGCATTTACTGTGATGGAGCTTTAACTTCATTCAAAACTGTTTGCCAAGAGCTATTTATTTAATTTCGGAAATGCGATTTTGTTTTGGCTGAAGCTAAGAAGCAAAAGACACCATGTACCTTTCTTAATAAATGGCAATATTCATGTTTCTAATTTTAACAAAAATAAGAACTCATCTACTTTAAATTTTGGCATTTGTTAAGGAAATCCAGCTCCAATATTACAAATACATTTAGTAAATAATTAGAATACTTAAATTGTAGATGAACTTTTTATATTTACTATAAGGTAATAATTTATTGTCTTTCTGGAAAATTTGACAAATACAATTTTGACAGCTTAGATTTTAGACTTAATATTTTTGCTGTCTCATTAACTACTTTTTACATTTTTTAACTTTTGCTTGCTGAAAGAGGAGGAGCGATGGTGACCTGGTGCTGTTACTGTTGGAGTAGTAAGTATAAATTCTTTGTTTACCATCTATATCTAGTGTATTGGAGCTTGCTGTGTGTCAGGCCGTGTTATTGAAGTCATAGCACTCTGTTTATATCCATAAATCAGGTCATTCAAGTAGTAGCCCACAGCTATTTATCCAGCCGGTAGCTAACATGCTAGCTAGTTGTCGATAGTTAGCATGCTAGTTTTCGCCATTCTCATTTTGACTTGAGAACATTGAATAATACAAATATGAACAAAAGCATCTCCTATCCAACTAGATACCTGCTGACAGTAGACTATGGGTGTCGTCAACTGTATTTCTCCAAGTGTGAAACTGCTCAGACGCATCTCTGGTTGTCTTACTGCCTACTTCTTACATTTTTCTCCTAAATTTGATTGATAGCATGTAGTTTTTCCCTGTCACAGTTCACTTGCCGAAACAAACTGATGACATAATCATTACATTACTGAGGGCCCAAGGGAGGAAGAGGACAAGGGAACGAGACACGGTAGGCTTAAATATAAATGAGACACAGCCATGTCTTGCATGCCACTGACCCACCTGCTCCCTCTCTCTATCTCTCTTATGCCCTCTCTCTTTCTCCCTCTCTCTCTCTCTCTTTCTCTCTCTTTCTCTCTCTCTCTCTCCTCTATCTTTCTCTGCCTCTTTCTCCATCCCCATCATCTAAGTTTGCAGACTTGCCTTCCAGTGTTGGAGGGCTTGTCTGCAAGCATGGGGAAAGGTACCACTGAGGTACTCATGAGCAAGGTCGCGTCTCCAAGTACTAGAAAATAAGCTGACGTCTGCTCTTTCAAGGATGGGTCAAATGCAGAGGTCACATTTCTGGTTGTGATGCACTGTGCACTGGGGTATGTTCACAATGACAAATAATCGCTCACTTATAATCACTTAATGTAATCTTTTAAGAGAAAAGGAGACTTTAATTTGATTTGAAAATTACCTTTTAACATTTTTTATAACGAACCTGAGTTTAAACAACTATTTAAAAGTTCTCATTCGTCTTTGCCACATTGCAGAGTGTTAAACGAAATTTAAGACTGAACAGGATTGAGTCTTTTTCGGTCATACCTTCCATTCTGCTCCAACTGTAACTGTGTGTAACGGGTTATGTACACACACCTTCTGTATTTTTTCAAGTCTTTAAAGAAGACGTTTAGAGGATGAAATCAATCACTGATCTGCAGTTGAAGTGAACGGGAGAGTGAAAGAGGAACATTCAGTTATAAAGGATGGCTTTACAGCTGCAACAGGGGGCCTATGAAGGAAACACACACACATACACACAGACCACCCCTAACCGCCATGGTTGCACTGGAATTTAGCATAACCACAAAAACTCTGGGGTCTTCCCTCAGGTGGACCCTAAAAACACAGAGGAGCACAGGGGGAACTCGGACCTGTGCGCTTTAAACAGGAACACGTTTCTAGGAAATCCTCAACCGCTGCTGTTTTTTAACCTTTTGATCACCGGAACGTGTCCCGAACTCGTGTGTCTTCAAGGTCTTCAAGGAAAGAACGGCCTAAGCCTTATTTATGCAGCTTAAAATCTAATTTTGGAGAGAGAGGAATAGAAACAGGAGGGAGCTGTTCCAGCTAGACGTGGAGTGGAAATTGTGTTATCTCCGAAGAACCATCAGTTCTACAAATGTCAAATTTTCCCCAAGGATCGCATGGGGTGTAAGGCACTGACCTGACAGGATCGCTTTGCGTCTGTACATCCCAGTTAAAACAGCTTATCCCAGTTTATCCCAGTTCATAAAAAGCCGTTTCATTTATGACTGGCTTATGCTGTGTGAAACAGTTAATACTGGTGATGATACCAAATTATTTTTGACAAACCAGTTTTATCCTTTAAAGTAAAACTATGTCATTTTTCAGCCTTCAAACTATATATTTACCAGATCGTTCTGAAGGTACATCAACTCACAATAGATTCAATTACACCTTTATCATTGCTTAAGGGTGTCTGTATTGCCCAAACTGGCATTATGAAACTTGGGGTTTTGGGGTAGGACCCTCACCACAAAAAGAACTACAAAATTTTACTGCTTTACAGCATACGTCACATTCGCCCTCCTCCTTCAAAAGACGAAGCAGGTGAATGAAGTTATGAAATTATGAAAATCTGACTGAAGCGGCAAGGAAAACGAAGATGGTAATGGTTAATATTGAAGTAATGTTTACTTGTGTATTAAATGTTCATGCTCCCGGTCACCCAGAGGAGGATGCGGTACCCTTTCGAGTCTTGGTTCCTCTCTTCCTACTAGATGGTGTTTTTCCGTGACACTGTCGTCTCAGGCTTGCTTGTTGGGGGTTTGGGTCGGTTATATGCAAAGCGCTTTGTGTTAATAACTGTTGTTAAGAGCACTATATAAATCAAATTGAAATGAATATTTCCACAGTGGGCAATCAGTTATATATAGGGCAGGCTGAGATGAAAACAAAAACACAATCTGTCCATTTGTCGTTTTTAGTCGAAGCTTTTGTTTCTGATATTTCGAAAAATAAAACAATATTCATGTTTTAATAAAATGCAGTAAGGCTACCTTATCTGGCCCAAAGACACTGATCGCACATTGTTGTCCTGCTTCAGGAAGTTTCCTGGTCTTGTTGGCTTGTCAACAAATGCACGTCTATTACTGCGACAGATTTTACAACAGTTATTACAGGTGATGCCGTTTCTCATCTGTAGGGGAGCAACTCTTACATACTGTTCTGAAAGTGAAAGTGAGTGATTAATTGTCATTGAACACACCACAGCACAGCACACAGTGCACCACAACCAAATGTGACCTCTGCATTTAACCCATGGCAGCTAACAAGCTCCCAGGGAGCAGTGCTTGTGGACGGTACCTTGCTCATGAGTACCTCAGTGGTAACTTTACCGGCCCTTTACTCGAACCTGCGACCTTCTGATCACGGGGCGAACACCCTACCGTTACGCCACCAACTGTTGCTGTAATGTAAACTATGTAGACCATTTCTACTAAATAATGCTAATAATAATAATACCAGTGACATTTAATCAGCTTTCCACTAGCAGTAGTCAAACATATGCTCATCATGAAACCTCTTTAAGTCCACGCCGGTCTGTGATGGACACTTCTGGAAGGGTTGAGAGTGTAAACAGCCAGATTTAGATCCAGGCAAGAACTGGGTGTTGGTGTTGAAGTAAAGTTTACCTGGATCTAAACCTCTCTTCTGGTAATCTCTGGATCAGATCTTCCTTCCCATCGTCACTACTGCATGGATGTGCTCAGAGCAAGCTGAGACTCAAACTTCAAACAGACCAATGGTAAAAGTGAGATTTCTCCAGTAGTGACAGGTATTTCCTGTGCTTTTAGAACACACACACACTTTGGAGGGATTTTACAGTGAACCTGCAGTTACGTGTTCCAGGTGTATGAGGAGCATGAGTGAGAGAGGTGGGGGGGAGGAGGAGGTGAACGAGGGAAAGAGAAAGAGATAGAGGCAGTAGTGAGGGAGAAAGAGAAAAATGGGGGATAGAGAGAGGGAAAGAGAAAGTGTCAGAGATTGAGAGAAAAAAGGATTGAGAGAACAGGCACCAGAGAGAACGAGAGAAAAGAGAGAAGGGAAAAGAGAGGAAAAAAGTGGATAGCGAAATAGAGACAGAGCGAGGGAGGGAGTGAGAGAGGGAGGTAAAGAGAAAGGGATAGAGGAAGTACAGCGGGAGAAAAAGAAAGATGGGGGATAGAGAGAGGGATAGAGAAAGTGTGAGAGAGAAAGAGAGTGAGAGAATAGACACCAGAGAGAAGGAGGGAAAAGAGAGAGAGAGGAAAAAGGATAGTGAAAGAGAGATGGAGCAAGGGGGGGAGGGAGGGAAAAAGAGAAAGGGATAGAGGCAGTAGTGAGGGAGAAAGAGAAAGATGGGGGATAGAGAGAGGGAAAGAGAAAGTGTGAGAGAGAAAAGGAGCAAGAGAATAGACACCAGAGGGAGAAAAGAGGATAGTGAAAGAGAGACGGAGCGAGGGAGGGTGTGAGAGAGGGAGGGGAAAAGGATGGGATATAGGCAGTAGTGAGGGACTAAGAGAGACTGAAAGAGAGCAAGAGAACACCAGAGAAAAGAGGATAGCGAGAGGGAGGGAGGAAAAGAGGGAAAGAGAGAGTAGGAAAAGAGACAGAGAGGGGAAAGGAAGAGGTCAAGAAAAAGTACAGATAAAGGGAGAGAGAGAGAGAGAGAGAGAGAGAGAGAGAGGGTGACGGAGAGAAGAAGGGGATGAGCGATGGAGGGAGGGAAGATGGAGAGAGAAGGAAGAGAAGAGTGTGTGAAAGTGTGTATTATCACTCTAAGTTCCATCATTCATCTGAAATTAGAAAAAGTTGAGATAAAAGTGGATAAAATGTCAAACGATAGAGCAACTAAAACTAAAAGAGCAGAAAAGTTAAAGCTAAAGTTACATTAACGTTTCATAATTTTTTTTGTGTTTTTTTTAAGTGATGTCGCTGCACATACGCGTGTGTGAACCATGTATGACCTTTGGGTCTCCCAAAGACCCAAGAACAGTGTGTGTGTATGTGTGTATAGGCATGTTTAGGCTGGAGTGTATACAGCCGGCCCACCGCAACATGTGTTTCTAATGAGCAAATAAAGATCAGCATTTCAAATAAAAGAAAAGCCTAATAGTAAGCAGGCAGAGCCGGTCGGCGGCGGTGGGTTCGGATTCCTGAGCGCTGAGCTGTATGTGGAAGTGAAATTAAAAATATCCCGAACATTTGGCCAAGGTCCAAGCGTGTGAAACGGCAGGAGTGGGCCACGGGGTCGGACGGCAGTCGAGAGGGGTGGGGTAGCGGCTCCCGTTCGAAGCCTCTCGCGTGGTTTCCGGGGCCTGGCGTGTCGTAGCGCGGCGGCTCGCTTCAAACGGAGCCGAGACGCGATGATTAATGACTTGTATTATCCCCCGAACGCACCACATTCAGCCCCAAAAAATACACGTCTCGCCTCTTCTACCGGGCCCGAGCGGAAAGGGGAATGTGTGGGGAGATCCTCTTTCATCCATCCCTCACTCTTCCCTCATACCCCTCTCTCTTTTCCTTTCTTTTTTCTGTCAGCAACTGTATGTAAACTCACACATATGGCACATCTGAGGACAATCACAGAGTGCACAGACTCTCTTTATCTTCCTGAGTGGGTATTTATTGCTTTTCCTAACACTGTCCACATGCAGAGATGGTGTCAGGGATCGGGGAACGGCAGATTACAATAACTACAGAGCCATTTACATTCCCTTTGCGTGAACAACCAATGAAAATGCAGGGTTGGATTATTATTATTTTTTAAACTATGGTAGATTTTTCTAAAAGACTCTGCACTTACACAAAGACATTTTGGTTCCTAACTGAGAAAGGCTGAGGTAGAAGTCTTCTGATTAAGATAAAAATCTTGAAGGTTGTGCATTTAAGGTGCAGTACTGTATAATTGCACGCTGAAATGTGTAACAGTGCAGCGTTGCATTTTAATAAATTAACAAATGTACAACACTACAATAGTCTCTTATTATACAAATGTGCACTGAAATGTGTAATCATATCAACTAATTGTTATCTGATTTTAATTCCACTCACTTTTTCTGACCACTACTCATCCTACAGTTGTTTGTGCTAGAAACTTCGTTCCATGTCCCACTGTAGTATACGCGATTTTGATACAAGCACTCGTTCAAGATCAGGTTTTTCTCCACAGACTAACATGGAGCTCAAATTTCATTGCTTTCCTGCCCGGCCGGATATTTTTCGAAAATCTGTAAATGTCATGACCTACACTCATTATTTTTTATTTTACTTCCGGGTTTTGGTGCTACCTCCAGGTTTCATTTTAGTTCCGGGTTTTGTTTTACTTCCGGGTTTACTTCTGCGTCGTCTTCCGAGGTTGTGCCACTTCCAGGGTCAACTTCTGTGTTTCCTTTTACTTCCGGGTTTTGTTTTAGTTCTAGGTTTACTTCCAGGTCTACTTTAGGGTTTGTGCTTCTTCTGGGTTTCGTTTGGCTTCAAGTTTTGTGCTATGTGGGGTTTTGTTTTACTTTCGGCACCATTATCAAATGTTATGAACAATCTGACTGATCTCATCATTGTACGTTAATATTTTTTCTCAATTTAAGCCAGTACATTTCTTTCATTTGCATCTAATGTTTTTATGCGAGATAAAAATGATTATTTATGATAAAAGGGATTATTTGTCATTGGGAACAGAGCACAGCCCAGCACATTGCACCATAACCAAATGTGACCCCTGCATTTGAGTCATCCGTGAAGGAGCAGAGGGTAGCTGTTTTTGGCAGTGCTTGGACACGGTACCTTGATCATGACTACCTCAGGGTCACTTCTTAGTATTGCACTCTTTAGTATGTAGTATTGTGACTGGATAATATTAAGAATGTGTAAAGTAAATGTCAAATGTCATTGTTTGAAACAATCTGCTGTTCATTTCCTGCATCTACTCTTCTGCTTCACCTCCTCCGTCTTATTTGTTTTTTAAAAATAGAAGAAAGATATGTTTCTTTACAAGACAAACGACACTACCCATAAAAAACAGATATTCTTTAAAACCCCTTAATTCCTTGTATTGTTTCATTAGAAAAAATCCTTTAATAATAATAAGAAATTTTATTAATATAGCACCTTTCATACATTTATATGCAGCTCAAAGTGCTTTACAGAGAGCAGACATAAACAATAAAAGATAGCAGTAAAAACAAGCAATAAGGACAAATATTACAAAATATTGAAAAAATATATATATTTTTTTTAAAAACACAAGGCATATATATAAAACCAAAAACACAAGGCATCCTCCAACCACCACCGGAACACCCAATGACGGGCCGACCTGACATGCAGCGACCCAAGAACAGCAACACTTAAAACAAGAACATAATCGATCAGACAACGCAAAGGAGATAAAAGTAATACATAAATATAAAACAGTGAGTACTAACTAAAAGTCAAGGTATAAAAGTGTGTTTTTAGCTGCTTTTTAAAAATATTGAAGGAGGAGGATGCCATTTGAAGACATTCTTTATTGGCAAAAAAATATACAGAACCGTAGAGTTTCTTCAACGTTTGGATCGAATGTGTTTTGTTGACGGAGTCATTTATGTATTTTGACAAAGAATTAGCCGTTCATCCTCTACATCCTTTCCGGTATTACTGAACCCTGCCATATTGCTGGTAAGAAAAAAATCAGTTGAAATAACATTTTATGCAATTAATATGTTTTTTCCCCTTCGGGTCTCGCTTACATGCACACACACACACACACACACAAACACACACACACACACACACACACACACATACACACACACACATATACACACGCCCACACAGTGAGACCTTAATGTTGGGTAACTAGAGTCCCCTTGATAGAGACGTTGATGGAGTTTTGTGATGTTTTATTGCACCGGTTCCTGACACAGGGGATCGAATGAGGCGACTTCCAGGCCGGACAGATTTCACGTCGGCGTGCTGGTGAATGCGTATTGGCGCATGTGCGTGTGTAACCCAAGACGTCGATCAATGGACGATACTGATCGGGGGTTGAATTCCGCCTGCTCAGTGTGCTGGAGGTCTGAGACCCTTCCGTCTGTTCACACTGACCTCTGCAACCTAGAGGACATATGGCGCTGATGCTGACCAAACTACTGATGTAGCTTTGGACTGATCCCATGTGTCAGGAACTGGTGTAATAAACTATCATAAAGCAAGCCCCAAGTCTTAAAAATGCTGCCGTCCACCTCTTTATAGAGCAAAAGCCACAAGAAAAAATATTTCATGCACATTTTCATGTTGCATCAAGTTTTAATGAAATAAAACTAAATGTTTGTATCCTTGCGTAAAATGTATGTTACTGCGACTAGACAAGTGAGCAGAAGATCTGCTCACCATCAGCATGAAGTTAAAGCTGAAGAATTGGACAGATTTTACATTTTTATGCAAATGTCGCTGGAAGGTTGGAGAATTTTTCTGTTTTCTAAAAATGTTGTCTTACTGCAGCCAGACAAATGGAGCGTAATGGAAAACCTGAAACCAGAATTCCCACACTTCACTTCACACATGGTGGAGCTGGAAGCATGTGGTAGTTCACTCACCTTTGAACTAGAACCATTACAGAGCACTTTGTTGTGTTTCCGACTTTAGATTTGGACATCGCTGTCCATTCAAGCAAATAAATCTGTTTGGTCATGGCCATTCTTGCTCAAGGAAATTATCACGTAATAGCGCTGACCTTTGACTTCTTTGATTGACCCTGGACTTCTAGTCCTTTCAACTGGGAACAGAAAAAGACAAGTTTGGATCATATTATGAGCTACTACAAGACGCTAATCCCACAGTTTTTGTAATTTTCGAATTCACAGTGAGGAACAACATGAGAAACGTTAATATTTCTTAACTCAGGAACAATGAGTAGAAATCTGATGAAGCTTTAGATTCACAAGTGATGCTGACAGTTGATTAAACACCAATCTTCAGGAAAGTTATTACAGACTTAACATGGTTATATCAAACTTTAATTAAATGTGCTTTTTGACAAAATAAATACATAAAAATGCTGCAGTGATACAACTCCAGCTCGTTTATTATTAGTGATTCTACTACAAGCATACACAAGAATTACTTTACTCATAAATCAGATTGACAGTTTGCTCTCCCATTACGTCCACATTGTTTGATACTCTAGCTGTCAGTTTGCCAGTAAAGGGAAGCATATGAGTATACACAGAACGCTGAACTTCTGAACACAAACAAACAGCCCGACATCTCAATCAAACTCACACGTAACTCCCGAAAGGTCTGGCAGCCAAAGAAAACTTCATGTAGCAATCATTAGCGTCTGGTGAGGAAAACTACGATTCCGAACCTAGCTCCTGAAATTCTGGCTACATCCCAAACCGCATGCTAACATACTAAAATACGTGTTAAAACAGAATGTCAACATTGACGGCACACTATTTAGACTCCATTTAGCACTCTTATGTGCGGTTTTGGTGCATAGACTCTGTTTCGGACCTGAAATATGATTTTATAAGGACCTCTTGCTGTGACCGTTCTAAAGGGTCAGCGTCAACTCGAGACCGTCTCACACTCAGACCTGTTAACTAGCGTCATGAGGTTTTAATGGCACCAGGAGGAGAACTGGCGGAAAAATAATAATTAAACAGCCACCAGGGCGAAGGAAGGGACTGAAGTATTCCCTCGTAGCGCAATAAAAAAAGCCGGCGGGAACCCAGAATGTACAACACTATGAGGAGCTGAAAGGGCCCATGTGTGTATCTCACACATGTTTTTACTCTATATGTAAGTTGGTGCAAAGCAGTATGGGGGACTGCATTTTCTGTTGCACTAGCTAGCAATGTGAAACCAGAAAAGTGTGCTAATACTGCAAATCCCAAATCAAGTGGGGTTTTGAAATTCAAAGGTTTGCTAGAGTCATAAAGATAGGAAAATTATCTTTGACCTTTGTATCTTTCCATGATGGACATTTCGGGACAGGTTAATAACAGAAGGCAAATTTTTTGACCACGTAGAATGAGGTGTTGGCGCAAACCTAATGAGAAAAGACAATATTTAGGGGTCCAAGCACGAAGGGGGGGCTATTTGGAATTAGCATCAATGGCAGCAGTTCAACAGTAGGGAGCGCTATAAATGCTAAATGCTTATATCTCAGGAGCTTTAGGTCTGATTTTACTTAATTTGAAATAAACAATCTAAACTAAGATATGGAAGAGGGAAATATGCAATGTTAGTGTCTGTACAGTAGGGGGCGCTAAAATGCTACATACACTTATGCAGTGTCATAATAGAGCTTTTTTGGTGGGGGGGATTGTGCTAATTTTGACTTCTGACTCACTGACTCCTTTGTCCACATCAGCTGCTATTGTGCTGCCTTTTGTGACTTTTGCTTGGACCCTGCTTATTGCTGTTATCAGGGTTTTTTTTAACTGGTGTTCTCCCGTCATGGCACATTAATAACTACACAAAGTGGGGACACAAATGAAAAACTGCTAGTTAAACAAATATCCTTTCCAAATATCCTAATGTCCCTTCCTTCAAAGCCAAAACATTCCATAACATTTCCATAACATTCCCCCTTTTTCCATAACTTTGATTTCTCAAGATAACAAAATCTGTTATCTCAAAACAATATCTTATCCTCCAAACATCATCTGGTAGCCATGGAGAGATCCTGGGCCATCTGGTTGGGAGCTTACTAGTCATTCAGGGTCAATAATTTTCCCACCAGTAAAGTTGCAAATATCTGGGTGATAATTCAATAGACATACTGTTTTTTTGCTTTGCGACAGACTTGTGGTCAAAATACATTTTGATATGCCAATCAATTATGATAATGATGTACAATATATCAAGTCTATTGAAAGATCAAAAATATCTTGAGAAAATAACTCTTGTGTTTTGTTTAGATCATGAGAATAACAATTTGTGATCTTGAGAAAACAACTTTCGTTTTTAATGATTTAAAAAATCTAATTTGTGATCTCAATTATTATCTCATGATAATTCAAGGAATGAAACGTTTTCATATTCGCAACTTACCAACTTTTCAATATAAAAACTCCACTTCTCATGTGAATTATGTAGGCCTACTGTAATATGTTACACCCATGTTTGTTTGGTTTTATTTCTGTTTATTTTTCATTAAAATCTATGTTAAGACCTTTCATCTGCACCCCATCCTTGCTGAACCTTTACTCATGATTAATATATTTTTGCATTTTACTTTCTTACAAACGTTGTCATTTCTTTGTTGTATCTTGTCACTGACTGAATGCTTTGTACCTAGTTGTCCATCAATATATCATATAACAAAATCTAAAAGATAAACAATCAACGTTTTTTTTAAGACAGAGTTGTGCCTGTTTGGAAAGCCTAATAAATGTTTCTGATCCCAGTGCTGGTAATGAGTCATCTCAGAACAGGATGTGATTCAGTCGCCTTGCTTTCACCATATTTAAATGCCTGCTAGTGCCATAGGACCTTCATTGTAGACAGTGGCTGCTTGTTCAGTAGTTGATCTTAAATCAGTTTACACTGAGATGGGGTAAATCACTTCCATCAGTTTATGGCCTCGTGGGAAGAGAGAAAATGAATGCAATTCAGTCCACAAAGCTACTCAAAGTCCATTTTGGAGCATGGATTTTTTTTTTTGAATGGACTGATTTGTGGAACGGTGACGGTACGGTTTTGGGAGTGTTTCCTGTGTGTCATTTGATGAAAAAGTAGGTTTGCAAGGTTTGAGAAAGACCTTTGTGGCCTTAACCTTTACTCGACATAGACAACTCTGTTCTGGCTTCACAGAAGTACACTTCATCACACTGAAGAGCACTAACAAAAGCACAAAAAAATGTTCAGTGTGGTCTTGTTTCTGTTTCTGTTTGTAAAGTTTGTAGTTTCTTCCTTAAAAAGTTTGAAGCTGCTGCGCTGCCATCATGACAACTTTTATTATAATTATAGGCAAGTAGAGATTAAAAATATTATTATTAGTCGGTTTAGCAACAAAGCAGTTAAGATAAGGTACAAGTAGTTAGTACTATATATAGGTCTTTTAAACCTAGTTTTATACAATGACTGGGCAAAAACTCACGTAGTATTTGTAAACAAGCATCCATGGAAAGGAACGCCTCTGAAAACGAAAGCAACACCTCTGCAGTAAAGCAAGTACATCTTAGACTCACATCTTAGAAACATCCTAGAATCTAACACAGTTGACACAACCACATCTGTGTGCATGGTAACTCGTGATACACACATCATTTTTGGAGCTTGAGGCATTTGACCCACTGCCTTGGTCTTGAGAGATAGCGAGTCATGGGTGTTAACGAGAGATCAGTTCTGGGAGCTATCACTGAGCCGTTCACACGGTCACAGCTCACTAATAATAACTCACCGCACCAACACTCACACTACCAAAACACAAGAGTCTATATGAATCTGAGAAGGCAAACATGTTGGGAGAATTCTCTGAAATAAATATAATCACTACTATACATATTTGGACACTGGCGTGTGTATATTGATATTTTTACATTATAATATGTTAAATATATGACTGTATAGTATGTTTATTGTATTATTGTCAAAGTCAACGTAAACTTTATTGTCGTCTCTGCTATATATTGTATACAGAGAGACGAAATGATGAGCATAGCACAATGATATCGTATTATCTTTAAATAATATTAATATTAATACAAATATTATTAACATTTGTATAATTTTGGTATTATTTTTTAAATCAATGATGAGCCATAACGTTAAACTGCAACTGCACCGTTTGTAAATAATTTTGCAGTTTTAAAGGGTTGGCCATATGGGGATTATCTCTGAATTTGTGGAGTTGTAAGTAATTACGTACCAGGTCTGTAAAGTACATAGTGTTGTTAGTCATGGCTCTCTCTGGACTTTACCCTCTCCGCCCACCAGAGGGCACCCCGTCCTGTTTTGTGTGTCTGATGTGGTATGTCTGTCATTACTCCCAGCCTCGTTTCTTGATCTCTTGGTTTTATTGGTTCCTGCTTTAGTCCCCGCCCCCAGCTTACTGTTAATCTATTGGTTTAGCTTTTAGTATCTTGTTTGGTTTAATCATTTTGCTTAGTGTTTACATGTGTTTCACTTTAGTTTGTTTTCTATTTAGGTCTGTCTTTCCTTTCTGCTCCCTTTTGGTTGGTCCACTGTTGCTCTACCCCACGTTGGTGTGCTTTGTTGTGTGTGTTTTGGGAAAGAAGAAGTTGTTAGTTTGTTATTTTGTGGACCTCAACCCTGTTTTTATTTCACCGTTCAAATAAATGCTTGCATATTTTACAGCGAGAAGGTCTTGGGTTCGATTCCCGGGTCGGGCATAGGGTCTTTCCGTGTGGAGTTTGCATGCTCTCCTCGTGTTCGTGTGTGTTTCCTGCAGGTGCTCCGGTTTCCTCCCACAGTCTAAAAGCATGTAATATAGGTTAATTGGCAAATCTAAATTGGCCCTGTCAGATCCGAATGTGTGAGTGTATGTGCCCTGCGGTATGTTGGCACCTACCCACAGATGGTTCCCAGGATAGGCGCCAGTCTCCCTGCGACCCCAGTTGGGATTAAGCGGTTCGGATATATTTTAATACACTATTGTTTTTTAGACTTGAACATTCTGACAATCTGACATTCTAATCAAACATTCTTGGGTTATATTTGATTTTGAAAGATTCACTGGCTGATGCTTTTTATTTAAACCTTAATGCTAGTTAGGTTTACTGCTGTTACTACTGCTTCAGTTGTAATGTTGAGCTATCCAAAATGAAGCCAAATAATTTGGCCTCAACAATTCAGAAAACAATGATTGTTACATCCAAGAGGCAACATGTTACCACTTTTTGTGGGATTTCCACAGATGACACAAAGCCTGCCTCTTTCGCACAGTGAATTAAGTGAAAGGTTTTTTTTTTTTTTTTTTACAGTGCACTGGTGATGGCACAAAAACGGTGCAAACAAAAGCCTGGACAAAACAAATAAAACACGAGAAGACGGTATATACAAAGATTTGCAAGAGCAACCGATCCAAAAAGGGTAATCCCAGCTCAAATCCAGTATAATCTAATATTTATTTGTCACTCTTTCTCCACACCAACACTCCTTACAAAAAAAAAAAAAAAAAACTCCCCCACCAACATAAAGTAGCCACCTTAAATAATTTACACACAGGAAGTAGATTTTAGGTCATAGGTCAAACCCAGGTATAAAAACAGGAAACAGTTTGGCTCTGTTTGGCCATGTGTTACAATTACAGGTAAGATGCTCTGTTCACTGGTACAATTTACAATTATATGTTACAATTTACTGTCTCTGTGACCCTGCAGGTGTCACAATGATCTGTTCAAAATTATGTATTATATAAACATCTATTCAATGCTACCCCTCAGTGATTGCTCTGTATGCTTGATAGCAAATAGCTGATTCTTATTAATTTTGTCTTTTATTTTATCTCACCAATCTCAGGGAATACTTCTTCCACTACAATTTTCAGTTCGATATCTGTGTCTTTCGGATATGACACTCCACTGTGGTTTCCCGTCCGGCTAATCAAATCATGGTGCCGAATGAGCACAATCCCCCTACTGTACCCGCAGCTCAGCTCATGTCATTTTCCACGAGAGCAAGAGAGAGGAAGGAAGAAAGAGGAAAGTAGGTTGGAGACAATCAGCTTCCCGCCGACAGCCGAAGCTATTTCCACTCGTGTCGCCGCGCCGACATCTGGCAACGTGTTTATCTCGAGTCCGCCGCTCACACTTAGAATGTCCTACAACTCTCCAGTTGAGAGAGAGAGAGTGTACAGTATGTGACTAACAGTGAGTGAGAGAGATATGAAAGACAGGCCTACAGTGTTGAGCTCTAGAGGCATTTGACAGGTTTCTCTTATCTTTTGCCCAGACTTACTGTGGGCCCCAGACTTACTATAGAATGAGAGAGGGAGATGGAGAGAGGGAGATGGGGAGACGGAGAGACCGATGGTCCAAAGGACAGTGCTGGCCAAGAACCAAGCGGGTCAGAAGCTAAATAACTGACCGTCAGCTAATAGCCACTGACCATCATTCTCACCGCCAACACATGGACACAAGGCAGGAATCCAGTGTGTGTGTGTGTGTGCGTGTGTGTGTGTGTGTGCGTGTGTGTGTGTGTGTGCGTGTGTGTGTGCGTGTGTGTGTGTGTGTGTGTGTGTGTGTGTGGTGCCCAGTAATACCCAAACCATTCCCATCTCTCTTCATACATAATATTGATTTGATATTTCTGTTACGTTCATGTAATGTTACACTTCAACAGGGCAGTCAATTCAACAGGGCAGATTGTCCAGTTGCCGAAAAATTTTAAAGAGAAGTCTTCCCACATTAGGCCTGAGTTTACAGTAAATATCTCATCGTATATACACACAGATACAAGACTTTAACGTTACCTTTAAATCAGAATATTTTGTTTTTTAAAATGAGTGGCTTAATGTATATCCTTTATAATCATATCTCATTAAGACTTTTAGGCCACACATAGTGTAAAACACACTTTGGAGGGCATGATTTTGTTAGCTGGGTTAAAAGAACATGGTAACGATGTGACTCTGTGGCAAACCGAAACACCTCACAATCTCCACAAGACCAATTAATTCAATTTTTTTTTTCTCAACTTCATTTTCTCAGCAAACGCACATGAACGGTATGCTCTCGAAGCGGCTTTTCACCTCTGCCCACGCCTACAACTTAAACAAAAGCTCGAAAGAAATCCCAAAAGCGTGCATCAATCGGTTACTGTAGTGCCTTAATCTCAACCATATGGTAAACTCCATCGGCCCGTCCTGGCCTCCGTCGTCTCCGTCGTCCTGCCGCCGACCACGCCGACCCTCGGGCCCTCGCTTCACACGGCAGCGTATAAACGGAGATTTCTTTACCCAGGCGCCCGGTGGCTCCCGCTCCTACCGAAACGGATACGCTCGAGTTTTACACAGTGATTAATCACACAAACAGACACGCTATGCTGAACACGGCCCCTGATCACCTCCACAGCGGCGTCCGGAGGCGAGAGGAGGCAGCCCACACAGAGGCCACTTTGTGCGGGAAACACAAGCGATTGTCGGCGCGGGGCGACAGGGCCCAGGGGCGCACATGAAAGTGCGCATTGTGTGGCTGTTTGGACAACCCCGAACGAACGACGCACTGGATTTCCTGTTCGACAGACTCCCGGCCGCTGCTGCTACCCACAATCCGGCACACAAAGCCCTTTCTCCTGGGGGAGCCGACGACTGGACGCTTGCGCCATCTGCTGCTGATGCAGATATTACAAGGAATAAGGTGATAGAAAATCTTCAGTTCTCAACATAGCTCTAGTACATCGGAATGCACTTAATGACATTTATATTTATGGCTTTTTTATTTTTTATTTATTATCAATTCATCAAGCTCTTAAAAACCTAAATGGTTATTTTTAACCCTTTAATGCACGTCCATTTGATTTGACTGCTTCCTAAATATCTAAATACAGCTATTACAAGAAATCAGATGGGAAAATCTTAAGTTTTAGCATAACTCTAGTAAACTTAAATGCCTTAAATTATAGATTTTCATTGTTTTGTTTTGTTTTTTAATTTCTTCAACAATTCAGCAGTGTATCATCTTATGAATTAAGTGAAAAGTTTTTAACCCTCATGCATGTCCACATGATTTGACAGACACCTAAATTTATACATGCAAAATATCTAATATTTGGATATCTGGCTATTAATTCATGAATGGATACAAAATAATGCTGTAATTTTTAGCTAATTGGTAATAAAAAAAGGAAACACAATATCTTCCAAATTTGGAAATGTCCAGAAATATCAATTTAATATAATCAATCTATAATAATCTAATTATTTACATAATGTTAAATATAAAGGTCATCAAAATAAGCTGATGGCTCTAAATATGACAATTAATTATATATTTAGCAATTTTGTACAATTATAGAATACATGGGTAAAGATAATTAACTTACAGACTCAATTCTAGGTTATTTTATACAGTCATCAAATAGATTTTTATTCAATTAAAAAGTTATTTCAGGTTTCACTTTTAGGGATAAAATCTTTCTAACAACCCATTAAGATATGAATTATCTCATTTCGGTGACAGTTCCCATCTTAATTGATATTTTGTTTTATTTATTTATTTATTTTTAAAGATTAAGAGTGATTAAGGGTGAAGGGAGATTAAGGGTAATCAACCACGGAACATTTTTTTCTTCTTCTTAACCCTACATTTAATTACAGTTTTTTTATTATTTACTTTTTTAGCTGCTCATGACACGCTCGATCGGGTCTAAAAGTCTCAGCAGGACTATAACGCCAGACTCGGGACTTGTGCCAGCTGGGAAAAAGCCCTGGAGTTGGGCATCAACCCCGGAGTCTCTCCGCCTTCCCTCCCGGTGCTCTGGCGCTCCGCCGCGGCTTAACGGAGCCTGGAGCCCGGGTAACCGGCGCGCCAACCCGCTGCTGCTGATGAGTCCATCACGCCGGACTGAAGCGACGCGATTTGTCACGGAGCGGATCGTAATTAAACACAACAAACGGGCCCGCGGCTCCCGGCTCCGCGTCGGTCCAGACGTGTGCCATATTGCGCCCGGGCACTTATAAAGGCGTTCAGACGGACAGAATTGAAACGGGTTTAATTAAACGCATGTTTCGAGTGATAAATCTCAATTTAAATGTGGGATTTAAGCTCAGTACATCTGTAGGTGAACCCGAGCTTGAGTTGGACTTTTCATTATAAGTCATTTTTGGATTAATGCAAAACCTAGAATTATTTTTTTAATGAGGCCTATACAATATTGCGGCGGAATAATGGTCGTTAGCGCCATCTAGCAGTTCTGGTCGGTAGTGCTTTCAGGGCAAGTTCCGCAAGTGAAATATTACTGAAGGGCAATGGGACGAGGTGAGGTCTCTCTCTCTGCTGGCTTTCAGCAACATTATAAATAGGACACGATTAGCAGGATTTTTTAAATGCTGTTTTTGAATCCAGATCATATAGAATTAGAAAACGAGGAACTAATATTTGCTTTCAGCATCCGCCTGATAAATTATAATATGATAAGAAATTAATATGGCTACTGCAGTCATTATGAACTTGAAACAGAAAAGTACAATAAAACAAAATAAACTGTAGTAAATTCATTACTAAATTTAGAATTTCAAAAACTACGCGGTGTCAAGGGCCTATGGAGCTGTTTTCGACCCAAACCACTTGCAAACAGCATAATACAGCAGTGCAATAGAGACCATAACTGCCTTTTCTTGAGTAGAACCTGTACCGATTACTTTTTACAATCCAGCAGCTAAGAATCAGGGCTGGGCATGTTATTTAAAAAATGGCATGTTATTTTGTGTTTTGCTTTTTTTATTTTGTGTTTTGCTTTTTTTATGTTCAAATATGTTGAAGAATTTCCCTTAATGGAACTTTAAATGCAACTCTATGTTCAATTATATACATTATTATCAGAAAACATTCCGCACCAATCACCACTATTTTAATGGGTTTGGGCTGCTATCAACACCGGCGTTCTTGGCCGCTAGTTCTGTAGATGTGACGAGAGGCACTTCATCGGATTAGAATTGCCCACAACTGACATAGAAAAACACTTCACTTGGGCGTAATGTACATTTCTCACATACATTCTTGGCTTTTATGTCAGATGTCTGTCTTCCAGTTTTAAAATGCTACGTTTAAATTCACTGGGCTCGCCGTCGATGTGTGTGGCTCTTGGTCTCGCCCAGCTCTACCGCCTCCTTCGCCAATCATCTTCACCGATGCAGCTGTCTACTAATTAAGCAGATTTAACAAGGGCCTGGTTTCCTAAATAGCAGCAGTGGCCATGTGGTACCAAAATGCTTTTAGTATTCTCCTGATTAAAAATAACACAGAATTAACAGCAATAAAATGAAGTTACAGCAACATAGTTAGCTACAGCTGTGACAGTTCCATTAGGCAGAACATAAGCCAGTGTCAATATTAATTTGTCTGTTTTTGGTTAACTAGACACTAGGGGCCGGTTTCTTGAACATAGATTAAGCCTAGTCTTGGACTGAATTGCAGTACCAATGGAGATTCACCACAGAGACTCAAAACTAGTCTAGGCGTAGGCTTAATTCTTGTTTGGGAAACTGGTCCTAGACGTTTCAGCAGCTAGCAAGTAAGGACTATACTACTAGCCTGATAGTTAGCTCTGCAACTAACGTATACCGCTGTCGATTTGCGCTGTATACACTTTTTACAAAGTGTGTGCACAAAAATAATGTTCAGTCAAATTTTCATTCTGGAGCAAATCCAGAATCTCAAATATCCCTGAGATTACAGAATATTAACACACAAAAATGGTAAATTGCACGCTATACACAAAGTACCAACAAAACAGACACCATTCATGGAACCAGCACAAGCACCAGATTATATTACAGCAAAGATCTTTTTAATGGTCCCAAATATACCCACCAACTAAGAGTACACTCATGTAAAAGAAAAAAGTGAAGATATGACAAAAAAGAAGGAAAAAAAATCGATCACATCTAGAGTTCCACTCAATCTTTAATCAAGACGGGCTTACAAATTTTCCAAAAAATCTGCAGTTTCAAAGGGCAAAAAAAGGGTAAAACTAACTCTTCCCCCTACTGAGGTTTTAAAAACCTGTTCAAGTGCGACTTGAAAACGTCCTGAACATTTAAAGGCAGGTCTCTTTTTTGTCGTTTAAAAAAAGGGAGAGGAAGAGAAGAACAGAACAGAAGTTGGGGGAGGAGGGGAAAAAAAAAAGAGGAAACCGCTGGCTTTGAAAGAGGAAGAACTTCCGCCGAGCAACGAGGACAACAATGACATCAACAAAGACAAATTCGGACTTGCTCCGCCCCATAAGTCTCCTGTCAGGCTCCAGAAACCCAAAAAAGGCTGGAAAAAAAGAGGAGGGAAAATAAACAAAGGAGAATAAGAAGGGAAGTGGGGGGACAGAAAAAAGGGGTTTAGAGGAAGGAGAGAAAGAAATGGAGATGGAGTCAGCGAAGGTGAGTGGTGGTGGTGGTGGTGGTTCAGGATTGGCTGGCCCGGTCGGTTCGGGTCATGTGACATCCTTCCCTGAGAGGGGGGGCAGTGTGTCCTGGTCCGAGTCTGGGACGCTCTATGCTGCTCCAGTCTCAGTGTGTGTGTGTTTGTGTGTGTGCCTGTGTATGTGCGGACGTGTCTGTGTGTGAAAGTGTTGTGAGGTCGTTTACCCCCCAGTACTTTTAGCTTTTGTTGAAAATTTAATTAAATCCTTTTATTTGTCCAGAAACCACAGTTTTATTTCCTTTTCACTTCGCTCTGTTTCTTCTTCCCCGCTTTCTTTCCGTCTCCGATTGGCACCCGAGTCAGTCCCCCAAATGGAGACGTTACTTTGCCCCCTTTTTCCAACTCTCCCTTTTCCCTCCCCCCACGTTTTCGCCTCTCGCGGGAGGCGGTGGCTGGGGATGGGGCGGCATTGTCATTCGTCCTTATATCCATTCGGTCGTTTGTACGTTCATATTGTTCAGTTTAGAGTTCTGAGCTGAGCGCAGAAATGAGTCCGTGGAGGGGGGGAGGGGACAAAGAAAGGCTCCCTCTGAACGCCGCTGTGGCAGTCGGGGCTTTTCTTAGGAGCTCAGCTTCGATTTCTTGGACAGCGGGGGACTCCCCTCTTTACTGTCCGAATCTTCCTCGTCCTCGTCGTCCTCATCGTCGTCCGGATAGTCCACCAGCCCCACCAGCCCGCCCTGGGCCAGGAAATAAATCGGAAAATTGCTCAGCAACGTTGCCTAAATAATATCGGCTTAAAATCACTTCACCTACTCACGCTGCTTCTACGTGGAGCAAATAGTTAAAAACCTGAAATGATTAGCACAGGGTGAGATGTCAGCCCACCTCCCGAATTTGTAACGCAGCACAACCTTAACACAAGCAATTACTGTTATCTTGACTTCACTCAGCTGTTACGGTATGCAAGTGTGAAAGCGCAAGAGGTCAGTCTCTAAGCCGGCAGCTCACCTTAGTGGTCACAGCTGCCAAGGGTGGGGAGTTCCTGGCCCCCGGGGTGGGGGATCCGGGCGACGCTGGTGAGCTGGTGTGCAGAGAGGCGGTGGGGGGTGAGGACAGACTGGCCTTGGGGGAGCTGGAGAAAGAGAGCTTAAAACTGGGGCTCTGTCGGCCAGACAGGCTGGACTTCCCCGACAAAACCTCTTTCTCCTCCGACTCTTTCACTGAAAGGAAAAGAGAAGGAAGGTTTGAGTCAAAACGTCAGACGAGGCATTCACCTCAGTTTCACATCTACTTTTGTCAGCGGCTTCAACGTCTACTGAACTGTAGCTTAAAATCACTATCATTTACTCTCTTCACGTTAGCCTTCATGTGTGTCATACATTTCTTTCTCTCCATAAACTTGCTGATGGGGTCCATCAGGTCCTCGTCGTTCTTCATTTTGTCGGAGGGGGGCACCACCGCCTCGCCGTCCTCCAGGTCTTCTTCATCCGTGTTGAACCACATCTCCTCCTCGTCCTCCAACGTCCGCGCGTCCCGACGAAAACGATGGTTGCGCAGGATCGAGCGCATGCTGAATGGGTGCACATACGAAATGTTTTTATTAACTAACAGTCAGTAAAAAGTTGAAACAAGCAAATATAACCTTTTGCGCTTCCTTTGAGCATCCTTTGGGACTTAGATATTTGCATATACAATTGAAACAGGACTGTTTAAAAAGAATTGCATTCTAGGCTTCTAGTGTTAACATGTTTGTCAGATTTGTTTGTAGACTGACCTGTCGAGTTTGGGGTTGTCCTGTCGCTCCCTCTGCTGCTCGTAGCGCAGCTTGAGGCCCTTAAACGTCTGCACGTAGTCAACGTCCTCCAGAGCTTTCCAGTAGTTCTCTATGATATGAGCCGTCAACGACTTCACGTCCTCCTGAGGAGGAAAAAACACACAAACAGCGTGAGGAAGTTAATATTTATACACTGTCAATAAATCTACCAGAGCTTGTAAGCAGAAAATGAACATGGTGCTGTGAAACTAGCTTTTAGTGGACTTTGTGGATTATATAAAGCAGACTCACCACACGGACGTATTCAAACATCTCTATGATTGCCGAGTTGATGAGGTTGTATCGGGAGCCGTTGTTGAGGAACGCTTTGACCACGGGCTCAAACAAGAAGTTCCTCATGATGTAGCGATTGTAGAACTCATCCTTCAGTCCCACGATCTTTCTCATGAAGCGCAAAGAGCCTGGATGGAATGAGAGGGAGACGAGGGTTACTGCAGCTGCGAGCCGGAAAGCATCACTACATCGATCGATCCCCCAAAAAAACAAAGTGACAAAGTCAGAATCCAAAAAAAACTCATTCAAAAAACAATATATCTAATGAACATTTTGCAAAAAATCTATTTATTTACACAAAGACGACAACTGACAGACAACCTCTGGATCCATCTCTTACAAGCAATTAAAGTTATGACATGCTTTTTTCTCTTATTTTGCTATTTTGTGTATCTGTTTGTGCAAGCAAGTGCCTGTACTCACACAGGGCCAGGAAAGCATGCTGGGAGGCGGTGAGCACCAACACTCTACGCAGGATGTCTTTGTTGATGATGTAGTTTTTTATGTGATACGTGTGATGTTCCACACAGAAGGTGAGAAGCTCCACAATCAGCGCCAGCAGTTGGCACGTCTGAAAATCGTCTGCGTAAAGAAAACCAGAGGTTCTGACAGACGCAAAAAAAAAAACTTTTACAGTCCACACGGAAATGATTCAACGCCAGTGACGTGCGCAATGTTTAAATCTGCAATTCAACCCACACGCTCATCACACCTTCCTTCTTCCAGAAAACGTTGGTTCTTCTGCACAAACTAAATTTGATGCACGCTCATACGTATACACACTCAGCCTTACCTTTGATGGGCTTCTCCTCAGTGGTGTTGGCTAGCAGTGGAGCGGAGAGAACATGCATGCAGTGCTTGTAGAAGAAACTTAAGAACTCTGTCTTTTCTGTCTTCTGCAAGTGAGAGAGAGAGAGAGAGAGCAGCCTTTAGTAATATGAACAAAAATACTGAACTTATTATGCTTACACTGGACCAATAAAATCTATAAAGGCTACATTTGCACTGATGGAAATCCACACCTTTTTGCTCCAAGTCCACTCCATTCACAGCAGCCAAACCAAAACATTTTATTCCTAGCACAGACCGTGCCACATTCATCCCATTTGATACAGGTCATCTGGACTTCAGACACATAACAAACCACTATCCTCACTCAATTATCCTCACAGATTATTCAAGAGCTGTTCTGCTTCTGTTTCTACTCAAACTCTCATCCCATTGTATTTATTCATCAAGAATAATTCACAAAAAACTCTCACAGACAACAGCCTTGGGTAATCGCCACAATTTGATCAGAAGTCATATTTTCCGCACGATAAATGCTGTTTGATATCAATCTTGACTGCTGAGTCTGTGTGCGAGTTCGGTTATATGCTTAGTATTTCGAGACATGTCTTATCTGGATGCTCTGATGACACAAGACATTAAAGGATGAGAAGAGGGATCCATCACGTCGCATATTACGTTCACCACTTAGAATAGAGAGAGGGAATACATGACTCACATTAGCAGTTGCCAACATGTTTTCAGGATCCACCAGGGTCCTCAACAAGCCCATTAGCTGCACAGCTCCCCCCAGCTCTGGGTCAGTGTCACAGATCATGTGTTCAATGATCAGATTAATCAACAGGATGTCCTGCAGCGGAAACAGAAATGCAAGTAAGAAAAAAGGTGGGAAAATCCATTAACGGTTTGATAAGTGGAATAAAAAAAAACTACTGGATGGCTCAAATATTCAGGACGTTATTGTTAATATTTGAAAACAAGAGATGACAACCACGATATTCTTATACAATTGCCAAGTGCAATGTTGGATAAACTAAGAGGCAAGCATCTTAATTTTTAATGCAATTTTCATTGTGATTTAATAACATTCATTTCAAGTATTCATTTAGCACCTTACTAGACACCCAAAACATATATGGAATGAATGGGCCTTTATTGGTTTTTACTTAAATCAAGAAAGTTAAGACTAGAGGTCGACCGATATATCTTTAGCATTTTTTTTACAATAACGGCATCGGCCGATATCCGAGTTTAGTACGCCGATATTCAGGCATCTCTGCGGACAGCCCAGTTTTGCTGCGGTACACGTGATCCATGCTGTTTGTAACTGGTTTGTAACTTGAAAACTGTTTTGTTTACAAATTATTAGTCAAGTTCAAATGTTATATATCTATTTATTGTTTAGACATTTACGGTTTTATTTATGTTATGTATGTTTATTCAGTGTTAAATAAATGTTAAGTTGAAAAATTTCGTGTATCCTTTGTTATTATTAGTGTGATATTTTGCTACACAAACAGAAGGGAAATGTCTAATTATTGGCCAAAAAAAATATCGGCAGCATATATCGGCCATCGGCTGACCCTGACTTCTAAATATCGGCATCGGCTTTAGAAAAACCCATTAAGACATACAAATGCAGTATTGCACATCTGTAGAATTAACAAAGACCCAATAAGCTAATCTTTTGCACAAATTACCAAGCATTAAAATTTAAATAGGAGTGCTCTTTTTCATTTCAGCTGCATAAATGTTTTAACAACTAATTTCTTCTTAAAAACAGTTGGTGGATGAGCGTGAAACTTGCTGACCAATCTGGAACCTATTTTGCATCTAAAACTTTGTAACTATAAGATCACTTTGTTTCCAGTGTACGGACTCATGCAAGGTTACAACATGTGTTTTGCTTACGTCATCGTTCTGCTGGGACTCCTGCATGACGAACTCGCGCACCATCGAGGGGTTGTACTCCACCAGGTAAGAGAAAATATCGGTGGCCGCTCCCCGTACCTGCACGTCGTCCATTCCCTTTACAAACAAACATCAATCAGCAACGTCGAACTGTGTTACAGCATCTCTGTTGCATTCAAAGAACAAATGCTTTGAATAGTCAAACCAATACACGCTAGAAAATTTGCATAGGAAAATGCTGGTTGTGTGTTTCACCACCAAAAACCAAACTAAATGGAGTATCCATGAGCTTGTCGATTGGTTAACTCCTTTCCGAAAAGCAGCCGGTTGCTAGATGGTCTCTCACTCACCAGGATGACTTCCAGTGCTTGTAGGATCCCCATGTTGGAGAGCGTTTTGAAGAAAGCGTCCCTGTTTTGCGGTTGGAGAGTCTGTGAGAAGGCGCAGAACTCCTTCAAGAAGTTGACCTGCGTAACAAAAACCAAGAAGCGGGTCATACGGAGGACGGAACCCAATATCTGAAGCGGAACAGTCCAATAACTTGAGTGGGCCGTACCAGCTCGTGGCGCTTGTCATCGTCTGTGCCTTCGTCAGTTAATTGTGTAAACAGTTCTGATAGGAACTTCTCGTCGTCCTGGGAGGAAGGGTGTGAGAGAGAGGATGTGAGAGAAATGGGGTGACAGTTTGAGAATGAGGGAGTGAGAATGAGACCGTGAGAGAGAACAACATTCATTATTCTAGTGTTTAAAAAGAATCGATTCAAAAATAAAACTAAATATTTTGGTCTTTCAACTGCAACAAGGTGGTGCGTATTTACTTCCTAAACTCAAACTAACAACGTGCAAACAGCACCAAATCATCGGTAAGACGTGTCACCAAGACAAAGTTTTTATAAAATTTCTTGAATCTATAGTAATAATAAGAGAACTGATATTTTCAGCCAAAATCGCTGAAGTTGCTATCCCGCTTTTGTGGTGTTGATGGCAAGTCTAAAAATAGCGGTGTTGATGGTAAACATAAGAATATACACGACTCACAATACAATTCATACAGTGATGAGGTTTCATGATACAATATCCTTTCAATTTTATCTGGTTTTCTTTTGGCATTTTGTACGGTAAAATATTTTTGTGATAGTCTCCTTATCTCAATATGTAATGCCAATTTAAAACATCACAATCATGCCTCACGTCACAGTTTAAAGCGTTTAAGCTACAATAGCACGTTTAATGTCTAAGATGGCCGTTCTTTTGGATCTGTGTCTCTGTATAAAAACTGCTTCGATTCCACAGAGTACTGTTGTGCCCTTAAACATGCCAGCAATTTTTTAAAATTACAGATACAGTAAATATACAGATAATCAAATTTAATGACACTTTCATTCACTCCTTTGATTAAAACAAAAATAATAAGGATACGTTAAGATCACTGAACTAGCACTATAAGCTATTTCTTTCTGCTGAAAACTATTATTTGTAATCATCCTTGCTGAGTAAATAATAGGGCGCTATAGACTCAGTTGCACATACAAATATTTGTCCTCTTTCTCCACAAGATTCAGTTGTTTTCATTTCAGCTGTTATTAAAAAAAAAAGACAGAGACTCTTTTCTCTTTCTTTTCCCAAAATAACCAACCACCCAAATAAATCCAGACTGAACTGATGCATTCAATGAAGAGCTTCACTCCTTCTACCAAATAAAGAAGCAGGGTGGAAAGCTGCCTGTGTTTCCATGGAAACCAACCCCCACCCATCTGAAACATTACACGTTATACGTATTACAGGGCCTCTACACAAACCAGGCAGAAAAGTACTGGATATTCCGTTTTCATTTTCAACCTTTATCAGAACACAGGGTTGGTTAAGACCACTGGTGACAAAACATCCCAACTTCCTCTTGGTTTGTTTTCAGGATGACCCTTCTTGGGCTTAAAGGCTCAGAAGGGGTGTTTTTGTCAAACAAATCAGTAAAACCACCACACAACTGCATAAATAAAAAAAATGTTAATAACAAGCCTTATTCCATCTTTCCACACTTCCAGAACTCACTGAACAAGACACAAAAAATAAATAACATACAAGTGTCACATCCTTGGTCTCTGAGCCTAGTGTCTGTCCTGCTTAAAGGTGTTATGGAGGAAAATTTTGCTCTGATCGAAATGTCAAACAGAAACCGCAGTGTGTTAGAGGAGCACGTTCGCAAGTTTCAATACAGCTGTGCGCCACAGTTAAGCTCATGCAGCATTTACCGCACCATTACATGCTCAAATGGTACAGATCTGTTCATTAACAGCTGTGAGAACGGCCGTGTTGCTTGAAACGTGCCCTCCTTTCATCCATCACCAACCACAGCATAAACACTCTTGAGATCTGTGATTATTACTACTACTACTGCTGCTGCTTGACACCCAGTATCCCACTAAGATCCTATTTCATGAGAGTAGTGAGAGTAGGAGCAGAAAAATTGGTGCTATTGTACAATGAGAGTTAAGAATATGTACAAGTGTAAAGACATAGAAAGAGAGAAAGTGAATAAAGATTGATATTTCATGATGCATGCAGCAATAAAACGTAGGAAGCTGATCTCAGATCGTTCACATGTAAGATGGCCAAATAAACAGCAGTTCCCTCAATGGAATGGTTTGACCTCAAAACATATTTAACTCCATTTTCACTTTTTCAAGAGATTTTCCAATCACATGTCTGCTGTATTTTCATGTTGCGTGCAGTGGCATTACACTAAACACACAACAAAATTCTCATCAACTTGCAACAAGATTCTGTCAGGTTCATGGTCTGTAATTGCGTGGCCTACGACGATTTGAACACTACCATAACAATCACTATTCAATTAGGACTCTGCAGCCCGCACACATTTTCATTAAACAATGTCTGAAACTGTAATATTTACATTTATGGTATTTAGGACACTTTAATCCAGAGTAACTTTGTTTCCTAATTACAGGGACAGTCTCCCTGGAGCGATTTGGGGATAAGGGCCTTGCTCGGTGCATTTAACATACAACCCACAAGTCATTATGTGTGGTCATGCTGTTTGGAAATTAAATCAATCTTTTTGTGATGTCCAACAAAACAATTCAAATAAGATTTTGCATGATGCATAATTCTTTCCACTGCGTGCTAGACTCACCAGGTCAATTTTCAGTAAAAAAAAAAAAAAAACACACACGACTAATCTGTTCATCTGTGATCTGAAAATTAGGTCGACCTCTCTCTCAAATTTGAAGTGCATGATTCAAACTGAAATAATGTTGAGTAACATACTTTCCTAGCATTTCCACTCCAACGTAGAACGTACATGCTTTCTGACTCATTTCTTAGTGATACCACAGTGAATTATAACCCATTTGGTATCATTGGTTTATGTGTGTGTTTGTGCAAAAAGCATCTCAGCAAGCCCCACCTGGAGCATTCCGACTATCTCCACCTTGTTGAAAAAAATAAAGGAGTGTAGAGTGGAGAGCATGTTCTCCTCAAAGACGGAGGGCGTGGGCAGCACCATGTCTTGGATGTACTGCACGCGGTAGGTCTGGTGGATCTTCTGGCGCAGCTCCGGGTCCGTGATGGGGATCACCTCCTTGAATCTCGCCGTAGTGGTGAGAAACTCACGGTGGCGGCGTGGCTGCGGCAGAGATGGGTCAAACTCCAGGCAGCCAATCACGTCCATGATGCACTCCTCAGAGAACATAACCTCGAAGAGGGCAGTACGGTTGAGCAGGAAGATGCCCTTGATGATGTCGTAGAGGTGGTGCAGACCCTCGCGGTTTTCCAGGTCCTCACATACACGAAAAAGCTCCAGCAGCTTGCGGATGTAGCCCTCGTTCTCTAGCGCCAGGGCCAGCTTCTCGCGCCGCAGTGGTGATGGCAGCGACGAAGCCACTAGCTCGGCCACTTCCTCCAGCCGCGCCAACTCGCAGGGTGGCAGCTCCAGGCCGGGGGAGGACATGTCCTCGAAGCGCTCTTCCTCCGATTCGTCTATCAGCTCCTGGGTGATGTCAACCGAGGGGTCTTTACCCTGGACCTGTGGATGTCAATGCAAAAGCAATGCATCAAGAGTTACTCGAAAACTACAGCAACCAAAAAAATATATATCTCACATGGCCCAAGTTGAAAATCATTTTACCTGACATATTTTTTCCCAGATCTCATCACAACCTGCTTTCTCTTGGAAACTGAGGGCCAGGTCATAGTTTTCGGCTTCAGACCAGACAATCAGCGTGTCCTAAAGGAGTATGAAAAAAGAGAAAATGTAAACTGTAGATTTAAAAAATGCCAAGAAAAGTCAGTCAACAGCATTAACTGGAACCCCAAATGCCAAGTTGTGCTGAAATACCTACACAATTTGTTTTCCAACATAAATACTTACAAGTTTTTCCTATCTAAATTTATCTCATTAGTAGAGCTACACATGTCCTTTTGAAATCATCAGTAAGTCTTAAGAATATAAAGTTACTTTCCACAGTTTTCATTATTTTGATTTCCTATGCAGGCAATCGACCTGTAAAATGTATAGTGAACAGCATAATGATGTCCTACGAATCACCATTGTGTCCCTGTGCAAAACCCTTAACACCAACTTGCTCCAAGGAGACTGTCCAATATGGTGAAGACTGGCTAAATTGATCTTACTGGAGCCTGAAATATGTTAGTACATAAACAAGTCTCATTTTAATTATGCATCCAATAAGATACTAAGATGAGATTCTAAAATTGATTTTATTGGGTCTGAAAAACATTCATCTGCAGACTGGACTGCACTATGACCCTAAATCTAACTTTCTTTAAACAGAATTTCAGATCTAAGCCCTGGGACTCACCTGCTGTTTCTGATAGGCCGTATTGGGGTTAATTTTTGACTCCAGCAACAGAGACCCTACGAGAAAAATACGACTCGTTAGTTTCCGTTAAACCGTCCGTTCCTCTCGCGCGTGGCGTTTACATCTATTGTTTTCTTTTTCCCGCACGCACGCGGACCTACCGTCACTTTCAGCACGCACGAGCAGGGACATGCCTTTGAGTCTCTCCACGTAACCCGACGATACGTGCCCGGTGCCCCGGTCATCCCACTGCCGGTCCTCGTTGAGAGTGTAGACCTTCACCCGCCGCCGAGTGTCCGTCATACTTGCGAGTTCGGTCTCCCCCAGGGCTTCGTGCCCCGCTCCCCAACGCAGTTTAATCGACGCCGAGATCCCACCCGGTACCGGTAGTTTACTCTCTGCTGCTTCTCCACCCTCTGTTACGCGGACACATTTACCTTTTTACGCTCGAACTAAATGACGTCTCCCGGGCTAGCGAGCTTTACGTTAGCTGTCTGTTGACATGACTGCACACAGCATAATCAGTCGTCCTCTAGCACCGGGAAACGTAGTTTCTAGACGGTTCTAGGCGGCTTACAAACAATCCCGTTTGGTTACGATTCTCTACAAAATCGCCAAGTTTGGGTCAAACGCGCCACAAAAATATATTTATATATGTATTGGAAGGGAGGAGGAAAAGCCTCTGAACATCGGCTAGCCGCTACGACCGATCGAGAGAAGCGGTACTGTTAGCCTAGCCTAGCTAGCCAGCTCTCCTAGCAGGTTAGCTAGCAGGCTATCTGCTCGCCTTCAACATTCTGACTATAAAGTTGTGTCGTAAACCGGGTATTGTGTAAGAAAATCAGAAGCGGGGCACCGGCGCCTTTATTGCCCCATTCTAAATACGCGTAGCGAGTCGCGGATGATGCGTTAGCTGTTCGGTGGCGTTAGCATTCTATGCTAGCTTAGCTTGCAGCCTTTAGCGGCAAGCTACATTTTTTTCCCCCAAGTGTTCCGCCATGTTCTGGCTGAGGGCCGTGGAAGGAGCGGCCTCTCTCCTCACGGACGGACGGACATTTGAGGGAGGAACGGGTCGATCGGGTGAACTCGTAAAACTTTCCGGTACATCGAATGTCGAGTGCGCTTGTTAAACACCGTCAAATGGCGACTTCTGAGGAGAGTATTTATTAGCCCCACTGTAAGTATTCGGCCATCTTGGGTCCTCTCGGAAAGCATGTACGGGGTTTCCGAGGCTGCGAGCGCGGGGCAGAGAGCCACGATTTAAAGGCACAACACACTGGAATATCGGGAATGACGAGTTATTTTAGACCTCACAAACAAACAGGTCATATATAATAATTCCCCCACTTAGTGCTTGGAATATACCATAATTCGGACTCTCTCGGTTAGTCAGATTTAAGCATACGGTAAGACTAGTCATTAGAAACGTCCTCATCTTAGCCTCGCCACTTTTGGCTAACTGGAAAATCCTGCTTACTGGGAAAGTCTCTTTAACTGCCTGCTTCCTCACAAAAGGACAAAAGGATGGATTTCACTAGAAAGAAATAATAATTAAAAAAAACAACCAAATCCATTTCAGTCAACTTTATTGTACTAAATGTCAAAAAAGGGCCACTTGCAGAGGCAGCCATTTACCAGCCTATTTTAACGTAACAGTTTTCTTACCACTTAAAAACGGGAAAGACACGGACACATTAGAACTTCACATACACAGGTTTTCATCGAACATAAATGTGAAGAGGGATCCAAAACCAGGGGAAAAAAAGGCAAAGCATATACAGTTGTACTTATCAGACTGATTTAATGGATACAAAGGTAGAAACGCAAGGAGATTCGAGAAACATTTTTGCTCAGTGTGCTTTAATCTAGCATTAACAGTTTGGGTGGAACGTACCATTTTTTGCTGCTTTGACTTTAACATCCTGAGCATTAACACTTGGTAGGAAGGAGAAATAATAAACATGGTTCATGTAAAAATTGCAACAGTTTTAGACTAACAGGGTGACAACTTTAGAGTAAATAAGCAGAATCCAGTATTTACGTGTTTCAGTGTAAGCTACTGGCATACGACCGAAAAAAAACAGCATTACAAAACGTGTATTGAAATAAAAAATCCTTCTCATTTTTATCCACCACTTCAGTAAATTATTCCGATATAAAAACATTTTTGAAATATTTATAATGTATCCTGACGTTAAATATGATAAATGTTTCCCCAACAGTATCCTAGCAAATAAGTTTCCATTTCAAACCACTTAAAATTCTTAACCTTATAATTTTGGGAAACCCATTAAGGTTCAATCGATATTGATGCAGTTCTAATCATAGTTCAAAACATAAAAATAAAACAGGAAAAAAAACAGTGATGCACCCCATGCATAATTCTTCCTCTATTTGCCTGCCTGCTGTGCCTGGCGTCTCAGAAGAACGTAGATCTTCTCTTTGATC
This sequence comes from Distichodus sexfasciatus, assembly GCA_032718565.1. Taxonomy (NCBI): domain Eukaryota; kingdom Metazoa; phylum Chordata; class Actinopteri; order Characiformes; family Distichodontidae; genus Distichodus; species Distichodus sexfasciatus. Next base: position 265,091 of record JAVGVS010000302.1, on the reverse strand, counting down.
CAGTCTTTGTTGTAGGGCTGATAGGTCTGTGTATCTGCCCGGTACCTAGAAAAGTCAGTAGAGAGAGATCACAATCCCACACAATTTTAAAGCACTTAAATAGTTGGTACTTTCTTATTACTGTATAGTTCTATGTATAGATCTTAAAAATTGATTAATGGTATTCCATTTATATTTGACCCAGAAAAATCAGCCCATAAGCAAAAAATCAGAATAGAGCAATTTAATACACATCACAGGCATTAGGACCACACCATGACACCCCAGTTTGAGTAAAGCTCATTCCTTACCATCAGACTTTAATATGTTTAGAAATCAATTGAGAGGGGCAAGCAGGGACAGACAGATGAAGGAAAAACTCTAACATTGGACATAAGAGTGGATGACAGGATTTAAGAAAATCAAGATTAATTTAAACCTAAATAATGGCTAGAACTAAAAATGATTACTCATAGATTTATTGGTAAATGGTGCCACTAAGTAACTGAACATAACGTTTTATGGAAACATTTAATTTAACACATCTCTTGGGGAAAGCATTAATTGAATTAATCAGCATGACAAAGTTCTTAATGTCAGGTTTACTACATCTCTAACTATCCAACACTAGAATTATACCAATGGCAGAAACTACAAGCATTAAATGCTGGAACTTGTGACACGTATCTGTCTTTTCAACAGCATAAAGATAATTTTGCCTTGAATGTATAAGAAGCACATACTAACATTCATTTGTGACACCTTTTCCCGGAGAAGCTGACTTTTCTTATTACAATAACTTTAAAACACTAACAACAACTACTTACACCAAACAGCTGAGGTCAGCCAGGTCATCAACGAAATCAAACAGCTGGCTGATGTCATAGGTGATGGAGGGACTGTTGGGATTCATCCTTTTCAGATGTTCCTCATACATCTTACACACTCCTGGGTAGAGTAAAGAAAGCAAGTTGCATCACAATCTTTTAGCAGTGCACTTTATTGATTAAAATGAGGAAAAAGAGCTAAAGCTTACCCTCCATGCATTCATTGACAGACTCATAATCAGCATAGGTTCTCCCCTCTGGTCTTTTGGTGGGTTGCACCAGTAGTATCGTATGAGACTAAAATATTAAGAAAAAAACATTGCTCAAGAGTAAACACATAAAAGAAAGAAGCTGCAATACTGTACCGCTATTATGAGGCAATGTTTAACATTCTCTGTTTCAAATAGAGAATCAGGTTTGCAAACAGGTTAGCACACTATCGCCATTTTTAACCAATGAGTTAGCTTAGCGTCTTAGCAAACATAACTACAATCGGATAAATTTGAGTCACTTTCAGCAACATCTGAGCTTTAAAGCACTTAATGGTTCAATCGTTCATCCATTCAGTTTATTTGATTAAATGATTTTGTAATTATTTTTTTTTTTAGCTCATCCAGTTAGTACCATCTACCTGGCTAACGTTAGCTGTGACTTCATGGCGTCTCACACACGACGAGCAAACCATGACGAGGAAACTCTGTTAATCGGGGTTCGATTACACATAAATAAATCTACAAATATGATATAAATCCAGTTTTATACTCACCATATTCGGTCCTAATATCTAAAACAAAGAGTTGGACTGAAGGCGGCTGTAGTCACTAGTGCGTTTTCTAGAACAGCTGCTAAAGCATGAATGGTTTTTTGTAATAAAAGTCCATTTCCGTTAACCAGATTGTTGTTCTTCCCGCACTTTCAAAATAAAAGTGTCGTTCTGCAACCCACGTGTTAAGCGTTTGACTATGAGGAAGAATCTTTCAAACATTTATTTATTTTGTTAGGTAAATTATGAAGCTATCTTAAGTTCTTGGCACACAAATCAACTGAATTGCACAGAACCCAGAAGAAACTGTAACCAGCAGTCTTGGTCATTTTATTCTCATCAGAAGGGAAATTTCAGGAGAAGCACATAGACAACAGACAATTGAAACATTAAAATTTGTATCACACGTCAAAGCATGTTTGATCACAAATTTTAGTACAGACAGGAGTATTTTTATTACACAATTTATTATTGATTTTTTTTTCATGTTTAATTTTTTATGTTTAGTAATTGAACACAAACAAAATCAGTGTGTTAGCATTTTAAGGGATTTATCTGATGGGGTGTTCATTTTCGGATTCATGGTTTTATTTGTGTATATATGACTACTTTGCAACAGCTCACTGATGACTCTTTTTTCCCTCTTAGGCGCGTGCCTGTGCACGGAATAGCCTCATTCTGTGACCTATTCTGGGCGGTGTCTCCCTCAGGACGGAGCCCCCGGACCCCGCACATCTCCTGTGACACTCGGCAAATGACACAAAGTTGTTGCTGTTGCCCTGGCAGCCGCCATACCAGAATTGTGTGCATTTGTTGGCAGGAGCATCAAAGTAGAAACGAGACGTATACTCATAACAGGGTCCCGCCTCATGGGGCAAAGAGCATTCTTCAGGATAAACGGGAGTGTATTCCTAAGAAAACACAAAATAATGTCTGGATGAGCACTGGGGAGAAACCTCATATCAGAAACTAGTGATGACCGAAGCTAATAAAGTCTTTTTTTTAAATCATGTTTTTAAAAAAAAGGAGTATCTTACCCTGTGGTTGATATCAGGACAGCCTGCTCTTCCAAAACCCTGGGCAGGAGTTACTCCATCCAGACAGCATCCATACCTGCCACGAACACACACACCAAATTCCAAACACATACACTGGTTACAAGAAAAGTTGAGGTATATGAGGAAATAGCAATGCACAAATGACCTATGTGCATAAATGTTCTGTAGGTGTAATATTGCCTGCTAGTAAGGCAGTCATCTGTATAGCAGCCTTCCCCTCTTGGTCCTGTAGCAGAAGTGTGTCCATCAGGACAGCAGCCATAATATGACTGGGCACAGTGGGGACCAGTCACAGGTGGGTACGTCTCATATGACCTTTGGACTTTCCAGAATTCAATATACAATATAAACAGTATATTACTGAAATATAAGATTCAAGAGTCTTTATTTGTCACATACAAAGATATGCAAGTATTACACATGGTGAAATGCACTTTGTTGCTGTACATGTCCATAAGATGTTTTCCATTAGTGATCTGTGTATAATAAACATTACGTGACTTAATTATATTGGGATCAGATAGTGTTTAGCGGCTACCTGATGGTTCACCAGGGCCATGTGGTACAAATCCACGCAGAGTGCTCTCATAATTCCTGGGATCCTGCACGCTCGGCACGGCTAAGGATGGAGACGCACAAATACACAGATTTTCAAGTTCTGGATTCGAACCACCAATCTTGTGATCACCACTGCGCCACCATCGCTCACCTTTATTGATTATGCATATATAAAGTACAGCACAAACAAACACACACTGCACTCACTCTGTACTCCAGGGCAGGCCTGAGTGTTGCAGTTCTCCACATTGTGAGGTTTGGATTGGGAAGAACACCTCTCGTCTCCATACTGGTTCTGATCCAGATCCATACATATCACTCGGCGATCCCGGGTCCCTGTGCCACAGCTTCTGGTGCACTGAGAAGCAGAACCATTGTTTATTATATATGTAAAATATATAAGTAAATATACCTACCTTCATTTTTGTGCAATGCATACAATAAACAGTTAGATACAGGACAATTTTTAAACCTTTCATTGTGTGTTCTCTGTTTGCAGTGTCACTGCTAGACCAAGAAAAGCTAGAACCTAGCAATTTAAAACTCAGGAACTCAGGTCATTGCAAGAGCAGCATTCTCACCAGACTCCAGTCACTGGCGTGGTATCGAAAGACCTGGTGGCAGGTGGGCTTTTGGCAGGACCGGACATCAGCAGGACGTGACAGGCCACTGCAGTGGTGATCGGCGAGACGTTCACCTCGATCGCCGACACAGAAAACCTCCCGAATTTGATGGCCCTGCCCACAAGTCACGGAGCACTGTGGCAAAACCACATTGTCAGCTTCGGTTACAACTGGATGGATTAGTGCAAGTGTTGAATTTCAGAGTTCAGCTTACAATAATATCATAAGAACTGTGGCTAATAATGAACTGCTTAATATTTGAATGAAATGAGGTTGTAACTGCCATTTGTAACTCTATACACACTTTAGTTCACGGCTTAAGTGCTGGTCTATATCTAGTATTGGGAAGTAGCTAACTACAAGAAGCGACGCTACTAACTTAAATACTTTTTTCAATAGCTTATCAGTAGAGAAGCTACTTTTAAAATTCATTAACTTTAAAAAATAACTAACTACTTTTTTTTTTTTTTTTACAAATAGGCAAGTTATAAAAAAACAACAAAGTGGGCATTTTCAACTACAAAGTGTTTCTGATGAATTGTCAGAAGTGTTGAGTTGGCAGAAGTGACATCTGATAGACTACCGTGCCCATGCGGCACATGCTTACTGCATTACAGTGCGCTCTTAGCTGCTGCAAAATTGAGGAAGAGGTTGGAGTCTTCCTTGATGGAGCTGTAAGCAGGAATCTGTGGCAGTGAAATAGCTTCAATGTGCAACTCTTTCTCTGTAGCTTGCAGTGTAGTGTAACTAACCACTATATTAAAAGAGTAGCTAGTCTTTTAAGTAGCTTGTAGCTTGAAAAGTTACCATTTAAAAGTAGCTTCCCCAGCACTGTCTAAAGCAGTCAGTGCTTATTGCTAAATGTGTGTATTTGTGTTGCATACTGTGCTGAAACTTCCCACGCTGTACTCGGCACACGCATGCAGGTTGCAGGCCCTCTGAGCAACTGGTCTCTGTAATCCCAGCCCTATGCAGTGAGAATCGTCCACAGTTTGTGACCCAAGTACACAATGCACACTGCGTGCCTGTGTTCCCCCACCACACTGTGCAGAACAGTCAGAATAGGCACCATATGTGTACCTTGAAAACACACAATTCATAAGAGTTACCAAATGAAGGTCATACACAGGTTTGCATGCCTACAACAATTTACACACAAATACACAGTTTTCACCTGTAAGTATCTGTAGCAAAGGTTTGCACAGGTCCGGGGTATCGACTGACCGTTGAAGGTGTATGCTCAAGGTCCGCGATTTCACCATGACTCACAGCCTAAAAACAAAACAGTAACCATCAGTGTGCTTTTGCATTAATATTGAGTGTGCCCAAGTATGCATTAGGGGTGTAACAAGTGCAATATAATCAGTTTAGTCGACAATGATTCATAGTCTGTCAATATCACAAAATGCTACTAAAATATCATTTTTATTCTTGAGCTATGGCCCATAGTAGCCTGTGTGATTGCTCTTAATAACCAGCTGACGTCTGACGGCTGATTCGATGTATTGATGTAGATCAAAGTATGCATTTGTGCACATGCATGCATGCAAGTTTCGGTATTTTTGTGTGCTTGTGTGAACTTACCCTACAAACACCCTCCACGCAGATGTCTCGGCGACCCACGTAACAGGGAGTGCCGTCCAAGACGGCAGGTCGATGTCTATAGTAGAAGTTCTCTCCTCTGGGCACGCACACTAGCTCACATGGGTTTGAGGCTACACCACAAAGACACAAGCATTCAGGTTGGTCAAAAGTTATAATATTAGATAGACTGCATAGACATTGCACTTTTTACATTTAAAGCAGTTAGGAGATGCTGCTTTCCAGAGTGACTTCCATTTCCTAATTACAGGGGCATTCTCCCTTGGGTAACTTGGCGTTAAGGGACTTGCTCAGGTTTTAAATTCTGCTGGGATTGAAACCCACAATTAACAACACAATGATACAACCTCTCAGACCACTAACGCTAACATCATCACCCACCCAGACATCAACAGGCTCACTTAACCTTAACCAAGATGATACACAGAAACCTTGCTTTGATGCACTTTAAAGGTCCATATTCACAAACCCAGCTAATGTCACGAACAGTCTTTCTTGCATATATTTAACACTTGTCAGTTTCTGAGCACAGGAGTCTAGAGGATCTGCTATTATTTAGATTTTGGCTCATTCTCAACACAGCAGTGATGCTGACGGGTACAGCAGTGTGCACAATATGATTTTTATACACATTAGCACCATTTCTATTTTAAGAGTGTACAAAGCCAAAGAACTTCAAGTCAAGAACATTTATCAGATATTTATGCAGGAATGGGTTAACTACAGAGCATTCCGAATTTTAAAAAGAATTTGAAGTGTAGTAATATACCTCCATAATAAGGCTGCCAGTTGTAGCGTTTGCCCTGGAAGTCCATCCTGTCAAACTGGGCACACTGTTCCTCTCGGAAGTCCGGAGATCCAGATGGACATTCCTTTCACAGGGCAAAATGGATATAGTGCACCAAACTGATGCATCCAAGCTCAAACAGCTGCAAATGAGGAACTAGACACATTGCTGTTTATACCTGAGTGTTGCAGAGTTTGTAGGACTTGGAAGGTCCAACACAGTTGTGTCCACCGTCTGTCCTGTAACAATGGAAAAATAAAGGAGTAGCAATACTTGCAATTACACCAAACCGTCTCCACACTCACAAACGTACACGTTTTCACACACACACCTCATAGTGTTGCAGACTCTGGTCCTAACAGCCACACCGGTTCCACAGGTGCGGCTGCACTCTCCATAAGGTCCGAAATCCCCCCAGTGATCATCGCTTGGCTGCCTCACCTACAGCACGTACACACAGCTAGGATAGTCTTCTTAATTCACAAATTTAACACATTTTTCTTTATGAAAAGATTTTTTAAAAATTTAACTTTTAACAACAATTTAATAATTCTAGAATTTTCTCTATTCATCTTTCAAATTTCTATTCCTTGTGGTAACATGTCACACAATTAATATTTTATCATTTTTTTGTTTGCTAAAACTCACTTTCCCCAAAACCCAGTAGAGTAAACTAGCAGTATCAATTATTGTTAAATGTCTAAGATCTATTAGATAAATTATGAAATCAAAAATGCAGAACACAACCCCAATTTCATCCAACCACAAAGATCGCCCAAGGTTCATACACTGCACAACTGATGCCACTATCACCATCTAAGCTTTTGTCAAAGGTCACAAAGCAGCTAACGGAGGAAAGAGATCTCTAACTCTGCATTCTAATGCTATTGGAAATTGATGATTTAATAAAGCAATGACTAGATTTTGAGTACTGATCCTGACACAGTCTGCTTAGGGTAGATGTATAGATCATTTAGAGTTAGGATTTGGATTAATGTTAGGGTCAGGATTGTAATTAAAATATTGCACTTATGTGATGGGACTCACAGAGAACACTGGATCTGTCAGGAGGACCAGAGACCACAGGAGAAAGAGGAGCATCTTCTACAGAAACATACACACTTACAATCACACAATGTCTGCTGTAAAAAATATAATCAAAAGACATTTTAAATCTTCAATCAACATAATCTGAACTGAAACTGAAAAATAATTTTAGCTAATATAGATTTTAACCTTAAACGAAAAATAATTTATCTGTAGTAGACAGTTTTTGCTTAATTATTTTCAATGTGAAGATGCATCTCTTACCTTCACTCTCTATTCTATTTGTCTCTGTGTCAGAACCTAATCCAGTCACTGCAGGAGTGGACTGATGCCACTGGTTAGTAAATGTGGTCTTCATATCTCTCTTCTTTCATATCTCTCCCTCCCTTACAAAAAAACACACACACACACACACACACACACACGTGTGCACGAACACACACAGACTGTGCAAAAGTTAAGGTCTGATAGATTGTCCATACCTGATGCTCAAGTTCAAAATTGTCTGAATTCAAAGCAGTATTTAATTAAGTTTTTCATATCGCTTCCTGACACAAAATGAATAATAATCAATCCACCAAATGCTTTAACCATAAAAAGAAATATTTCGTGAATGATACTGTTGTGGTATGTTGAAAGTAAGAAACCTTTTTTTGCAGAAAGCCAACATTTAACAATTTAAACAAAAACAGTGTACAGAGCCATAGCTATTATCAGGTTGATTTTTGAATAAAAAATGATTTCTGTAAATGTGAACATGTTTGGTTTATAAGATGACAATTTATGAGGGAAAGAGCACTGATGCATTTTTGTGGTGCTCTGTGCAGGCAGCTGACAGTCAAGGCTGGATGCGAAATTCAAAAGTAAAATTAAAAGAGAAAAATATAGATAATCGTTTTGATATTAGTGGAAAAAGATTACAGAGAAAAATATGATACATATATGCATATATATGCATTTTTACCAATCTTTGCATTGCTAAAAGTGCTTTAAATTTCATGTAATACATTAATTTTATGAATATTTATGAGATTATTTCTTATGAGATTTTTTTTTTTTTTTGTAGCTGCATTTGAAGATTTGGAAACATTCCTTCAAAATAAAGAGAGTGTGTACACGTGTGTGATCCTTTTCCTCAGACTCTGACAAAAAGGAGAGTTTTCACCTCGCTCACCGCAGACTTTGCTTACTGCACGGCCTGGGGCCACTAATCACAGCATTGGAAATCATGGGGTGGTTTTAAACTACTATTTTGGGCTCTCTCTCTTTTTAAGCATGCAGAAAAACAGTGCTATTTTAGGGTTTAGAGGATGGCATCCAAACCACAGCGCCCCTGCCAGCATTAGCAGAAACACAGGACTGGATCCTTCCCCTATTCAGTGCAGACCCTATCATTTGCATACATTCTTTCAAAAAAAAAAAAAGTTTAGTCCAGGGGGCATAGCTTAATCGGTTGAATCAAGCCATCTCTAGAAAAAAGACAGGAAACTTTCAGAGAGGAAAGAGTAGCTCAGTTCTAATATTTCACTTGTGAAGTGAATGGGAATAACGGCGTTAAAAAGTGGTGGAAAGAGTACTGAAAATTTGTAGTCAAGTACAAGTACATTCTACTATTATATACATAGTAATGCCCAAATCTACAATTATATATTAAATTTGATAGGTGTCTTGTCTCACATTGTCCCACAGCGATATTAGAGTAGTGTAGATTTGTGTACAATGTTTTCTGTTAAAAATGTATTATTTTATTTATTTTAAGTGTCTATTTCATTAATTACACATATTTAATAGTCAGTGTTATTACAAATAATTGAACATACAGCTAAATTTTCATCAAAGGAGGATCCACATTTTTGACATATTTGAACATTTAAAAAAAACGTAATGCATAAGTTACTTTCCCTGGTAACTAGTTACTATAACTAATTACTTTTTTTAAAGTAATGTGCCCAACACTGCTTGTGAATCACATATAAACATTGATATAAATATTCACTACATAAAGGTGTGGGGAAATCATGAAAAAGACACATCAACAGAATAGTAAAAATTATTGATTGTATATTTTTTAAATAAAAGGGGAAAGCAAATTTGGAGCACCAGAAAGAAAATAATAGTCAGCTTAATTTTGTACACTGTATTTTGCATGCCGGACAATGTACTGAGATTAATTACTTTGATCCTCAACAAGTTCTATGCTTTTAAAGTTTCTAGGTGTTTATAGGTTGTAGGTTAAACTAGACTTTTATTTTAACGCTTTTGTGCACAGTTTCTCAACTCAAAACCTATACATTTAAAACTATTAAATAAGCATTATCCATCACTTCGTCCAGCTTCGCCCTCAACATTAATTAAGATTTCACATAGACATTAATAACATGACGCAAACCATTCCTTAAACCGTTACCTTAGAACCAATATCCCATAACCAGTATTTTTATTTTACATTTAGGCTTCTTGTTGTGTAAAAAGACCTGTCCTTTAAATGACAATGGCTTGCCAAATTTACAATGGTTGTCATTATGGACCATACCAATTTAAAAAAAATTAGTGAGTGAGGTAAACTAGCAGCATGCCTATGTAAAAGGTATTGCACATTTACTATGTAGATGTCTAAGTTATGTATTATATCTACACACATTGTTGTGGTCAGAAGTTTAAATACAGTCATCATGGGTATGACTGTCATATTCATTTTAAGCTTTTAATGATTTATTTGAACCGTTCTCAAAGCCCCAACCTCAACCCTATTGAAAATTTGTGGACTATGCTTAAAAGCAAGGTCCGTGCAAGGAAATCAACCAATTTAAATGAACTGTACTAATACTGCCAAGAGGTAGTGGTCAAATGTCCAGCCAGAATTATGCCAGAAGCTTGTTGATGGCTACAAAAAGCGTCTGATCGCGGTAAAACTTGCATTTAACCAAATATTAGTTAGGATGTATGTATATACGTATTTGAGCCTGTATGTCAAATGTTGACCCTGTGTTGACATAGACAATCCTTAATAAATTCAGTCTTGTGCACCCAATTCATGTTTTCAAAAATCATTGAAGTGTGTCATGTAAACATTCTGCCATGGAAAAAGAACGGTTTAAATAAATCATTGAAAGCTTTAAATGAATATGACAGTCATACCCATGATGAGTGTGTGTAAACTTCTGACCACAGCTGTACATACGTAAGCTAGCTTCACATCAGCCCATAGCATTATCTGTGACAATTCTATGCACACTCATTCATCAAATCCTAAATGAGAGACTCGAAAATGAGAGGAAAAAAACTTGACTCCAAATTGCCACATTGTCTAAATGTCATTTTTCTAAGGCACATAGGTCATTTCTCTGAGTTATGCCTCTGCAGTTCTTATTGTTGGCTTCAGTGCTCTTACCACTTAAACAGTAGCTATTTAAAGCAGACTTTTCACCATTCAGACCATAGAATATGTCAGCATATATACATACAGATATACATACGTACATAGATATATACACTTTTTTATTAGGATCAGCCCAGCCTCCAGATTCAGTGGGGTGCTGTATGCGTTTAAGTGCTGTTAGGTTCTAGTTTGCTTTTACACCCATTACATGTCACTACAAAACCCAAAGACGCTTGTGGCTTAGTGACAGGATCCTCACCTACAAAAACCAACCAGCTCTTTATCCCACTAACAGAACTGCCAGCAGGGGACCCTTGAGCAAGGCACTTAATTGTCCCACAAATTAAGAAATGAAAGTCATTAAGTTTAGAGTGGTTGATCATTTTAGTTAGTCACTTACTAAATTTACCCTCATGGTTACATGGTTTTATACTTCAAGCTGTCAACAGTCATGAATACAAAAATAAAATCAAAACAGAAACAGTGATTTTACATGGCAAAGCTGGTGAGGTGTGATTTATTAACTTGGAATTTATGGGAAATTAGTGATGAGTGGAAAAGCTGAGAGTCCAGAGAAGATTGCAGTTGATATCATAGGCATTACCCATCAGTTGTCAATTACAACTTCAGTCATTGCAATGACAAACTATATGCAATGCCAATGATCAGAAATGATTGTTCAGCTCTTGTGAATGATGAGACGTTCTCACAGGAGTCTACATCACCAAGAGATCTCCAGTTCAAAGTTAACCTATCAGGAAATATGACAAGAGAAGATAAACAGACTTATTTCATGCATGAGCAAGACATACCTCTCACACACACACACACACGCACACATACCGTTGAAGTGATACTGCTGCAGGAGTCTCCTCAGCTCTGAGTTCTGCTGTTTGAGGTGCTGTCCTTCAACCACAAGTTTTGATCTCTCTTTCAGCACAGTACTGTGAAAGGAATCAAATTTATTAAACATGATACGGGACATGAACAAAATCTACTTGTACAATTATAGAAGGAGTACCGTCAACATCATTTTTGAACACTAGAGTTTGAGGCTTCATTGTGGAATTTATGCCAGTACTATTAATCTGGGCCAGTAGCAGTGTAACGTTTAGGGAGTTTCCCTGTGATTGGTAGGTTGTTGTTTCAAATCCCAGACCGGGAAATGTAGCGCTAAGGTACTCATGACCAAGCTCCCGTCCCCAAGCCCTGCTCTCCATCAGCTGCCCACTGCTCCTACACGGATGTGTCAAATGCAGAGGTCACATTTCGTTGTGGTGCACTATGAGCTCTGCTGTGCTGTGGTGTGGTGTGTTCACAATAACAAATAATCACACACTTTAATTTATTTTAATAAATTAATTTACTGTCATTGTTTGGTGATCTCGCACTTGCCCACTAGTGGGCACTAGTGAGGTAAACAGTTCTTCAACTTCTACGCATAGCATCTTTAATTTTTGAATTGCTAACAACTGTGCAATATTGAGGTAAATGTTTGTGCTTATAATACTGCACATTATTATCTCTTTTTCACCACACCCACCTGGTTCTGCGGTGCTGTTCTATTTAAGCTGGACAGTGCCTTTTCAAATGTTATTTTATTATTGTTATTTGTTAAAAACAATGTTCATCCTGCTTCATCCTTTGCCCTGCACACAGTCATTGCAGAACACTACCACAGCAGAAAAAATGGGAATGGGCAACTGTAATAGGGACAGACACATGTAAAGCAAACTCGTACAAGAAAACGCAAGACAAGGCAGCCACTATTGGCCTGTGAGGGGAGTATAGCCAGATGATGATTTACAATTGCATGGTAAAGTCAAACCCATATTCCCTGTGCTCTGGAAACTCACTGGTACTTGTCTAGGGCTCCCTCCAGCGCGGTCCACATTTTTAGTTTGGACTCTGGGAGGACGTTGGCGATGCTCTGCCAGTATGCAGCGTCCCCCAAATCATCTCTGTCCTCCAAAAACAATGACTTGCTTTGCTGTACAGCACCTCTACTGTAGGGAAACCAATATCAGAAGCAAAGAAAAATGCAAAAATGTTACTATCATCAACATATACTGTACAACATCTTAACTTTTGATAAGCTCAACTTTTCGTTGGTGTCTGATTTTATGAGCTTTCCATTAAAAATCTCCAAAACTTGTTCAAACATTCTGTTAGATAATAAGCATGATTTAAAGGTGTCGTGAAAAAACTGCTAGCAAAAAGTTAAATGAAAAGTATTTAAGTGTGTGGAACTAATTGTGTGTTGCCAAATGGTGATTACAGAACCAGATTGGGAACAACAACAGAAAAAGAATGTTGTTAATAAGCTGAGCCTCATAGGAATAGCTCTTTTACATAGCTGGCAAGCTAGCAAAGCATTGTTAGTTAAGTAACAAGGTCAGCAAACCTAAATACTTCATCTGGGAAGGTTCATTAGCATAATTTTAGACCTTTTCAAAATGAAGCTCTCTGAAACATACCAAAGCAAGTACAGCCATAGCCTTAGACATTAAAAAAGACGTTTGGGAATCAATATGCCAACTGTACCAATAAATCTCCCTAATCTTAGACAAGTGGCTAATTTTGAACATTAGATTTAAACATGTAGCAAGTAACTAAAGGTAAGAAAGCAGGATTTGCCTAGAACATTAACAAACAACATTAACCTTAATGATTGTTAAAATGTGAGGTAAACAGTTCTTCAACTTCTACACATAGCATCTTTAATTTTTGAATTGCTAACAACTGTGCAATATCGAGGTAAATGTTTGTGCTTATAATACTGCACATTATTATCTCTTTCTCACCACACCCACCTGGTTCTGCGGTGCTGTTCTGTGAAGGCACGTAAGGCTCTCAGCACATCATTTGGATGGATGAGGCTGTAGTCCTGATTTTCAACCAAACTGCCCTCCTGACAAACAGCATCAGGACATGTCATTTCCTCAGTTCAGACCCCCGCAACACTCCTGAAATATAACTGATGATAATAATCTATTGAAAACAAGGACAAAATCCTTCCCACCTCTCCCTGAACCTTAAGCTGCTGTTTGTACTGTGTAAAGAACTCTGCCATTTTATAGATGTCCTCTTCATTCTTAATTCCCAGTGCCTGTAAACATTGATGTGCCAACTTTAATCAGTCTGTTTTAAATGTGGAGTTTTAAATGTGAAATACAGAGTTTCTACTCACATTAAAGATGGAGTTGAGTTTCATAAGAGAGCGCTCGTCCTTCTCCAGGGGAGAGAGTATCATGAGCAGCTTGCTCTCTATCAGAAACCCCTGAGAGACAGACACAAGTCTTTATTTCTGTGCTTGTAGATTAACATTTGAACCCATTTTGGAGACTGTGTTGAAAAAAAGGCACAAAGAGCCAAACAAGAAAGCCATTTCCTATTTATAACTTATTCTCTCATTGTATTACAACATGACGTGAGTCTTAATAAAACTGCCGGTGTATAATAGCTGGTGAAGATGAATAGTTTTAAAATACATGCCATTGCTGTCTTTACTGTTTCTTTCCACTAACACACATGTGCATATGCTCACCGTCTCATCACACAGTAGCTCCAGAAGCCTCTTCACTGTCTTCTTATCTACTTTGGCCGTGCTGCTTTCCAGACCTCCAGATCCCTCCATCTCACTCTCTCCCTCTTTATTCCTCTCTCCTGCTCCCAGGCCCTGTGCAGCTGCCTCCATGGCCGTTGTCGGGAACGAAGCCTGGACCTGGAATGGGCCGGAACGTTCCATGAAGGACAGGGAAGGCGTGGTCCAGGTTAATCCCAGCTGCTGCTCATGAATGATCCGGTCTATGTCGAGAACTTTCTGTGCCAAATTCTTGGCTTCGTCCTCGTTCATCAACCACACCTCCTCAAAACGCTTGGCATCGATTGCTGCAAACTGCCTTTATGAACGCACAGAAATAAACATGTAAATAAATAGAAATAAAAGGTACTCTATTTTATAGTTTACCTAGTGCTGACTGTAGCAGTCTTGATGCCATCATTCATGTGGAAAGCTGGACTATTTTACACCAGGGTACAACAGAAGTACTCTGTTGGAGATCAGGGTGTTTAGGGCAGTGATCTGAGTGTCAGACATCCTGTGTTGGTGATTGGAAAATAGGAGATAACAGTAAATGTTAACTGCCACCATTGGGCCCCTGAGCAGGCCCTTTTACCCTAAGCTTCTCCAGGAACACTGTCCTTGTCAAAACTAAATTAAAAAGTACCCTAATCTGCCCTGGATAAGAGCATCTGGCAAATGTTGTAACTGCAGATTTTCCCCATCATCAAACACAATCAAGCCAATTAATTAACAGATTTGTTGTGTTTATCTGAGTAAAAACCAGTGTTTAACATATTACTGCTGCACATATTACAGTGGGGAACAAACAAATTTTTACCTCATTCTCTTCTGCATGTCTTTATACTGCTGCATGGCTCGCTCATAACTCTCCACCAGCAATTGGTTCTCCTCTCGATTCTGCTTCTCCTGATTGGTGCACTTAATCTTCAAGTTGTGAAGAGCGTCCTGCAATCTACAAAGCAGAAAAATAAATTAATTAAAGTTAAGGATGAAAACTATTTAAACACTGAATCCTCAACCAAACAGAAGAAAATATGTCCAAACAAAAGACTGGTTTTAGGTGAACATATACAGGATATTACAGGCCAGTTCGTTGGGGGTATTTTAGCTGATGTTAATGTTACTGTATTAGTGAAAATGTGGCAACAATACTTTGTGATCTTCCTTTTCTGTTCAGCCTTTGTGATGGCATTCTCCTCAATCCGTTTCTTCAACACCTGGTAGTTGTACTCCAGTTTCTCCTGATTAAGCTGATTGGTGGCTTTTACCATCTGTAGCTGTTGCTCTAAAATCTGTACACAAAGACAAAGACAAGCAGTTACTACAAATACAGAGTAGAGTTCGACTTTCGATTGTCTTCAGTTGCTGGGAGAACAAGAAGTGAGTGAAGTATAACATGACTTCCTATTCTTTTACTTCCTCAAATTGAGTGTGATTGTAGGGGTTGTGGAAGGATGAAGGAGGCTCCAGAATTGACTAAAATGTAAAATATTTATTCAACAATAGAATAAAACCACAAGGCATTGCCCTGAACCAAAAAAGAATCACAATTATACATTACACATTGACCAGACTTTGAATCAAAAGAATGTGTACCTGTACATTAGGCTCCAGTTCCATTTTGATCATATTGTATTCCTCCATGTCCTCTGTTCTCAGACGCTGCAGCAGAACCTCATACTCCTCCACCCGCTTCATCCTCTGAAGCAGGAGCTGCATCTATAAAAGATATAAAGCATTTAAATTAAAGAAAAAAAAATTTATGACATGTTGCTTGACTTTTGGTGAGTGGTATTAAAAGTCACAGTTTTACCTCTCTATCATTCCGTTCCTGTCGCTGCTGTTCCCATTCCTTCCTGTTTTCTGTGACCAACTCCTTCCTTTCATCATCAAATGAATTCTGCAAAATCAGCCATCGAAGGGCAGAGTAAAATTAAGCACAGACAGTCCTTAAAGAATATGTTTATAAATAAATGTTTTGGTTATTAATTTCCCAGACAGCAAAGGGAAGCATCTCACCTCAATCAGGTCCAGCTCTTCTCGATAGGCCTTTTTCAGAGACTTGACCTGTTCCTGCATTCTCTCAATCATGAGGTTCACGTCTTCTGCATGCTTCTTCAGGTCCTTCACATAGCGATCGTCACTGGCTTTAAGCTCCTAATTACACAAATTTAGATTAAAAGCATTTGAATGGCATTTGAAACTTCTCTTCTAGACTTAAATCTACGGTTAAATAAATGCATGTACAATACATTTCTGTAGTGCTTTTCAATATACTCAAAACTGTTTCTGGAATCAACTGGCCTCAGTTACCAATATGTACATTGTTTTCTTACATTTGTTCTTATGCCGGATAAAATGTAGTAGTATGGTAGTACAATATGATTAGGAGGCCATCTTTGAAAGGGTTGTGGCAAAGTGATTTTGTGCGCACACCTGCTGCAGTTCATAGATGAGTTTGTTCTTGTCTTCAATGATCAGTTCACAAAGTTGCCCCTGTTGGTTGAGACCATCTCTCAGATCCTGAGGAATCTCCTTTGCCTTTGCTTCGGTCCATTTCTTGGAGAGTTCTTCAAACTGCTCCAGGCTGGACTTAGCCTCATTTTCCAATTTTTCATTTCTGCAAAGAGTCAGTACTTTGTTGTAAACATGAAGTACAGGGAAGGTAAAAGTGTGTGTGTGTTTGTGTGTGTCAGTGGTGTACAGAATATCTCCAGTAATAGCTGGTATTAGAAGTATTTGATATACAGTAAACAGTACTTAGGTAATAAATATATATTTTGTGTTTATTAGTAAATTATTTTAAATATTTCACAGTCTTAGAGTAAACTGATTTGATTTGCATGTTTTTTTAAAAATGTTTTCTGTCACAGCAGACAAAACTAAGGTGTAAAAGTCTACTTAAGTATATTTACACTCACAAAGTACAAATGCTCAAGTATTCTATGCCACTGTTTGTGTACCTTATCCGTTGAGCTTCCCGTAGCTCTGTTCTCCTCTTTGACTCTCTTGCATCTACTGCTACAAGGACGTTGGTCACCAACTTTGTGCCATTTTCACATAATTCATTCATACGCTGCATATAAGAAAATATTTGCAGTGAAATGCATATCTTCTTACTGAAAATGAATACAACGATATTTATGGGAAACACCATGTCATCAATCTCCACTTACTTTTTCACTTTGCTCCAATTGTTTCTGACTTGCTAAAGGTTCCTCTTCAATTTTCTCCTCCTGTAACTCATGTCCAAGCTCTTGTCTTCACAGATCAAACAGTGATACACCAATTATTATGGGAAAGCAAGTGTCTCATTTCAGTCCTTTCATTTACGATACATTACCCTATTTTTTTTCTTGAATAATGGTAATAAATGGATGGAAGGAAGTTATAAAGTAAAGTCTAAATCAAAAGACATTTCTCTTTACGTTATCAAAATCAATAAATCTTCTATACGTTTTTGAAAATATCAGTGCAGTTTAATACATCGCCCTAATTTGTACTTTAATATATGCCATAGCAAATTTAGAGGCTGGAACTAAAATGGAAGAATATTAAGTGGTTTGCCAATACATATCAAGAAACTATATACGAGTTTGAAAGTCAAGTGGAGATGTTCTAATGCAGGTTCAGATAAAAATATTTTTAATTCAGAAAATTACTCAAAAAGTAAAGCCCAACATATGGAAATAAGGACAAAATATCTAATTTCCTTATTGAGCAGCATATTCAGTCGAAATTCCCTAGATGTCCACCAGACTTCTTGTGAGCTTTGGGTTGTTATTAAGATTACGTGGAAAATTTGTCAATTACTTAATGACTAATTTACAAGAGACGTTCTTTACATGAGGTACGTCTCAAAACGGGGGATAAGAAGTTATTTTTCAGCTTGTTTAATTGTATTTTTATATTCTATGCAAGAGTTACAAACTTCCTAAAGTTACAAAAATATCAAATGTTTAACGTCAGGCAGAATTAGTGAACTAATCAGATTGTTAATTTAAATTCAACTTTATGTACCGCTTTCTGGCCTCGTTTCTTGCTGCTATTCGGAGGCGGCGAGCCGCGATTCTTTCCTCCGGGTTTTCCGACTCGATGGACAGATTGTGCTGCTCGGTTTCCATTAATCCATTCGCAGCGCCGTCCATGTTCGCAGACATTTGCGGCAAGAGGTCTACGTTAATTTTATGTTAGTGACTTTAGAAGAAGCGCCTCACATCGCCTCTTTTCCTACTCGGACGCGGTTGTTAGTCACGTTGCTAGGATACGGGACGAACCTGTTGCGCACTACAGAGGGAGTAAAAGTCGACGTGTTCCAAACCACACGCTAAGCGCACTCAATAGGGTTTCAAAATGCGAGCCACTCCCAGAAGCTATGATTTGGATGGTGGAGTTTGGGAGATGACATGTATGCAGGGCCGGTGTTATATAGGCAAATACTAAGGGCGCCATCCATCCAGGGGGCGCCAAAACGGAGGAAGAAAAACAGTGTAACATTCCACTATTCTTAAAACTAGTTGCTATTAATGTGTCTTAATATGAAAAGAACAAGCCCACATGAATTTACCTGCTTAACAAAGCCTATTAAGTAGTAGTAGTAATAATAATAATGATACGTAACTTTCCTATGAGGTCTTTGTAAGATCATCTTTTTGTTAATTTTTTTTTTTAATTTAAATCCTCGTAATTTTTTGTGTATACTGGTTTCTTTAATGTCTTATTTTGTGCAGTGCCTTATTTATATTGTATTTATAATTTAAGTTATGTCACTTTTTATTTTGGGAATATTTAAATCTAATACTTTATGTAAGCAATTTATGTAGTGTTTCATATATTCGGTTCATATTTTTTGTATTTCTTTCTAAGTATTTTGAATGTGCTATTGGTTTATTTAAATAAAAGAATGTCTAAGACAAAGCTATTCAGTTTCTTGTTAGTATATGTACACTAGCAGTGGAATTAACTGCGATGCAAGGGGGCCCCACCTAAAATCTTGCCTAGGGCTCCAAATTTGTTAGGGCCGAGCCTGCACGTATGTAACGTACTACACAAGAGTTGTCATTTTAGTCGATGATATTGGCAACATTCTGTTCGCATATTCTGTACATACTTTTCTGTATTTCACGTTTCTTAGCACCAAGGGTGTTTGTTTGTTTTTGAAATTGATGGGGCATAAAATCTGCCGTTAGCTTGTTGGCCGTTGTACGTGTTAAATTCTGTTATTGTGTGGTA
Source organism: Distichodus sexfasciatus (assembly GCA_032718565.1). Classification (NCBI taxonomy): domain Eukaryota; kingdom Metazoa; phylum Chordata; class Actinopteri; order Characiformes; family Distichodontidae; genus Distichodus; species Distichodus sexfasciatus. The sequence continues at coordinate 245,650 of JAVGVS010000302.1, read as the reverse complement.
TTGCTGTGCATGAACATGCGGTGACGCTGCTGCTGCTTCTAAACACAGATGTTGAGTAAAACCCGACAGTAAGTAGAAATAATAGCGCCAGTCTTCATCAGCATTATTGTTTATTAGGATGCGATCGGGATAAAGATATATATAATATATTTACAATGTAATATTTATATACATAATAAAAATGCACAATCATGTCAAAGACGTATGAAGAGTCATTTTCGGCATATCTTAGTATTCAAACATCCTTTGAATCCAGGTGGTCCCAACAAACGCTTTGCGTCTGACCATTGGGTGGGCTGACGGAAAGAAAGACCGTCCAGGGCGTAACTTGTGGGTCTTTTACACTCCGTTTTCCGCACATTGTTGGCCGTTCTAAGTGTTACAGAATGTTTTATTTCTGATGGCGGTGATCAATTAAATCTGCACTAAACATGGCAACCGCACTGATTAAGCCAAGAGCCTCTGTCAGCACTGGGGGCTGAGCACCATTAATGGTCAGATCCTAGAATCGCACCAGGTTAGTAATGGCGTTATTTTTTCAGTAACGAATAATCTAAACATTTCCATCATTACAACACCGTTACGTTTACCGACATTAAGATGTAGCGCGTTATATAACCAAGCTCGTTGACGCAGTTTTTCTCCGGCCAGACTTTCTCAGCAAAAGGTTTTTTTTTCTTTTCGTTGGTGGAGTTACTAAGCAGGCATGTTCCCTACCCACAGTAAAGTGCTCTTATGTTCCCTAGACACTGAATATGTTCCATATTATATTATATTATAGATTACACAGTGCTCCATACTTCCCAAACGCAGCGAGTTATATTCCACAGAAGTTTGCTAAGTGTGCCTCCCATTCCTTACTAACAATATTTTGCTAATAACTATTCCATCTGTCCTACTTTAAGCAAAGGTAAGTATATGGAGTATGTTAATTTAAAAATGTTGCAAATTAAAATGAAAAACTGAATTGCAATACCAGCTTGGTGTCAGTAGAGGGAGACATTTTCATAATTATTTGCCGTGATTTGCAAATAATTGCATCTTCTATGCGGATGTCTAAATTGATATTTGTCAGAGCAGTTTCTCATCATTCTGAATGATTGAGATTGAGGAAGATAGTTTTTATCCATATGAAAAGATTTAGTAATTAGTTATAAAATGATATTGCATATATCATACTTGTACTTAACTATACAGCATTAGAACAATGCTTTACAAACCATTGCAATTACAATTACAGGAAAGAATTTGGATCAGTTTGTTTTTAATTCAATTTGCTATAAACTTTATTTCATCATCTACAAGGCAAAACATGTAACTGGTCCAAATCCACATGGACTATGAATTCTAAATTACAGAAAGAATGTCTACAGTACATCAGTGTTTCATAGTACATTGTGAATTCACTTCAACATATTAAAATTACTGCTATATAGGAAGTGCATCAGTGTTGTATAGCACTGATTACTGTGGATGGTCAGACTGCAAGTAAAGAATGTGTTCCCACTGTACAAATATAGGCATTATCTGACAAATATCATCCAAATGTCAATTCAGATGATTCTGAGGTCCGATTATAAATATGTGCAGATAATACATTCAGAATTCAAAAGCTGAATACCTAAATATCAGTCATGGATTAAACACCTGATTCTTGAAGACTGGATTAAAATTGTGTAAGCGGGACAGAATTACTGATTCTGAAAACTGGATTATAGCACTGGAGTCTGAATATTTGGGTTTTGAATATGGGATTGGATGAAATGATTCTGAATAACAGAACATGAATATTACACTACAATACTAGATTAAAATACTGGTTTCTAAATATTGGTTTATAGTACTGGCATCTGAATATGGAATTTAAAACAGGATTCTGTATGTTAGACTCTGAGTTGGAGTATAATTGGATTCTGAATGCGGAAGTATAGTACTGGAATCTGAATACTAGAGAATAACATGAATACTGTATTAAATTTGACAGATTATAATATAATGCTGCTTTAAAATGGTGGGGTCTGAATATGGATTTAAAAACATGACTTTGGACAATACATTGCAATTATTAGTAATACTTGATTTAAAAAAATACTGGATTATGAATGCTATATTAAAAGCCTTCATTCAGAATTATAGACTAGATTATAATGATAAATATAATCTATTTATAGATTATTATAGACTTCTGAATCCTAGATTAAAACATTGGATCCCAATTATGATCAATAAATAATATATTCTAAATGCTGGATTTGTGCTCTTCTTTTCATGTGCCATGTGACCGTTTACAGATGTTACAGATGTGTGGGCAATGAATACCTGGCCATTATCTGATATGGGGGGCTGTGGTTGTATCAAAATCGTATGGGCTGTGTTGATATCAGGAGAGCTTAAAGCAAGTCCTGTAGTGAATGGAAGCTACAAGAAGCATCAAGGAACCTCAGTCACCGGTTGGTCAGTCCGGACCAAAGTAAAGGGCAACTTTGACTTTGTCACCATAGCAGCAGTCCAGAGGCTCATTTTAGCTTGGTGCCGTGTCTCTTGTAGAACACCACGGTGGCCAGAACCCAGCCGTTCAGCGTCGTCATGACGACAAAGCGGAGCAGGACTGGAGAAAACAACAAAGGTTTTTTTTACTAAAAACCCTAACGCTGCAGGAACTCAGCATTGTCCAGGCCTTCATTTTCAAGCTACAACATGATTCATGTGATCAAAATATCTGATGATGTGTCTGACCAAACCCACAAAGTGACCTTTTCAAAATAAACTCTGATATTGAGGAATTGAGATGCACAAATGTTCCTTATTTCCTGTAATGTACTATGTGGCTCTGTCCACTTCACTGGGATTTTTAGAGGCTGATAAATCCTCACGAGAGGAAAAACAACATAAAGAAACATTTCTGCATTAAAAAATCATAGAACACCATTGTGCTTTTTTATGATTCTTTATCGCTTTTGCTTGCCCAATAAAACACAATGGTCTTCTACAATGTTTCCAAAGGCTTGTTTTGTTTTGAATTCGACCAAATAAAAATAGCCAAAATGCATGAACTCATGAGCATCTTAACCTATTGGTCAAGCATTTTGGTTATTGCCATAATGGCTAAAGAGGCTAAACATCTATATGGGAGATTACCATAGCAGGTTTGGAGCCAGAATGAAGGGTTCCAAAACAAATCTTTAGACGGTCAAAGGGTAAACTTGTACTTATCAACAAGACTTAATTTGGCTCCATAATGTTGCTTAAAAGGACAGTACTATCAGAGCTCTAGAACAGCAACAAGTGAACAAAATCTTCAAATGAAAATGGCTCAAATTTCAAATCTCTTGTATATCATATTTCAATTCAATTGAAGTTTACAGGCATTACAGGCATCACACAAAGAACATTTGAGTACTTTAGGCTGTTTATACTCACCTTTCATATCACCAGAGGTAAGGACAGTGGTCAAAATTCTCGCTAAAAACACAAAAGTGCAGCAGTGAACAATTTAAGTTGGTGATTCACTCTGTTTTCTGTTATAAATAAGGGCCATTAGCTCTAAAATACAGACTTACCCAAGCAGGTGTATGTGGACATGGTCCAGGTCAGTGCGCTGACCTCATCGGCCTCCTTGGTTTGCCACAGACGCTGCAACTGAGCAAATCTACTGCTCGCACTTACAAATGTGCACAGACTCTGGTTACAAACACACACACAAAATGATTTCTACTATTTATATTCTCAAGATATAATAAATGCTATTCTTATAATAGCAATAGTGCCATAATAGATATATTGATAGTGAGTGATTACTTGTGAACACACCACAGTAAAAAAACAAAGTAGGAATCATGATGATGGAAAACATTTAATGGAAACCACTAATGGAAAGATAACTTCTGCATTGTTTTTCTTCTTCTCAGCAAGAAAATGTCTCAACAACATTAAAATCTTCTTGTCCACCTGTCATGATGAATTCATGCATGTTCAGAAACACTCCCACACACATATACACACTTACACACAAGACAAAGAAGAAAGCAGCCTGTAATTAGCACAGGCAGTAATTTTTATAAGGCGGTGCTCACCATTGCTGAGTCGATGATCCAGCTCTTCAAAAGGAGAAGTTGCGACCCTCCAACAAAGCTGATTATAAGTTAAAGCTTACAGTGTACCATCAGAACATGCAGTGTTTCCTCTATTTCACTTTTACACTCGTTTGTGCATTTGAAACATTTGTAAAAATGTGTATCATATGTTATTATCCACAAAGTTCTTGATCAAATTCAGTAGTTATTCAGACAAAGTGAATTCTTCAACTGAAAAATTGTCATGCATTATTTTTTTATTTCCTGGAATATTTCTCTCCATCATTAACTACTCACTCTAAGGACAAAGTATTTGGACACCTGGCCATTACACCAACAGGAACTATTAGGACATCCCTTTTCTAAATCCATAGGCGTAAATGAGGAGCTGGTCCCCCTGTGCAGCTCTAACAACTTCCACTCTTTTGGAGAGGCATTCCGGCAGATTGTGGGGTATATTAGTGGGATTTTTCGCTCATTCATCCAAATAAGCATTTTATGAAGATAGGTAATGATGTCGGATGCTATTATGAGGTTCTCAACCAAGCTGATGACAAGGTGACATGTCAGTGTGTGTTGTTCTGCTATGACTGGATGTTTTACACACTTCTGTATCAGTGATGGTTTGTAAGTGGCCAATGCCTCACATGTGGTCACAGAACAGGTGTTTCTACTGAGGAGGATGCTGAGTTCATGTATTTGGTTTCTATAAAAAGGGTGAAGAGATGGATGTATTTGGTTTCTATAAAAAGGGTGAAGAGACGGATGACAAGTTAGTTGCGTGGTAGTTGTAACTAAAGCTGATCTGTGGAATGTCCAGTCCTTTCAACTCGTAATAAATTCAAACAGAGTCCTCTGGGACTGCACTGTGATGTTGTCAAAACTGATTGAGAGGATACAAGGCACTGTAGATGAGGCTGTGTCTCAGGCTGCCACGATAATGTAGGATCAACAAGAACAGGACAGTGTCTGAATGAAACATGAGCATTCATCCATTAGTTCTATCTTTCTCCATCGCAAACTCTCTTATCCCTCTCCTTCAAGTACAAGCAAATGATATTGATGAAGTGGATTCTGAAAGGTCCCAAGTCAGACATTGAGGTATTGATTACCTTTATCTATCCATAATGTAATCATCCTATTCAATTTTTCAATTATACATAATCATATATTCATTTCACCCCAAAAACAATTGACCTAAAGCTGTTACTTAACATGCATTCAATGTCAATAAATGTTGTGGTCTTCGATAAATAAATAAAAAAAGATGAATAAAAGTAAAGCATATAAAAATACAAAATGCAAACACAGCAGTGTGCCTCTAGTGGACAATGTACACAACAACAAAACTCCCAGGCATCTTCAGTTTCTTTTTAATTACTGTTTATCAGCAATTATACATACTATTACCAATTTATGTAAAAAGGAGCTGAAAACATTGGCAATCGGCTCCACTAATTTCTACTAAAGGTATGACTTCTCATGTCACATCTCATCTCAAAATTTTGTTGGTTTCTTTGTCTTTGTACTTTGGTCATCTCTCTGAATCTACCTAAAAAATACATTTTAAGAAAAACCTTTCTCAACTTTCATTGCTGGGTGACTGGGGCTGGCTTATAGTGCGAGTCCCCAGTACTAACAGTGCTTTCTAATTCCGGGCCTGGAGTTCCCCTGCAATGCACATGTGGCTGTTTTTCCTGATGCTATCCCACCTGTTAATTAGGTGAAGTGCCAAAGTTAGACACCTCAGAGTTAGAGCAGAGTTACTTCAAGACCAAAAGTGGTTTACAGTATACAGCCAGATACAAAAAAGACTTTAGTTTACCTTGGGCAATGAGTAAAGGGTACTCCATGTAGGCCTGAAGGGGGTATTCATGATATATCTCATAGGTTGCAAACACAATGTACCTGTGAAAGATCATTTCTGTTGTAAATATACAACACACTTATGTTCATACTACGATATATAAACAGCTCCAAACTGCGGAGGAAAACAGACTGCAAACATAATGTGTTGTCCATCAACAAAACCACATGTCCATTAATAAATAAAGAATCACCCGTGTACCCCCCATACACACACAAATGCCCAGCTCCAAAATAACACATCCATCTGACCTTTGCATGTGAGAATCTCAGTACAGAGTTACGAGTGTAAACAGCTGTGCTTCTATACTGAGAGACGGTGCAGAATGTGTCACCCTTTCTACCCCTTCTAACCAAGAGAGAGAGAAAGAGAGTGAAAGTGGGACAGTGAGAAAATTATGCATTTTTGTAACAGTTTAAAGGACAATTATAACCATCTTAGAAATCAGAGATGTAAAGATAAATTCACTCAACTAATAGCAAACTTTTCTCTCTCTCTAAAATTCATTTTTACAACTATTTATAAAAAAATACATCTGTATCTGTAAGTCTGATCTCAGCAACTTGTTTTAGAACAGTTCCTGCTGAAAACAACATGAGTCAAATAACTTATGGTTTCCATAATAGATTCTTATGGGAAATGGCTTGTTTTGGTTTCCATTAAGTAATTCTTAAAAGATTTTATTTAGAATAAATTGTTTTTAAATATCTATAAAAAAAAAAACAATAATAACTGAAATAGTTTAAATTTTTATTTGATTATTTGTAACCCTATCCATTAATTCGTTTTCAGAACTTTTCCTTTTGGATTATACTATTTTTGGTTTTTAGGTTTCTGTTTAAGTTCCATTAGAACAAAGTCATACCATTACATTTCCTAATATTTGGTAAAACATGAAGAATCCTCCAGGAGTCCTGAATGGTTTCTAGTGACATTTTTGAGCAAGGTCTCCGTCTTTCACTCTTACTCTCTCAATCTCACCACACCAAACAGCGATAACAATATAGACTCCAATCGACTTATACATATTTATATATTTGTTATATGTTATATATTTAATCAGCTATTTAATTAGCAGCAAACACCGGCGATAGAGGTTCTGGCAGCAGCAGGGGGAGCATCACTGCCACCTTGCCGTTGTAAAAATGACATGCACGGACGCGTAGTTTATCAAACTACGGTAGCCCCTCACACTTCTTACCCCGACAGCTCCATCACTAGTCCTCTCAGACTGAGAGCTTTGGCCGACTTGGTCCGAGTTAATAAGACGATCTGCGGGAGCTTCAACACCATGCATGCCAACAGGGTACTGAAGTTCAGCAGGTCCAACAACTGATCTCTGATCATCTTTACGTTGTACAAACTACAGGATTAAAGAAGACGGAACAGTTATCATTTTCACTAATACCTGTGCACTTTATTGCTAAATAATGGAAAATACAACAGAAAAAATGAAGAGTTGGCAGCGCGCTTTGCGCATGCTTTTGAAAACCAGCACTAGAGGCTGTTTGTCGAAGTAAGGTCAGTACCCGACTATCACCAGTAGGAGGCGATAGACTTTAACTGATATTCATGTGGAGAGCGTTTCTAATTATTAATGCATTTATTTTACCTTTAGTTAGTTTCAACACTTTAAATTTCCGATAGGCACGATCACGAGAGGGTTTAAAATAAATGAAATAGATAACGTTTCTGCTTAATAATGTAATTTCTTGTTGTTTGTGTAAAAGAAATCAATTTAAAAAAAAGTTAATTCAAGTATATAATGAATTAAGTTTTTCCTACAACAAATATTATGAAGAAAGGTCACCAGCACTACGCTTAATTAATGTTAGGGGAGGAAAGTTCTATACAAGCCCATTAGATTGCATTTGGAGTGTGTGAATGTTCTGTAGTAATGTATGTTACAGTGTACACAAATAGATGTGGAAAGAATGGCATTATTATCATTAATAACAGCGCTCTCTCTCTCCCTCCGTCAGTGTGTGTGTGTGTGTGTGTGTGTGTGTGTGTGTGTGTGTGTGTGTGTGTGTGTGTGTGTGAGAGAGAGAGAGAGAGAGAGAGAGCCCGCGTGTGTGCGTGTTGCTTCGGCAGAAAGACGCAGAGAGACAGAAATTTACAGCCCTTTAAAAACAGGGCGGTCTCTTGGGCAGGTTACTTATGAAAATTAAACCGTGTTCCATCTCACTGATGCCTGTCAGAAGATGGACAGAACGCAGACTCCTGACCGTAACTGACAGAATTTGCCCTTGTCAGCGTTCATCCTTTTTCATCCCTCACTCTGCCATGTGAAGCCCTATACATTACTCTTGCCATCATTCTACTGAACTCCCGTCACCTTGGTTGTGATGAACAGGCTCGCACGTGCGCGCGCGCGCACACACACACACGCGCGCACACACACACACGCGCACACACACACACACACACACACTCCTATAATGATTAGAATCATCCTACAGCTAATCCCTACCTCTTTTACCTTTTATTACCTCTTTTATAAAACATGCACATTTTCTATAAAGTCATTTCAACTCATAGGGACCTCTCAAATGTACCCACAAAGCCCCCCAAAAATGAATAAAAGTGATTTTAGGGGACAAACGGCCCAAAAAGGTCCCGACAACGCATAAAGACATGGTATAAACACACACACACACACACACTTACTTCCACTGATTCCTAATGTTATAACACATGTAAATAAAAATTATACATGATAATTGATGATAGTATAGCGTAGTATAAAATATACTAGTATGGCATAACACTATATTACACCCTACTATTGTATGTACAGTATTACTAATAATACAACACAAACATCACTTTTGCTATATTGTACTATATTATACTGTGCTATAATACAGTAGAGTACAGAGTATGGCATTTCACAGTGTAGTATTGCATAGTACACAACACTACTTTGCTATACTGTACTGAGCTATAGTATACTGTCCTATACTGTACTATACTAGGCTATGTATTACTATAATATACTGCACGAATGTCCTTTATTCTAATGTTAATCTCTTTAACCACTTTCAACTTTTGAGCATCGGTCCATGCACACAAAGCCAAAAAAAAACCCAAACCACAGACTTTCCTGTCTTTTACCGGACAATCCAGTCCCCACGACGCGCACACACACACAGTCAGAGAAGCTGACACAAGTTGAAGTTCTGTGAGGTCACAGTTCAAAGCGCAGAACTATAATAACAGAGCGGTTTACTATACTGAAATAATCACACACCATTACCTCCTAATTAGACATAATTAACACAGGCATTGACCTTTCTCACCACTTAGTGCCTCTAAGTCAGATTTCCGAAACGAGCAGTAAAATGTTCAGTTGCTTCCTTCACCCCATTGTTATAGCTTGCTTGAAGTGATAACATTGTCATTGTAATATTATGTAAATGTAGCTTTTGCCATATACTTAGTTGAGTTGCCTTTTGCCTCAGAGTGCAAAGGACACACTAAAGTCCAAAAGCATTTTCTCATTTTTCTCATATGTGAGCTATTGGATGTAAAAATGGCCAGGATTTTTAGTTTTGTCCGTTATTAAAGCTTCCTGAGGGAGAGGCCGTTATAGAAACCAGCATCCATCCAACCCTGCTTAACAATGCCAGCTATTCACATCACAAATGTCTTCTATTTTACTGGTGAAATAAACTTCACTCACTCACTCAGACTCACACCCACCCACCCAAGCACTCACAAGCCTACCACACACACACACACACACACACACACAAGCACACTACCATACACAAATACCTGGACTTTTTGTGATTCCAATGACCTCATAGGTTGCCAAAGTGATTGTAGAAAAAGCCAGATACTCAATGTCTGTTAGCACTATATAGTATTACAGAGGTATTGTTTGTGTGTGTGTGTGTGTCTGTCTGTCCTTGCCATGCTCACTGGTGCCAAAACAATCAGCTGATAGAACAGCAGATGTGGGAAGAGAGCTGTACGATCCATGGATGGAGTTTTGAACATGGTCAAACTATGAGTGTGTTTGTGCACGTACATGTCGGTACGTGTGTACATTAGTGTTAAACCTCATTCTGCATTGTTTGGTTGACAGACCACCGTCATTATCGTGTGCTGGTTTGTGTCCATTTCTGTGCTTTATGGAAACATCAATAGTCTTTATGGGATGTCCAGCAAGACTGATTTTACACAAACACACACAGAAAGATCTCTGAAGCCCTGCCATGCGTTATCTTTGGATTTGCAATGTCAGTGCAATGTAATGTTAATACAATGCAATGTTAATAGATGTTCTGGAGATTACTGGAGGTTTATTTAATGTTATTTTTACATCAAGATACAGAATTCTTTACGTAGTAATATATGACTATGAGTAATTTAAGTACATTTCTCGGAAATCTGTGGCAGATTTAATGAACATATCAGACAGTGTGGGAAAATTGTACGTCTTACAATTAGAAAACAAAATGACAAAATTAATTAACTACATAACTGATAACAATTGAACAATTATTACCAAATCATTATTCCACACATAATCTAAACATCTTCAGATAACAGTAAACATTATCCAACAAATGAGACTCCACTTAAAGTCCATTTTATTTAAAAAGTATATTATTCCCTTGTCGAGCTAGAAAATTAAAGCTGACATTCCATAAAATACGACTGATGGTCACATGGTCTGGCGCAAGCAGCAACCCACGTATGGTGACTTGTGCTGGTTTTATGACTCTTGGACGAGAATACTGCACTCCCGACCCAGTCCATATGCTGAGAACGATAAAAAGTGTAAGTCTGCATGAAGAAGTCGATAAAACACAGGCTAAAAGTCTTACGCTCTCCTTACATGCAGGTCATTAATTAGCTTGATCATTCCCCATGTGTTCTATCACTCAGGAACACTTTTCTTAATTAGACTTTTCCTGATTTATAATGTGGTCCATGTGAGTAGCAAGATGAAGAGACTGTGAAATGGTAGCACACTAAGCTATAGTAATTTTCTGGTATGAGGACAACGTGGTACCGCACTGGAGAAAAACTGGAGAAGCGCGCTCGGCACCTTGGCTTGAATTAAAATGAGTGCCCAAACCTTCTGAGTCTCAAAGCAAAGTTTGTAAATAAGGCAAGCACTCAACAGTTTGATTTGAACCTTTTTAATCGCCTCTCAGACGTTTCGGGCAAGATGCCCTTTTTCAGTGTGAGAATGGCAATCCCGAATGTGTGCTTACTTTATTTGCAAACTAGTTTCCCATGTTAGTGGTTGAATTAATGTTAGATTGCTAACTAGCTTCAAATATTAACATGATCTTGGTTAGCCCTCTAACCAACTTTACATGTGCTAATGTTAATATTAGCTAAGTTACCTCTAAATCTAGATTCAGATGTAGCCAACAATTTAAGTAGTATCCAACACTTACTAACTAAATTTAAAATGTCTTTTTAAACCCTAGCAAGTTATCTAGCTTGCTTGCTTGTTAAATACAACCTAACCATCTAGTTGGCTATTCAACATGCAAGCTAGCTAGAACATTACATACAATCTAGCTAGTTGAATAACTTGATTATAGCATACAACCTAGCAAGGCAGTATCTTAAAAAGTTTTCTAATCTGCTTGGCTTGCATCAAGTTTAATTTTGTTATCCAATCTATGAGGTAGCTCTCAAAGGATATTAACCATGAGGCAACTGTCTTCTGAATGTCTGTGTAAGGTCTTGCCCTTTTTCACACAGGTCTGATAGTCCTTCTGGACCCATGAGCTGTATCCGATGACATTAGGCCCTCCTCCCCGATGATATCAGAAACGCTGATGACATTAGCCTCCCATCTCTCAAGTTCTCAAGAGCCCAACATTTCCACTGTCAGTCACCCGTTTATGACAAATGACATAATTTAGTCGCGTTTCCGCTCTCTGCCTCCTGTCGAAGGTGTGTGTCATTAAGATTCTCCTCTACAAATTTCGCCGGCGTCCTCGTTTAAGCTCTGCCGGAGTGGCGACGCGTGGATGAGGTGCAATGTGAGATTTGAAGAAGCAAAGACATGGCACAGTGCCATGTTGCCATTAACTCCTACTGATAGCCCTGACTTTCATCCCTTCATAACTCACATGTCTTCAAAGTGACTTCAGATGTTCTTTGAGGCTTGTTGAGAAAACGGTCAGGTGCTGAATGTCTAAAGAAAACGAATCTAGCATATAGTCTGTATCATTAACAAACACTGGTGTACATTAAAGACCAAATACATAGAATTGTGTATAGTTTGGGCTCAGAAGTTCATTACAGTTCCAGATTTAAAAAACCTGATTGGAGCTCTTCTGTTAACATCTTCTTAAGATTTCTCTTATATTTGTTCTTAAGAAAGGTCTGTCATATTCATGATGGGTTCTCAATTTGTTCATAAGTTTCATCATATGATGATTTATTTATATTTAAATAGTACAATATTATATAACTGTAGAACTGAAGAAAACCGAATAAGTTACTGTTTTGCACAAACATACACTGCAATAAAATGTGTGTAATAGTGTTCTTCAGCAGTTACAGATTCTGTTCTTACCTACAAGCAAATCTCAAATAACACTGGCAAATGTCAGGATCTTCATAAAAGCTGTGTAAGTGGGGTTTAAGAAGTTGTTTATAAGAACGAATGGTGAATGAGGCTCTTTCTTGCTGTGGAGTCTTAACTGTGAGAGTTATATAAAGGAGGAAGACAAGTTTAAGTTTAGAAAGCATTTGGCATCTAGAAAACCTTCTAGTTTTGTCATGATTTCAAGCTTAAAAAGATCAGTTACTCCAACTTTAAGATGGATACCAAGTTAAACCCCCAAATTCAGGTGTGTGTCATACACTGCATCTTTTGGAAAATAAAGACTGTGTCCCAAACTTCTTGCTAAATAACACAGAAAAATGTATGATTCAGTTTCAAACACAAACTGATGTTGAGACATAAGCACAACTTGACAGAGCTGCAACTGTCATTTACAACCCCATTCTTCTCCAAGTTGGAAAAGGTCACCACTGATTAGTATTTTTCCACTCATTCGCCATCAGGTCAAAAGACAAAAGCAAAGCGGAATGCCTCTCCCCAACCTATTGAGTTTTACATTCTAAATAGCCATCACTTTTAAAATATCAAGATCCGCAATCACGCCGAAGATTATCTTTGCCATTCTCAGAAGCTGAAATCGTTCTCTCCGCACCTGGCATATAACCGAACAGAAAGTGGCAGAGGGAGACGGCTTTTATAATCCAGCCATTATCCGCCGACTCTCTCATTTAAATGATAACAGCTGCCATTGTCTTGTGATGCATTCAAATGCATCTGCACATTTTAATGCGGTCATTAGGCTGGAATATTTTAGTCATTCCACGGGCAATCTGCTCAGCACGGCGGACGGAATGGTTGGTGGGAGGTGGATATGACTGACACCTGTAAGTGCGAGAATAAGGTGAAAAATTACTTGCGTGCTTCAACTAAATTATAGGCCTCGGGGAACAAGCCAGACTTTGTGTTATTACAGCAAAGCTGCAAAACTTTGTCAAGCCTTCATCAGTTTTTACTGAACATTAGCAGAGTCAATCTAAGCTGATTTGGACTCAGATGCAATGTAGGAGAACTTTGGATCGAACTATGTATTAGGGCAGGGCAGTTGCTAAGAACCTCTAACTGATGTAATCTTGCCAGTGATTGTTTAAATTACTTTAAAATGTTTGTTTATACTTTTTTCCTAAAAGAATTCAGTTAATACTTTCCCTAGAGTGTATTCATGTGCTGTACCTATAAAAACATACTATTGTGTGTGCAAGACAAAAAAATAACTAAACCCCACAACCAAAGAATTGTTCATTTATCATAATCAAGGTAAAATGTTAATTATCATGCTGACTTCAGAATTATTACTCACCCAGCCCTACTGCATATAGACCCACTTGGCTTCCAACTGGTATTGTCAACTCTCGAACATAGTGCATTAAAGCTGAAGGGATACACTTCTAGGAAATTGTTTAGTATTAAACGGATGTTCTCATATTTATAGTGAAGAATGAAGCCAGAGTTTTTAGATACCATTAGTGTCTGTGGTTTTTCGGGCGTGGTGTTTCCCCGGTCCTGGTTATGCCTCGGTAACCCAACACTCATCCATGTGTAACTGAGACCGAAGAGGAGATTTACACAGCACGTCTAGTGCGTGATGTGTGCTGTTCTTTTAGATCATGGTCTTATTTGAGCACCACGGTTTATCTCCCGGAATATCAGGCTCTGCCGCAGGGCATGTTAGAAAGGACGGGAGTTTGACTCTTTTTTTGTTGTTGTTTCTTTGGAGCGTCAACTGAAAGTAGCTATAAGAGAAAGGAAAAGTGGAATCATGTCTTAAACCTTTTCCAATAGTTTAGTTCTTGTAATTTGTTATTGTTTTTAAGAGTTATTTTGGATCAAATCCAAATCAGCATCTTCGACAATAATTTAACAGTAATGTACTGTTCTGTACTGTAATGCACTTTAATTTGTTGAACTGAACATTTCTTGTGATGGTTACCAGCGATGAGTTGTTGAGGGGATCAATGGGGAAGGTTAAAAATTTAATACAGCCTACAAGACTTCAACAAATGTACTTTAACATGTGACTTAAAACTGGAATCATTTTCTTTGTAAAGAATTTTAACTGCTACTCAAGTATGTGTTTCAGACACTCTATATACAAATATTCTATTGTATATACACAACTGTGGGCTACCTCAACTCCCAACTAATTAAAAAAACTTTTCATCTATTATAATGAAATGATTATTCAAAAGGAGGGAAAATGCTAACTGTAGGAACTATCCAGCAGGTTAACTATGGCCAACTGTCAGTTTAATGCAAATTTATTAAAATCCATTTTATTCATGTAAAATGAGTATTTATGGATCACACAGGCTGGTGACCAGCTAAAGAGAGTTTGCTGGACAGCGCTTTTGGGAGTTAGTTAGTGATGTTGTTACAGGTCTTGGATTGGGAACTGAAATTCTGCCTATACTGAGTGCTGTTTACATGAGTGAGTGTGAATGTGTGTGTGCAAGTATGTTCAGACACTGAGGGGTGTGGGCTGTGGCATTACTGATTGCTTGCTATTAGCGCTGACTGCTCATCTGTCCACCCACACACCAGCTCTGTGTAATATCTCAGGCTCCAGCCATCTACACACAAAGCAGCTCTCAATATAGCCCCCTGCTTTTCAATATGCACAGCAAACACACACATGCACTTGCTCAGACACACAGTCGGTTCTCCTAACGCTGTTATGTAGGGAGCACATGGCTGTAAATTTCCTGCCGTCGCATTGTCTAGATGTTTGTCGTAGTTATTTAAGTCCATAAGTCCTTAATGCATATGGAAACACACTCAGGATGCCTAAAAAGTGTCGCTGTTCCTAAATAACATCAACCTACAAAGAAGCATGCACAATGCCTTGTGTCTAAAACACACACACGCCTCCATGCATTATCTTCTAGGACCTGACAAATGGTCAGCAACGGCTCAAACCCTAGGGGATGCTCATAGCAATGCTGAAAATTTTAGAACCTTCTACTTCAAACATCACGCACACACACCATAGAAAGATAATACTTTTCAGACACTGTCCAAAAAGTACTTGCTGGTGTGTGATAGAAAGGAAAAAAATACAGCTTTAAAAAATCTAAAATACTTAAAGGTTACTCCTAACTTTCGACAAGACTAACTGTAAAATATTTTAATGCCAAATTAGCTTTCTAAATGAAAATGGTTTAGCAATAATTTCTTGCATAAATTGCATTTACGAACTGTATTTACAAATTCAGAAACACACAACACAGGTCAAAAGAGCACCAAGGTTAATAGTTAATCAATGAAACGATCCAGCAAAAATTCCAGTACAACAGATCCAGACACATGCATGCAAAAAATAGAAACAGGCAACTACTGAATATGTATTATCTTTAAATAATAGGCAGACTACAGTTTCAACAATATTAGTCTTTCAGACTAATATTTTATTTTCAGTATTGCAACACAAGCATCTCCTATCATTTAAATACTAACTACTTATATTTTTACATAAAGAAGCAGATGCTCTTGTCCTTAGTTTTCCTGAATTTTGGTTATTTATTGGTATTTCTTCAGAAAATCCTGTTTTAAATAACATTCAGAATGCTTAAAAAGAATGAATTAGAAACATAT
This sequence comes from Distichodus sexfasciatus, assembly GCA_032718565.1. Classification (NCBI taxonomy): domain Eukaryota; kingdom Metazoa; phylum Chordata; class Actinopteri; order Characiformes; family Distichodontidae; genus Distichodus; species Distichodus sexfasciatus. The sequence continues at coordinate 229,515 of JAVGVS010000302.1, read as the reverse complement.
GTTACAAAAGATACTGATGAGAAATACTGCATACAGTCCCTGATATTTAAACACTGATGAAAGGAAAACTAAATACTGCAGTACCACAAATATAGATTTTGCTGTCCTTTTACAGCTTAAAATAACAACTACATGTGAATGTTACATGTATGTCGTCCAGAGAGTCTGTAGTGTCAGTACAGGAAAAACTAATAATTGGTTACTGTTATTACTAGACAGTGTCATACATTTGCAGACTGTATTTAAGCATGAATATGACAGAGTAAACATCAATAAATGGTTTAATGCAAGTCATAGACTTCATGTATAATAATACAGATTTTCAGTTTGGTTAAATAAATGAGAAAAAAAATCGACCCCATTTTTCTCCCAAATCAGACTTGGGATAGTGCTCCGTATTCCAAAAATGACAAGCTGTGAATACATTCATATAGTGAGTGTAATAATTGTGTGTTCTAATTATTATTGGAAGTTGGAATACTTTGTCCAGGGTTATTCAGAAGTGGAATGTAAGCGTCGCTGTGAGAAGCTTGCATGTCTCTGTCCCAAACTGAGCGGTTTCCTCCTGAAGCCCGTCTTGACCGGCGGGAGTTAGGCCACGGAGAGCCATCCCGCTCACCACTGATCTCTTCCTCCTCAGACCTTTTCGCCATCAGCTCGATCTCATGCTTGGCCGCGGTCTCAAGCACCCGCTGCTTGCTGTAGAAGATCACAAAGTTGTTGATGATGGGGTGAATGGGCAGCGCAATGGCAATGACACCGCACAGGAAGCTGACAGCGGCGTTACACCTGCCCAGGGTGGTCTTGGGATAGATGTCACCATAGCCGACGGTGGTCATCGTGATGATGGCCCACCAGAAGGATTGGGGGATACTGGTGAACATGGTCTCGGGGTGACTCTGCTCCATGGTGTAGCCCAGTGCGGAAAACAGGAAGATGCCGACACCCATGTACATTAGCAGCAAGCCGAGCTCTTTGAAGCTGCTCTTGAGGGCGTAGGTCAGTGTCTGCAAGCCCGAGGAGTGTCGTGCCAGCTTAAAGACACGGGCGATGCGCATGATTCGCAAAGCCTGCACCGCCTGCTGCACATCGGCCAGCTCCATCATGGCCGTGCCCAAGTGGGTCAGGATCAGCACCACATAGAAGGGCATGATGGCCAGGAAATCCACAATGTTCATGAAGCTAAAGGCGAAGCGCAGCTTGTCAGGCGCTGAAACGAGACGCAACACATATTCGGCGGTGAACCACCCGATGCATGCCGTCTCGATGGCCTCCAGGGTCGGGTGTTCCACCTGGTTCCCCGCCTTATCCTCCACGTGTAGCTCCGGGATGGTGCCCACGCACATGACCACAGAGGAGAGAAGGATGAAGAGGAAGGACAAGATAGCCACCACTCTCGCCGCCAACGAGGACTCCGGCTTCTCCATCAGCTTCCACAAAAAGGCTTGGCACCTCTGGGCAAACCCCCCAGATGACGGGTTCCCCTCAATGTCATCCAGCAGTGTTCGCACCTTTTCGGCAATCTCAGCTAACTCGTCCTCCACCTCTTGCAAACTGCTTTTGCAGCATTCGTCCAAAAAGTCTGAATCGATTCCCCAAAACTCCATCTCCTTCATGAAGCAGGCAGGGCAGATGCCCCTCTTCATGTGCACCTCCCCGTAATAATACACTTCCACGATGCACTTGAAGGAATCGGGGTCTCGGTCAAAGAAAAACTCGCCGGTACTGGCGTCGTAGTCATCGCAGAGGTCGGAAAAAAGATCGTCGGTGCGCTCGGTAAATCGCTCGGCAAGTTCAGCCAGGCGCGTGAACGGGTAGCGCTTCAGCACGTCTGCGTGCAGAACTTGTCTCGCGCCACCGATGTTCACCACGAGCTCCGCTTCTTCGCTCGATTCGGATCCGTTACAGTCGGCGAACCGGGACCTCGGTGTCCCCCACATTTCAGCACACACGACCGGACAAACTTTTACAAGAGAAGCATGTCTTGAAGAGGTCTGGATCCGTGAAACGCCACTTTTAACAGGATGAGTAGAATGATGATGATGATGATGATGATGATGATGATGATGATGATGATGATGATGATGATGTGCCGGCTTCCAGTTAGAATCAGAGTTAGAAAAAGAAATTGTGGACCGGTAACATTAACGGATACCCATAACTAATGAAACAATCAGCCGTGGAGCGCGTGATGGCGCGCGACGTGCGCGTTCACCGGAGCGGATACTGTACGGAATCCAAGGAAAACAGAGTTAAGAGAAGAGGGAAAGAAGAAGTGAGGAAGAAGTGATGCGCGTGCGCGTGAGAGAGAGAGGAGAGGGAGAGAGAGGAGAGAGAGAGAGAGAGAGAGAGAGAGAGAGAGAGAGAGAGAGAGAGAGAGAGAGAGAGAGAGAGAGACTGGAGCTGGAGGTAAGTCGAGTGTCAAGTTTACAATATTACTATGTTCATGTAATGTTACTTGTAGTTTCTCCGGGGATTTTATTTTAAACGCAATGTAATTTAAACTACTCACTGAATTAAAAAAAAAAAAGGGTTAAATTTTTAAATGCAGTATTTGCTTTCCCCCGCCAACATTTCACTATGAAATATAATAAAGAGTAATAACTTGAATGCGTTGCCGTCGCGCAAAATGTAGATGTGAAATGTCTCCCCCTAGTGACAAACAACAGGTGTTTGTTCGAGAATAACGCATATTACATATACAACATGTTTTAAAACATATACAATTACATTCCTTACACAGCCAATAAATATTAAATATAAATATTGTGCAAAACAGATAAGACAAGAAGCCTTCCAGTTTGTTGTCTTATGTCTATCAGTCTATCAATCAGTCTCTCTCTCTCTCTCTCTGTCTCTCGCTTGGGTATAGATTCTTTTTCTGTTATTTCTGGCCTGTTTTGCAGATTTAAAATGTTATTAACAGGTGCTTTGATGTATACATCAAACATTAGTGTTAATATGATCTGTATTCACTATATATTTTTCCCGTTCAGTACAAATATTGTAAACAGGACTCGTTTTATGGCGTGAGACTACACTCATTGAGTTGCAAAGATTAACACGGCATATTCTTTAAACTTGTAGCCACTATTTTGTTGGTGTGTGTACTGAGTTAGCTTGGGCGCCAAATATTCACTTACTATTTAAAGGGGCGTGGTCTTCGCGACAGACGACGTCACTAAAATTCCAACGTTGGGGTCGCGAGGCTTCACTCTGACGTCACTTCCGGTTGTGCCGCAACGCTTAAGTCATCACAGTGAATCTGAACATAATTAATTGTGTTTAAAAGACAGATAAAAGGCAGATAAAAGTCCCGAAAACACCTGTCCTGAAAACACATTACCACATCGTAAAGTTTTCCCCACCGCAAAATGGAAGAAATAGAAGATGGCAAACCAAACTATAACATATTGCAGAAATGGTAACTCTAATTAGTTATTTCTGCTGTTTAATCTTCTATTTTGTGTTTATTTCATGTCCATGCCCTTTTAAATAATAGTATAATATGACCCAAGGATTTAAATTCCGTCTGTTTTTTCCATATAAAGTAGTGAACTAGGCTTGGACTGGAAGGAAACCGAAGAGGAAACCAGTGAACTCGTAAGTAGGGTTAATATCGTTATGCATCTAAATATCAATTCTAGAGAGTATAATAAAAACATAACAACGCCTGGCTCTTTGGAAGACATGATAAAGTAATAAGAACGTGAATATTTTTACATGGCTTGCTTGTTTTATCTCTGGTCAGCTCATGAATGAATTGCAAAACACCAAAACCACCATGGTACATGCCATCATTTTGGAAGCAGAGAAAAGGAAGTTGGTGCATGTAAATGCAGCCATGGAAGCCAACAGGCTGAGGTATACACACACTCACACACACCTTCGCTCTACCTTTCCTGTATTCATCAGAGGTGGAAAGAGTACTGAAAATTTGTACTCAAGTACAAGTACTGTTACATTGGTTAAAATGTACTCAATTACAAGTAAAAGTACTGGTGTTAAAAAAAAAATACTTGAGTAAAAGTACAAAGTACTCTTCTCAAAAACTACTCAGAGTATTAATTACTTTTTAACCGATGGATGTTTTATTGCGTCGTCAATAGCAGGCATTCGATTCGATTCACCAGTATAAAATATCTATGTTCAAAGAACATTTCTCAGATGAACAAGGTATAGAAAGGCAGTTTGTTTTGTAAATAAATGCAGATATAAAGCAGGAATTTTGTTTGTTAAAACAATGAGAAAAATGTTTTTGAACATGCATAGAACAGTTTAAACTTTTCCCAATACACTGCGAACAACAGGCAGCGGGCACTCGTCCTCCGTCTTTTCTCCATCATTTTCACGGTTGACATTGTTGTCTTCTGTCTCCATTTTGGCTTCTTTATCTCCAAATCTTCAGTCTATAAATTAGTTTGTACTCCACTGTGTAGTACCTCCAGACACCTTTATTCTTTGCTTACGTCATAGATTAATTGGCGCGGTCGCTATTGCACAGCCTTATTGGCTGCGAAGATGCAGATGAAAGGTTTGAATATTAATTCAAATTGTGGGCATACTCAGTAGCGACTTTTGATTTTATAAGTAGCGAAGTAGATTACACGGTGTAAATTGTACTCAAGTATGAGTAAAATTACACACTTGAAAAACTACTCATAAAAGAACAAGTACCCAAAAAATCTACTTAATTACAGTAACGTGAGTATTTGTAATTCGTTACTTCCACCCCTGCTATTCATTTACCCCACCCTTTTCCCACTGGGCCTGCAGGAAGGAGAAGCTGGAAAGCGAGGTGATGTCCTGCCTGAAGCAGTTTGAGGAGCTGGCCGAGAAGTGGAGCGAGGCGAAGGAGAAGGAGATTCCTGAGGAGCTGAGAGACATCATGGTGGAGCAGCAGCAGCTCTGCAGTCAGATCATACAGGACAAGAACAAGCTGATAGCTGAACTGCAACAGGTATGAGCACAGGCCACACACACACACACAGGTCATTTTGTCTCTCAAAATACACACACATATTACTAGAAGGCCTAATAATCAGTCTTGAAAATATGTGTAGGAGCTAAAAGAAGTTGATAAACGCTACGTAAAGGAGATGGTGAAGATGGAGAAAGACGTGGATCTCTTCATCTCCTGCATGAAGACTGACATTGCGTCTCTAAAGCAGGCCTACAGAGAGAATCTGGACCAGACCGAGGTGTGTGTGTGTGTGTATGTGTGTATTAGTGCATCTGCTGCCTAGGAACTGAACGAATAAACACAGCCTCCTGTCACTGTACACTCATCTTAACCAGTATTTTACTTTTTTTTTCATTGGGTTTGCAGAAATCTTTCACTGACGAGAGGAGTGTTTTACTCTCGAAAAACAAGACGAGATGGGAGCACCAGAGAGAAGACCTGCGGAACAGGGAGGTAAAGTGTGGCATCACATTCACTTTCAATAATAACAATAATAATAATAATAATAATAATAATTAGTAGTATTACATTTGTCTGGCCTTGAAATCTTCTAAAACATGCTTGTGTGTATGAGCAGATGGAGCTTCTGCAGCAGAGAATAAAGCTGCTGGATGAGCACAACACTGCTCTTCAGACCCAGCGAATAAGGGAGACCGAAGAGGTCAACCATAAAAAAGTCCAACTAGAGAGTGAAATTGAGGTATGTAAATGTATGACCCTGTGGACACGAGGCACACGTGAATTTATAATTTAAGACAATTTAAGATATCTTTGTGTGTGTATGTGTTTTCATACAGTCTTATGAGCAAAGACTACAAATAGTGAAAGCTTCCAACCTGATGAGTGAACTGATTCTCGATGAAGACATTAAGGAGCTGAAGAAGCGGATTGAGGAAAACGCCATCATTAAGGCTGAGCAGAAGCGGAAGATCACTAAGTAACAATCGTTGCAGTCGTCAGTTCTTCTCTTCATTTTATTCTTATTCTTCTTCCCAGTTTTTGGCACAAGTCTTTACCTTTTCTGTATATCACTTAAAATCTTTAACTCACTGAGGAGAAATCAATGGTGTCAGTGAGGTGGAACTTTTAAGTTATGAACAGTCTCTACATCCCTCTTACTTCTGTTCTTTTCCCTCAAAAGAGGTCACAAAGTGTGATCCAATTTTACCCATTATTTTACCCATTATTGACCCTGACCGTTTCATCCAATTGTACTACATTTATGCCTAATGGATTCACTTGATTTCTCCTTTTACCTTAACTCCTGCCACTGTTTGTCTTTTTTATTAGTTATTGGAACTTAACCACCTATTTTAGTTTAACCCTTTTCACCACTTTATCCCTTTATAACTTAACTTTGACAGTGAGTAAAGCATTTATTTTATGACTAACCTTAACTAAGACCAGCAAAACACTTAAGGTCTTCTCGTAGCGGCTTTAACTCAAATGGCATTCCCTCCTTTGACCTATAACTTTTACAGTCATTTTCCTTCTGAGGAATTTTTACTTTAACTTGTATGAGTTTCATGTACTCGGTCTCAAGCTTTTTGGTTTCTTGCAGATTGCATGGTGTTCTTCACAAGCTGAAGACTAAATGTGCCAATCAGGAGAAGCAGAGTCAGGAAGAGACCCAGTTGCTGTTGGATGGACTCAAGCGCTCCATGCAGAAGTACAATGGCATGCAGGAGAAACTAAAGTAAGTGCTCTCAAATGCTGTTGCTAACCGATCTTGGCACTACGAGTAGTAGTCGACAAAGTCTGAAAAAGGGCCAACATCACTAATTTGCTCCTCTAATAATTTCAACAAATGTTATTACTTGGTTCCAGTCAATGGACTTTTTTTTTTCTTCCAAAAACACTGTGGCTACGGCTACTCAGTCTATAAAGAGATTCAGAGTAAACATTTCCAACATACTAATTCTTGGAAAGTACAGGAGTACTTGAAAACAAGAATGTGTTTTGTTCATTGTAGACATTTTCAATATCATACCAGCAACAGCAATGTTGTCTAACACACCTTCTGTAATTTTATGTCCTACCAACATACTTTTAAAGTGTATTAAACCACCTAATTTGTGTGTGAAGGCAAATTAAAGTGATCGACGCCAAACGCTTTGAGGACATGTGGGTGATGAAAGAGGAGGAGGCCAAGGATTTGGTGAAGAGGGTTCTGGAGACCGACCGTCTCATCCACGAACAGGTGCTGGGTGTGTCCTGGAACCCTCCTCCCTTGCCTTTTCGGGAGCATTCTGGTCCCTTCGATGCCCAGCGTGAGGCTCAGCGTGCGGCGGCGTGCGGAATGAGTGGCCGAAACCAGGAGTCGGAGGGAGAGGGCAGTGCCTCTGGCGACTCAGCCGGTCTGAAGAGGGACACGTTCCAAATGGACCCCAAGACCTTCAACCTGTTTAAGCAGCTGTGCGACAAGGAGGAGTTTGTAAGCAGTGTGTGATGAGACTGTGTGGAAATGATTTGTAATGTTAATAGTCTTGAGTGTATAAAAGAAAATAAATGTGGATTTTTGTCTGCCAGGACTTTCTAATAGACAATGAGGTGCTGATGCTGCTGCCCCTTCTGGAGGAAGATGAGCACTACTTTGTTAAGGTCTACTCCATCTTTAAAGTGAGTGGAAAAAAATGTAATTACCATACACTGCACAATTTTATTATTTTACTCTATTTAGAACTTAAGGCTGATTAATTTTTTTGTCAAAATCAGGCCTTGGGAATCAAGAAGGACCGGGACATTTATAAAATGGCAGAGTTCTTTGCTCAGTTCACACAACAGTTAAAGGCGAGGGAAGAGGTAAGAACTTTGCTAATAGATTTTAATTTTGTTTTTAACTAAATAGATTTTAGTTAAATTCTTAATAGACTTTTATCGTTAAACGCTAGTATTAGTCCACCCTGATGGTGTTACCTTTTTTGCTGCTTTGTTTTAGGATGAGATTTCAATTGAAGAACTGGTGTCAGAGTTGGACTTAAGCCGCATAAACCAGAATGATGTACTAAAGGCCCTTCGCGCTTTCACAGAGCAGTACCTCAAACCCAGGTGTGTGTGTGTATGAGAGAGATTGTATTGTAATTTGTGGTCAGTCGTCTTGCATTTGCAGATATATTCCAGAGTTCTATAGTGATGTCATGTGTTATAGGGTCTCCACATAGTACCTTTACAATCACTTTTATTAGACATACCTTATGAGAGAAATGCTGTCTGCTTATCTTCAGGGGTGGACTGTGCATTCTGGAAAAGTCCAGAACAGCCATCCGGTCCACGGCCGTCGGCCTGCCCTGTTCAGTAACCAAGATCTAATAGCCACCAACAGCAGGGGGTGCTAATACAATAATTTGTCAACTGTAAAATCCATATGGAAGCCTAAAAGTCCAGTTGGCGGGCCTATTTGGGAGAAAGTCCTGGACCAGTTTTTTTAGCCCCAGTCTGGTCCTGCTTATCTTGTTGATCCTGATGAGTTTTTTGGCTATATCTTTGACTTCTGTCTTGACTTCTGGCAGAGATCCCCAGCAGCTGTTGGAAGACAGGGATTTTTCGGGGGACGCTGTGTACTGGCGCAGCATTGGCAACGTCCTCCCCGAGTCCAGGCTTAAAGTGTGGACTGCGTTGGAGAAGGCTCTTGACAAGTACCAGTGAGTGTGAAGTTTGGCCAGAACATTGCAAGACACTTAGCTTTACAAGTTTAACATGGCAAATGAATGCTTTGCTCAAGACATTAATGGTCCAGAAATAAACAAATATGGCATAAATAGTGCAAAAAAATGGCATAGCAGGTCTTAGAACAGTATACAATCCACCTTGGGCAGTTTTTGGAAAAGTCCCTCTGACTATTTGTGAGACAAATTTTCCTCACATCTGAAGACCATAAGGTTGTATTTACTATGTTCTTCCTTGGTGCTTTTCTCAGTCTTGTCCTCAAGAAGAGAGCCCAACTTGTGGAGGAGGGACATAACCTCAAACAGCAAAATACAGAACTCAAGAAACTTCTGCAACAGTTCCAAGGTATAGTATATGTGAGTGAGTGGGAGGCCATTATTTTTCATTATGTTCTGTTTATCTCAGATTTTACTTCACCTCACGACTGTTTACAGGTCAGTGCGGACCTGAATCTCCCATCAAAGCGATTGTCGGAGTGAAGAGTGCGACGAACCCGCCCGCATCAAAGCAAAAGAAAGTTAAATCAAAATCCTGATTTTTGTAGTTGGTGTTAGTGTCCATATTTTAAAAAATAAATATTTGTTGAAGCCTTTGTGATAATTAGCTAAGAAAGTTTCTCTTGCTGTATTACCATAAACATCTTTCTAAAAGAAGATGCATCTGAAACCATTCAAGTTGATTTTACAGTATCATCAGAAAGTATGTTTTAAATCCTTGACTTGCTTTCTTCATCTCTGGTCCTTCCAACCCAATGATCTGCACGGACCCAGGGTTTTCCAGCACATCTGATGCACCGTAGAGGCGGATTTAACCAGCTTTAAATCTGTAGTTCTGCTGTCCATTAATTTGTAATTTTTAGAGCACTGTACTTGTACTTAATGCATAAGAGGAAGAAAGTACTGGGATCGTCAAGTCGTGGATGGTTGAAGTCGCTTCTAAAAGGCCACTTCGGCATATTCACTACTCTGCCATCCGCTAATTATCAGGCCCTTAAACTACACAATTCAAGAAAACGCTGGACTGTACATTGGCGAGACCCTGCAAAGGAACGGCTTTGTGAAAGCCCAGGTAAAATAGCAGTCTTTGCTGCTCTTTTTTTTCTCTCCAGTCAGACTCGTTTTGTCGTCATGACAACGCTTGACGTCTCGGTGCGAAATGGCGGCAAGCTAATTTCAGCCTCTGGACAGCTGCTATGGAAACGAAGTAAAAGCTGCCCTTCACTTTGCCATCAAATTACCAGTTGGTTTCAAACAACACTACTCTTCCTTTGACTATGCTGCTTTAGATGGTATTCTATTGCAGTTTTTAGGAGTCTGTAGAAAACTCAAACAACACAGCTACGCTGCTCGTCCTTGTTAAAAGAGCGGGATACTACTTGAGTAAACGTACGTTGTTACTGTACTTAAGTACTATTTAGAGTAGGTTCTTATACGGAGCAACATAGTGAGGTCCACCATGCTGTTAAATTCCCAAAAACACATTGTTTTGAGAAGGCTGTTGGTGTTTTAGATAGTAAAATAAGTAGTTAATACCCTAGCGGCTTTTGTTCTACAGACAAAGTTTCAAGACAAGAAAAAACCTCTGCAGGTCTGTTAGAAAGACCTTGTTCATTCCACCACTGAAATTCCAGGAGTGAGAAAAGTCTTGATGCTGGACGCATGCTTGCCACTTATTTTGAGTAGCAGTGGGTCAACACTAGTAGCACTTGAAGTGTTGCGAGGACAAGACATTTATTTCGATCAGTGCTGTTAAAGCAAGTGAAAGCGAGTGAGTATTTGTCATTGTGAACCCAGCACAGCACAGCAAACCTCTGCTTTTGACCCATCCGTGGGCAGCTTTTTGGCAGCGCCCGGGGAGAAGTGCTTGGGGACGATACCCTGCTCATGAGTACCTCAGTGGTACGTTTACCACTCCGGAATTGAAAACGGCAACCTTCTGATCACGGGGTGAACTACCTAACTGTTACGCTACCAACTCCCCCAGCACTCGGAGGAGCTGACCCCTTTTTAAATTCAAGGATTTCAATCTAATGCGATTGGCTACAGGAAACATTTTTGGAACAGCTGAAATACTTTGTACTGAAATGGGGTGTGTTTCCCAAAAGCATAGTTGTTAACGTATTGCTAATGTTAGCAACACTTTATTAGTTGCTAATGTACACTATGTTAGTTGCTAACATAGTTAGCAATTATGCTTTTGGGAAACGCACCCCTGAGGAGGAGTAGTATTAGTAACATTCTTGTTAAATTTTGTACTGTATTTTTGTCTGCAAGGAACACATTTTCCTCTGTTGGAATCAAACTGAAGAGTAAGCAATCGTTTATATACTTGACATGAAATGAAAATGTTCCGTAATACATTTACAAAGCTTGTTGGCAGTGTTTAGTCAGTCAACATTTTATGTACTTTGCAAAACAATTCACAGAAATAAGAGTTTGGAGTTGCACATTCTGGCTTACTGTTGATCTTCAATAGTGCCTCAAATGAAATAGTGTATGGCATCTTTAAGATCGCAGTAGCGCCATGATGAACGGTTTTATAATCCTTCCTTTAAATACACAACCCTTTCTGAAGCTTGTGTTATGTAAAATTCTTTGGTGTTCTCTGATCACTACACATCTGGGGGTTCCCTTATAGAAACGGCTATAATACTTGAGTACACAAATTCAGTATATGGTTTCCTGACTAACTAGCTTTTAAATATACAGACAAAAAAGTACCACACACACATCATTCCATCTGACTATGCACACACTTGCAAAACGGTGTTAATACTTTCAAACACTTTCACACTAAAGAACTGAAACCGGGAGTTCCTCCTATAAAGGCACATATAAAATAAAGCCAAGCCCTTTATAAAAGGCACCGATCAAAACTCAGTTTAACAGGAAACAGTTTGGTGGTTCAGTTCCATTTTTGTGTTGTTGCTTTTATGTATTCTCCATGTCTGATTTCTGTCCTGTGTCCAAAAATCTGCAGTTTCTGCAACATGGAGCTGGGTCCAGATCAGCATCCATTGAGGTTAGCTGCAAGAGTGGAGCAGAGAAACATTAAATCAGGACGTTTGATTTGTGCATCAGTATTACAGCACAGAAAGAACAAAGCAGAAATCAGTCGAGCACTGAACGCAGATACACAGACTCATGCTTGAACTGTTACAACTCAACATCAAAATAATAGGACTTTCCAACATTTTCACATTAAAGCAAGTCTAAAGTGGCAGGCAATGCATTTAAAAAGCATCATTTTTATTTGTTATGCTTTCAAAATGATATTTTAAAAAATCATATTAGCTTTCATACTTGCTTTTTCCCACATTAGCATCTTTGCATTTCAATATTTTCACCAAATGAACACATTAAAGGGGAATGAAGTCTGCCTTTTTAAGTAAAACCCTTCCTTCGTCACAAGATCCCATATTATTTAAAAAAAAAATCACTTTTTCTGTTCTTTGGACATCGATTTGGGTCTGTACTGCCTCCACACACACTGTAGGTTTGATAAAAATGGCCAACTGTGTTAGTTTTAATTTATGAATGTCAGAAATCGCGTGCTTAAACCAGCCGTTTAGATTTCTCCCCAACTTCTACGTCACAGTAGGGGTCATTTGAATAACTCCACCCTCCCATCTGAGAATCTCCGCCCACCAGGTAGAACTGCTAGCACTTCCTGATCCGCCATATTTTCTCACAAGCACTAGCGTAGGAATCACAATCAAGAAGTCTACCGGTGGAGTGTTGTGTTGAACGTGTATGGCTGTATGGATGGTCTGTAAGCAGCAGCCGTGTTATTTTCACGTGAGGTAAACTCTCGCCGTGCTGTCTACACCCCAGTTCCAGAGTGAGGGACGTGTGTGGGAAGCAGCGGCTCATTTGCATTTAGGAATACTAATGAGAAGCAGCCTGTTCTGTAAGGGACTGAAATAGAGGTAAAAAGCAGGTGAAAAGGCCTAATCTGAGAGGCATTTTCATCAAACTACTTCAGAGACATGTTTAGTGGAGCTCAAAGACCTATTTTAACTTCTTGAAAAATGTTATAATATTGGACCTTCAAGCTGCTTGAGGGAGAGGAGGACGGATGAGGTTAGATAGATGAGCAGAGTCTTACACAGAAAGTGTGACAAGTAGCAAATTTACACATCTACCTCGCTTCCTGTGATATCTGCTAGCTCTGAAAATAGATGAAAACGTTCATTTTGCCTTGACTGTGACTATTATTTTGCCACAGGCATTTTTTTTTTACTTCCCATCCCCAAAAAGCCAGAGAGGGTTTTATGCCCCTTTAACATCACCATTTGCACTCAAGTCATGCACTCAACATCAAACTAACTATTCCCAAATGTTTTATTTTTGTCACTATTATATCATAAGGCAGCACAGTCATTTAGGAACTCACACACCAAGCATTAAGACACTGTTAGTGTTTCACACCAGTTACCCTGCAGACTCCCATATCCTCAGAAGTCATCGTCATCATCATCATCATCATTCTCATCATCATAACGAAGAGCCCAAGTCCAGTCCTTCATGTCAAACTCTATCACGCTGTAACAGCAGAGGGGTCGCTATGGTCATGGAAAGAAACCTAGCGCTGGGATTTACCACTTCATTGATCAGCATCTCGTAAACGCCATAAATGTGAACGCTATGAAAACTTGCTACATGCCACTGATGTGTGGTGGTGCGCTGGAAAAGTCTGGTACAATATTTCTAGCGAAAGTCTTCGTCAGCTGTGTTACAAAAAGAGTTTATGAGGGAGACGAAAGCTCACCCAAAAAAGCGAATTATTACAAAAGGATTTTCATTTAAAGAGACACAGTGACACGTCTTAAGCCTTAATCTGCTGTGTAAACTTGGACGTTAAGACCATCTAATAAAACTACAAAGCAATAGCTGAATGCCTTGATATACAGCAGTTAAGACTCATGAAGCTGTGGTAACAAAGTGGACGTAAAAAGTTTGGATAAATGTTATGACATGATTATGGTTGGTTAGATGAGTTAGCCAAAAACAAGACTGCCATCTCATAATCTTCCAAGAGACAGCGAAGCCGGCATGCCGAGTCTTCTTTATTTTTAAGTACAGTGCAGACAAGCAGACAGATGGCGCTATGGTGCGCAGCGTACTTACAATCCTCACGCCCTTACAGAGCCGGAGGGGTGAAGGTAAAAGGATGAAGAGGTCAGTGGAGAATAATTCGGAGCATGGGGCCGGGGCTAGAGGAGGTTAGCAGCAACAAAGAGAGCGATTTAGGGGATACAGAGGGAGGAAGACCTGGTCAATGGAAGCGGTTAATTTTTTCTCTAGGTTATGTTTACACATAGAAATGCAGCTTCATAGCAGCCTGCTGGGACTGGTAGAAATGGGTGAAAATGTAATGCCTTTACAGTTTATCACAGCACTGTAATAACTACTATATAAAGCTGTAATATGCACATTTGTCCAGTCCTTCGGAATCAGACATGGTTGACCTAAAAGTCTTTTGCTATACTGATTATTAGAGGTGTGAACCTTCACTGGTCTCATGATTCAATTCGATTCTTCTACTCGCGCACTAAAACTCGACCCATAACTTCAGAAAAAATGCCATCATTCAACCACTGTCATCGTAAGAACTCGGCCTGTTCTCACCTGGGCTTGGCTGGGGGCGGTGGGCCTCGACTCTGCCCCCTGCGGGCTCCCCGTGGGGAAAGTTTGGGCGAGTTGCGGGGCGAGAGGTGCGGAGAAGGCAGAGGAGGTGAGCCAAAGGGGGACTCCTGAGCCGGCGAAGGCAGGGCGAGGGCGGGAGTTGTGCCGGGGGGTTTTCGGGGAATTTTCTTAAGCAGACGGCTGACCCAACGCTGCTGCTCTGCGGTCGAGCTGGCCAGCAGCAGGAGCTCCTTGGCCGTAGACATGTCATAGTTCACTGTAAGGGAGGAAAAAAGAAGAAAAGTGACTCCTCATAAAAGTGTACAGATTTGTTAGAAGGCGGCTGTTAACACGCAATAAATATCTTTATAAGGTTTGCAGTTAGCGCACAGACCAATAGCCTTGGTTTTTAAATTACAATCAAGGCTCACTATCATGATATTAATACATCAAAAGATTGGTGGGGGGGGCTTCTGAACCGATCCCAATATTTAAGTTTTGAGTACATACATATTTGTGACCCTCCACGGCAAAACCAGTCGCTTGTCACAACAGAGGTTTCTGAGAAAAACGAGCGTTTATGTTGCGTGGGGTAAAATTTTGGATTTTTGGTTTTTAGTGTTTTGAAACAGTGGAAGGTCTATACTGTACTGTTTAAATTTCACTGAAAAACTTACCCTTTCCATCCTAAAAATGTGACTTTCTTGAGGTGAGGAATTCAATTCCAGCAGTTAAAAATTAAAAATGTTAAAAGTTTCTGTTTTGACCGCTCTACTTCAATATTTACGGTAAATCCACTGGTTGACTAGCGTGAAGATATTTCTCCGGAATCCATCTTCGTCTCCCGAGTTCAGTTAACCTAACGCAGGTAGGCTATCCGTGTGGCTGTGAATGCAGCGTAGGCTACCGTAAATACAAACGTAGCCGCGAACGCACCAAGCGTCTGTGAGTGCTACGTCGATAGTCAACTTCAAAAGCAGATTTCTCCGTTTCTCACTTGGCGTGACAGGAGAAACCCGACTCCTTTGAATGTTGATATCTCAGTCATATGTCGTCCGATTCATTCCATATAGGTATCGTTTTGAAGGTTGATTTATGCCCTTTCATGAAAACAATAACTCAATTTCGAAAATTTGCGAAAAGCAACTGGTTTTGCCGTGGAGGGTCACATATTTCAGTAAACATGGGAGAGTCTGCTAAATGTCATCCATGTAAACCAGATCTTTAAGGGTGTATTCACACCTGCCTTGTTTAGTTACAACCCAAGTTCGTTTCCTCCCTTGGTTCGGACCTTTTGGGCAGGTGTGCATAGTTACTAGCATCATGTTGAATGCTCTTATGCTCTGATATAACTGTATAAACCATATCGCTATATTGGGGTTACTCCCGTTTGTCTTTGGCGGAGTAAAGCAGAAAATTGCTTTTTAAGTTTTTATATTTTTGCAACAAAAAAAATCCTGATTCAAAGGAACACACTGACAAAAAATATTGCAAATTTGCTCATTTCCTACCAAAAATAATTTACGGTCGTAATGCAATCAACCTAAAATTTCCCCTTTTTCAGACACTGTTAAAGTATATTGCAATCCACTCACGATGTCATCACAGTCAGATAAATGTAAATGATTTGCTAAGCATAACGACTCGGGTTCTTAACCTGTATAAACTCTTACAGTTCTGAACAGAATTATGGAACCTCTCTGTCCGTACTGATAAAAGTCTTAGCCTTTGTAACAACACCTCTGTACTGTAATAACACAGCACACATTCAGGGTGACCTACTGACCTCTGCAGGGCGCGAGAACCTCCTCCTTGCGGTCCAGGTGGTCTTTGTGGCACTTGACGCGGCAGCGGCGGCACTCCAGGGCAGGCGGCGGCTTGAAGACGTTCCAGAGGGGGCGTGGGCAAACCTCGCAGCTGGACGGGAAGTGGTAGAGCGTGGGCACGAACTCGTGACCCTTGTGGGGGATGTAAGCCGACCTGTCTGCTGCCGAAAGCTCCGCCGCCGCCTCGGTGTCCTTCTTACTCTCGCCCTCGTTGGCGTACAGGATCTAGACATGGAGGGGAGATGGACAGAGTGAAGGGGGAGGAACACAGAGGGCAGACAGAGAGGAGCTGGTTATGACGCGACCTTTACTGGCATGTACTCTAACTGTATGCAAGGCCTGTTATTGTTGTGAGAATCTTCATCTCTTTTGCCCACGTTGACACATGGAGATTCCAATGAACGTTTCATGACTTTTACTAGACGATGAGTTTTAGTCACGTCTCGTTAGTTCCTGTATTTACTCTGCAAAGTATTACGACTTGTATAAAGTGTTCTTCAGTTTTTTGTCTCTGCATCTGACTTCTTTTGACCTCTGGTTTTGCTCTATGGTTTGCCTTTGTTACTCTTAGACCCCTTCTCTGGTTATGCACCACATTTTTGCCAATCGAACTGGACTTTCTAGGTTTTTTTGAGGCTGTCAGCTTTGGGGGTTCATTTTTGCCTGCTGTCTACAATGACATGTCAATTTTACTACATTTTGGTATATAATAACACCTCTAATAATTGTATAAATTAGGGCAATGCGATAAGACGGAATACAGTAATCCCTCGTTATTCGCAGGGGTTACGTTCCAAGAACACCCGCGTATAATGAAAAAACGCGTTGTGTTTTGGTAAAAAAAAAAAAAGCCTAAAAATGCCTATTTTTATAGTGTAAACCCTAAATATTCCCCCAAATCTGCTCCCAGAACACTTTAATTTCATTTTAAACTCAGTTTAATACATTACTCTTAACGAAAATATTAGGTATGCCCATACAGGTGTGTACTGTAATTCATGCAAGGGCACTTTCTTTTGTGTAAACAGGTAAATACAGTAATAAATTAGTGTAGTTTTTAGTAAAAAATAAATACAGTAAAATGTAGGTGTAATGACCAATATTTTTTACAGTTCAATAATTTACTGTTCATCAGCGGCGCGTCTTATTGTAGAGACACAGACATTGGGCGGCGACTGAGCTTAACCGCCTCTTTTAATTTAATTTACAATACAGTAATAAAACTATTGGGATTTAAAAAACACTCAAGATGAGTCAGGGACGGACTGGCAATCTGTATCTCTGAGGAAAAAAACGACTGTCCGATGCACGGCGGCCGTCGGCCTGTCTTTCTCGGCCGAGACACAAACATTATAAACAATAATTAGGTTTAAATTAAAACTATGGAATTCTCTGAAACATACTAAAGTAGAAATGCAAAAAAATGTTAACAAAACGAAAAACAAGAGAATCTCAAGAAACAAGAGAGTCAGGGGAGGCGGACAGGCAATCGGTGCTTTAAAAAAAAAAAAACGGCTGTCCGATGCAAGTCCCAGTACAGCATATTTAACTATCCCAAAAGAGTTTTCTTTGTGTTCTCGCAACAGTACAAAAACATTTATACAGAATTTACGTTCATATTTATGTTACAAAATTAGTACATTATATTTTTCTTAATAATTTAGAAATAAAACGCGTCAAAAAATATATTGTCACGAAAAAAGCAAAAAAAAAAAAAAGTGCAGAATATTTGCAGGTTCCGCGCTGTTGCGGAGATTTCCGCGTAAAACGAGTTCAGTTCTCGTGAAAAATCCGCGCATGACTGGATTCGCGAGTCCTGATCCGCGTATAACTGGGGGATTACTGTATATCGGATGACAAAATCAAAACCTCTATCGTTTCATACTATACTCCATCGTTTATTTCGCGGTGTTGCAAAAATAGACTATTTACAGCAGTATTTGTTCATAATTTGGATGAGGGTTCGTAGTAGTCACCACGTGGACTTATATTTGTGCCTTAAATGAGTGTGCAGTGGAACTTTCACAAGCAAAACCTTGTGTCTGTGCGCGCTCAACTCTGCATATACCCACATGAGAAACACTCCCTGTCCTCATGCTCAGATCTATGGAACGCCAAAGGTGCCACAATTACCCTTAAAAGCACCTCCCGAGAGCTGCTGGTATATTGCAGCGCCGCAAAAAGGTTTTAAATGAATGAAATGGTGTAAAAAAAATGCTAAAAAATGTGTTTGTAAAATGCGTAAAAATACGGGCGAACTGTGCCACCTTTTGCATTCCATATGAGCCCACGTGCTGGCAGAGTTAGGCCTCTTTCACGCGGACGTCTGAACCAGGCGTTTTTCTGGCGTTCGTGGCGCCAGATGAGCGCCGACTGAACGCCGACCGTTTTTCTGCTCATTGGAGCAAATCAAAGCGTCCACGCGGCTGGCTGCGCGTTCGGGTGGCGTCCAATAAACGCTGCATAAACGCCAGTGAAACGGCAATCGAACGCGGCTACAAAACGCAGCAAAAACGTGTATGGCGTTCAGAGGGCGTTCATTTCGAACGTCCGTGTGGACGAGGCCTTAAGTGTGCACAGACGCGTCACTTCGCTTGCGTAATTCCACTGAATTTATAGAAAATGTGCCATAATGTGATATATATCGTTATCGAAATATGAAATGACATATCACTATATGAGGTTTGTCATATCGCACAGCCCTAGTATTAATCTATGAAGTGTAAACACAACTGATTACAAGCTGTTATAAGTAGGCCTAACTTTAGATTTCAGCCCCATCCACAATTTCGCCTGCATTTGCTGGTGCCACTTAAACCACTTAAATAAATTCAGTAAATCATTTAACTAATGAACTCTCTGTGAGACTAATTTGCAGTCTTTTATGCAAAGCTTTATGGAAAACAGGTTAATTAAAGGGTAAACAAACATGCTAATTAAATGACATGTTTACTGTTCATTTCAATGAATGAACAATATTTTTAAATTAAAAAAAAAAAAAAAGAAGCACAAACCTGAAAAATACGTGGAATCTCCCGGGCATCTGCACGGTAAACGTCCGTTTGAGTGACGGGACGCACATGGAAGAGTTTACTAAAAATCACACATCAAAAAGACATCTTGGTTAATACTATTATAAACTTAATACAGACTTGGGCTTTGGAGCACTCTTTTAGAGTTTGAAAAGGTTTGTGTGTGTGTGTGTGTGTGTGTATGTACACTCACTCTATATCCAGGATCATGAATGGGTTGGCCTGTTCTCGATCTTCCTCTGAAGCGTAGAACAGGATCTTCTTACTGCTCATCACCACATACTACACACACACACACACACACACACACACGCACACACACCCCAAAATATAATAATGAAATGCAAACATAGGTGCATTTCACTGCTTTTCCCCAAAAATGGTGCTAGAAAACCATTAGAATTAGAGTTTATTACTGAAAGAAAAGGGTCTTTTACCTTTTTATCCCATCCAAATCTCTTGGTGTTCTTGCTTGGAAGAGACAGCCAGCCCTCGAGACTAGAGTCAGCTATGAAGAGAAGAAAAAAACGAGTATTAGCACTGCTTTAGAGTGGAGCAGCGACGGTGAGGGTAGCGCAGTTTCCGTCAAGTGTTTTCACACTCGCACCTGTCGGTCTACATACTCTAGACATGCCGCTTAGAACTCACATGTAGAAGGGTAAAAAGATTAATGCCGTCTTTCAGAAGACAACACTTAGACCCAAGAGACACGTTCACAGCTACCCAAAAAGCCATAAGTGATATTAAATATTTACTTTAATTTAATTGACAAGATTTTGAGCCACATCCATTTTGCAGGAAATGCTGGATCTAATCTTCATTGGAAAAATATTCGTTCAAATCGAGCCTTTTATGTGCCTAACAAATATTCTACACACATATTAACATGTATTAACACAAGAGGTGTGAACCTTCACTGGTCTCGCGATTCGATGTCATATCTCAATGCATCCCATCTATTTTTCTACGTTGCTTCACACTGCACGCAGCTTGGGCACGGGTTGCAGATCGGGCAGCTGCAGTTACTACGGGCATGTTCTTTTTAACTAGAATTTTTATGCCACAGCCAGAAAATCGAGCCTTAAGGTGACTTATAGGCCTGGAATCTATATGATACACACACATGCTCCTGTTTACGCCACACCACAGCACTGTGCTGAATTAGTAACACTGCACCTGCAAAGCCGTGAGGAAGGTGTGAGTGTGTTGCAGTTTGTGGTTTAACGCGTTGTGTTAACACGCGTGGACGTGCACCAACACGTGTTCAACGTGGACGGGGTTTTTTTTTCTCCATGCAGGGTCACCTGCAGACTGGCGTTCGGCCGGTGTGTCATAGGTGAGGGCCAGGCGAGGCCGGCACTGCTCTTCCTCGTCCTCCTCCTCCTCAGAGTCGGAAGGGAAGAGGGGAGCAATACGGCATGGCCGAGTGTCGATACACACAGACCTGGAGCTGCGCTGGTACGTGAAAGACATGGACTCCGAGGTTTGGGAGTGCGTGATGCGCACTAGAGTGCCACCGTGGGGGGAGATGAGGGGAAATTTTCCAGAAGGTGTTGGTTAAAAAAGAAAGTGAAACAAAGAATATTTCAGGCAGACGTTCAGTGGACAGTGAGGCGGAGATGGTACTGATGAGGCTGATTATGGGTGAAATGAGAGCGAGACAGAGAGGGAGAGAGAGACAGAGATCAAGCCTATCACAGGTGAAATGTTAGAGACAGAAAAAGTGAAGGAGAGAGAGAGAGAGAGAGAGCGAGAGGGAAGGAAGGAGTGAAAGCGAAGATACAGAGAGAGAGAGAGAGAAAGAGAAAGAAAAGGGAAAGGAGAGAGAGAGAGATAAAGCCTATTATGGGTGAAATGAGAGAGAGAAATGGGGAGAGAGAAAGAGAGAGAGGGAAGGAAGGAATGAGAACAAAATGACAGACAGAGAAAGAGAGACAAAGGGAAAGGAGAGAGAGACAAAGAGAGGGAGAGATAAAGCCTATTACGGGAGAAATGAGAGAGAGAAGGAGAGAAGGAGAAAGAGAGAAGAAGAGAGAGAAAGAGCGAGAGGGAGGGAAGGAATGAGAACAAAAAGACAGACAGAGAGAGAGAGAGAGAGAGAGAGAGAGAGAGAGAGAGAGAGAGAGAAAGAAAGACAGACAAAGAGAAAGGAGAGATAGAGCGAGAGGGGAGAGATAAAGCCTATTATGGGAGAAATGAGAGAGAGAGAAGGAGAGAAGGAGAAAGAGAGAAGAAGAGAGAGAAAGAGCGAGAAGGAGGGAAGAAAGTAATGACAGCGAAAAGACAGAGAGAGAGAGAGAGAGAGAGAGAGAGAGAAATGCTGCAAAAATATTTCAGCTGAACTATAGTTTACAGGTTTTAATTTAACATTACAATTCAAGGAAACTGACTTTCAGCTCAAATATTTACGTTCTGCAGTAAAGCAGGTAGAATCAAAGACTGCTTGAAAAAGATGAGAATCAATAAAATAACAAAGGATAAAATATGAAGTCAAAATGAAAAACTGTAGGTGGCAACGTGTGCGTACCTGGGTAAGGCTCATCAACATCCAGCTCGTTGCCTGTACTGCTGATGCTGGTTGTGTCCAGTGAGTGGATGCTGAGAGAGGTCAGCTGACTCCGCAGACGCTCGATGTCACTGTCTTTACTGTCCAGCGCCATCTGCAGCTCCACTCGCATCTGTGATTCGTCCATTATCATCTGCACACACACGAAATACTGAGTAATCTGTATGACTATTTATTTTATTTTTTTAAACTTTATATTGCATGACTTTTAGAAACTTAAAATAGCAACATCAGCAGCCTTAAAAATACTACATCAGTCTAGGCCCACGCTAGGGATTTTGAGTGGGTCGTGCTGGTCTCGTCGACACTCACAGCCTGCATGTCGTTGATCTCTTTCTGGTATTTGAAGATGGTGCTGTTGAGCTTGTCCCTCTCTGTGCGCAGCTCCAGCTGCAGTTTCCTGTTCTCCTTCTCCTTCCGGCGGATCTCGCTGTCATCTACCCGCTGGCCGCCGCGCCCCGGGACCCTTCTGTTCATGATTTCGGCCAGCTTGTTTATAGCCTAAAGGGGAAATCAATAAATCAACAAATCCAAATTTCCAACCTATACGTGGATCATAAAATCCATTATGGATCTGTGTGTTAACAATCAACATTTCGTCGCTGTCGGGCGGAAACCTTTTATTTCCAAAGTGGTCATTTTTCAGGAAATTGAAAAAAAACCTAAAACGATGTATATTCTAAATATATGAACATTGTATATTAAAATATGAACAAGCCGTTTTCATCACTTTTCATTGGTTACATTTTTTCTAAAACTGTCAGGCCAATGTGAAGACTAATAGAATTGTTTTATGACAAGAAAATAAAAGTGACCAAAGATGGTTTCCGCCCAACAGCGACGATTTATTAAAAAGTGTAGTCCACCAGAGAGAAAAATACTGACATAAGTTCATCTAAACTAAACTTTGATTTAACAAACTTTATACAAGACTTGCAAAAAAGTTTACATCTGGAACATCTGGTTCTCCAAACTGATCAACACATTTGCATGCTGTATCTTACATTTAGATATAAAACAACACCCACCTGGGTCTTCAGCGTTCGCTCAGACTGAAGCTGTTTCTCGTAGGCGAACCTAATGCTGCTCATATTCTTCTCGGCTTCTTTGGCTATCTGTATCTCTGCACACCAAGATAAAAACTCAAAACTATTCTGTGGAAATGTCCTCAAAGGGGAAAAGATATCTGAAATGCAACAGTGAGAGCAACACTGAAAGAGCTTTCACTCACGCTGCTGAAGTTCTTTAAACTTGTTATTGAGCTCCTCTTTCTCGCTGGCCAAAGTGGCCACATCCACGGTCAGTGTCCGGTTGGACTCCTCCAGCTGATCACAGACAGAGAGCAAGGTTCAGATATTATAACGAAAAATTCACCAACATCGACATAGATGATAAAAGTCTAATTGCTGCTATAGGGTCATTATATTCAGTCTCATGCTTAATACACTTTTAACCCTTTCTCTTGTAAAAGTGAGTGATTATTCGTCATTGTGAACACACCACAGCACAGCACACAGTGCACCACAACCAGATGTGACCTCTGCATTTAACCCATCCGTGAAGGAGCAGTGGGCAGCTAACAAGCGCCCGGGGAGCAGTGCTTGTGGACGGTACCTTGCTCATGAGTACCTCAGTGGTAACTTTACCGGCCCAGGATTCGAACCTGCGACCTTCCGATCACGGGGCGAACCCTACCGTTACGCCACCATCTGCCCCGTTTCTTACACTCCATTCGTCCCTCCGAACCTCTCCATCCCTCCCCCTATCCAAACATTTTTCTCACTCATGCTACCGTCTCTCTCTTCCCCCAAGCTCTCTTCAACCATGTTTCCCACTCAAGTTCTTTCTTTTTCCTGCATTATCTCCTTCTCTCTCTCCTTTTCTCTGCCTCTCATCCTACTCTCTGTATCCCTGCAACCATCTCTCTCTCTCTCTCTCTCTCACCGAGCTGATGGTGTTGTCCTTGTCACTGAGCTCCTGCTTGTGTCTTGCCATCATGTCTTTAATCTCCAGCTCTTTCATGATCTTCTCCTTCTCCAGGTCGGAGTACTGCTCCTCGGCAATGGAGCGTGCCAGCTGTTCGGAGTCCGCCTTCGTCAGGCTCACCTCCAGCTGTGCGGCCAGAGAGTCCCTACAACACAACACACACACTTTCAGTGTCCACTTTCCTGTCACTATAGTAGTTGATACCCTTTTGTTTTATGTAATGACCAAAGGTTGCCACTAGGTGGAGCTCATTATATTTGGAATACAGGATTACAGTACAAACCTCCCAAGAACAGGCTGAATGAAGTGTACACTTTTTTCTTTTTTTTTGAAGTGTACACTTAAATGACCTGTCTCTTTAAAAAGTATGGCTTTATATAAGGGCTCCGTTCTGATCTGACATATTAACTTCCTCATTCATGCCATACATCTACCCTACTCAGTCAACAAAAACGGACAGTGCGTTAAAAAAGCACATTTATCCAGATTTGTGTTCATCTCTAAAGTAGCTGATTAGTCAGGATATATTTAATTCAAATTCCATTTGCAATGTTGCAAAGCCCTAACTAGTAATGGAAGCCTTAGACCGCCTCATAAGCACTGTGCACAGTTTAGAAGAAATAATCCCAAACTAACAATGAAGCTAAGAAAAGAGATAGCTCAGGTTTTTAGCATTTTGATGACACTGTCCGCCGCATGCATGGATATTGTTTCCCTTAACAACAACTTAGCTTGCGTAATATTTAACTTTAGCTAACAAGCTTGCATCACTTGCTACAATCTGGACATCTCACAGCTTTAGAGGAAAACTGGACGCAGGATTTGGAAACCGTATCCTGGCTGAACAACTGCAAATGTGATTTTCCAAAAGGCTGTTCCTCATTGCCAGCATGAGATGATTATTCTCTATTTTATATTGTATAACCGTTACAACTACATGTTTTATTAATACTAAAATGATAACTAATATACAAAGCTACATGTAAAGATGGAGGGCCACTAATCTGCTCTCCATATGTGACCCGATCTGCCATAATGAGCCGGAAGTCAGCGTTCTATTTATTTAGATACGGGCCGATTATGTTGAAAAACATCAAAAATATCGATTTTTCCTTTTTGGAGACCAGATTAATTTTGAAGACCTTTTCTTTCATATAAGACCAAAAATGAAAAATCGATATTTTTGATGTTTTTCAACATAATTGGCCCGTATCTAAATAAACAGAACGCCGACTTCCGACTCATTACGGCAGATCGGATCACATATAGACCTCCACTCACACACCTCTCTTCCTGCAGTTCCTCCAGTCTTTGCTGTGCATCCTGGTAGAGTTTAGTTTTCTCATCACACTCTTCCTTTAGCTCACGGATCTGGGTCTTATATAGTTTCTGTGAACACAGACACAACATGTAAGAACCGCACATGTTCAAACACACACACACACACACACACAAGAAATGCCTGACGTACTGTGAAATACTGCTCTGTCTCAAGTTGATCCTTTAACTCCTTCAGATGTCCTTCAAATTCTTCTCTCTCTCTGATTGGATGGAGACAAAGACATTCAGTGTTGTTGCCAGCCTCAGTTTTAGTCATTTTTATCTTGTCCTTAATGGGGCACTCCATCCAAACAACTTTGTAAACGTACCCCATAGCTATTATGGCAAGTGTGGCCGGAGCGTCCCTTTAAATGCTGGGTAATATTGGGCCCGGGATGCTAACGTGACTAATAATTAATGAAAGCTAATAAGAACTTGTGGCCTAAGTCTCACGTCAGCCGCTTAATGCCATTAACATCTCCTAGGTGAACACACACACACACCTGCGCAGTTCCTGGTTCTGTTTCTCCAGGCTGAGTCTGAGCTCCAGCAGGTGGTTGACTTCCTGTTTCAGGTGTTTTTCGGAAGAGATGAGCGTGTTCACTTCCTGTCTGTGAGTCTTCAGATCAGCCTGGGACAGATTCCGCCGCTGAGTCTCCTGCTCCACACGCACCGTCAGGACATCCACCTACACACACACACACACACACACACACACACAAACACAAAACACACACAGCTTGTTGAATCCTTGTTAAGTGGCCGTACCTATTTTACACAAACGCCCCCAATCAAGCTAAACACATCCAAACTGTTCTTGGCTGAAGTATGTAAATACACACACGCATCACTGCTAAACACCACCCGCTCATTTCCCACGCGGATTCTCTGGAAACAAACAACACACAACCAACATGTACAAGCCCCGAAGATGTAAACACAAAGACGGGCAAAAAAGATAGAGATGCACACAAACAGACACACAGACAGACACACGGAGAGAGAAGGTGCACTTATAGAGAGAGACAGAATGAACATCACAGATAAAGACAGAAAAAGAGTGACAGAGAGACAGCATGACAGGAAAGGACAGAGAATTAAAGATGGACAGAGACAAGTGAGAGAGAGAGAGAGAGCTAGAAAGAGAGAGACGGACCTGCTCAGTGAGTTTGCTCTTGTGGGAGCGCAGCTCCTGCAGCTCGTGCTGGGCCTGCTTGTAGTCGCAGTCTAGAGCCGAGTGGGATTTCTCCAGCTGCACCAACTTGTTCTCCAGCTGCTGCTTTGCCGTGCGCTCGTCCTGCATCTTACGCTCCATATCTAACACACACACACACACAAAGGTGAGCGCAGGAACTGGCACATATGTACAGAGTAAATATGGGTGGGTATGTGTGTGTGTGTCTCTGACCCCTGAGCGCGCCGGACTTGGCCTCCTCGATGGTCTGGTTGAGCTTGCTGTGGTCGGCCAGGCGGCTCTTGGTGGCTCGGTGCTCCTCCTCCTCCTGCTCTAAACGCTGCTGAACCGACTTCAACTTGAAGGAGAGATCGATCTCCTGCTCACTTCTCACCTGCGGGGAGAGAGCGGCATGCCACAGGTTATACACACACCCTCAAACATGCACAAACACACTCACAAACACACCCGTATTTAGATGTGGGAATCCAAACTTTAAACATAGTAACATTCATTTGTACAGAACATTCAAAAATTGTTATCCTGTGGCTGTCTCACACACACACACACACACACAAACAGGACCACACGTTCACCTACATGCACTGAGAAATTCATTAATTTTGTGACAAATTTAGACCGAGAACTCAGTAGTTATTCCAACACACACACACATACAGTACATACACATACACAACACACTCAGAATTCTGAGAAATGCAGTTAAATTTGTATTTCAACAAACACATGCCTACTTGGGCTCAGGTACGCTTACACACAGAAATGTAGTTACTTCAACACATACACGCCCACATTTAGACAAGGAACTACACACACTGGGGAGTAAAGAGTACAGACACACACACACTCAGAACTAGGGTTGGGTATCGTTTGGGTTTCGTTCGATACGGTGCCAAATTGTTCCTTTTAAAACGGTACCAGTTTCTAAACAGTACTTAAAATAGTACTTTTCAACAAACAACATAAGTTGTTGTGAAACAAAATCTTTTTATTTTTTAGGCATATTTCCATTCAAATTAAACAATATATTAGTTTTTTTATATAATATAAATACAAACTTAGGGTTCAGGTGGGCATGTTTTCAGAAGTCTCGTCATTTTGTTGTCCGTGCCCTCAGTATAAAGTGGAGAAAATCTGATAAGCATAAGCTTGCCAAGCAGTGTCCTTTAGGTGTACAGAACTGCTCCTGCCCCTAGCAAACCATAGAATAACGGGTTTGAGAGCGCATGCCGCGTTCGGTCTGAAAACCACTTGAGGCATCACACAATGTGGGAGATGGGCACATCCCGGCAGTGTTCCCTACGTATCGCACCAGTCGTCTGCCGCGCAAAACTTTTACCATTTTGTCGCTATCATTATCATAAAAAAGATAAAATCAAACCATCGTAACTTGGAGCATAGCTCGGGGTCCTACTCCCCATCTCTTGTTAAGTTGTTTTTTGTTTTGTAAATAAACTTCACTGATTCACCTCGCAGCTGGGTCCCCGTCTCAGCACAACAAGCGCAGCTGGTTACATGGAGGCAACACATTGGTAGCGAAATGAGGCACAGCAATTTATGTTGTCATTCTGTGCGGTTACTACGGTCCACGTTGGCACCGGTTATATACTGGAGCCGAGTTTCCAACACATGCACTTGACCACAAACTCACTCATTCAGAAAAGTAGTTAAATCAACACACACAGCACACTGAGAAATGTAATAATTCCATCAGACACACTCACTCAGACTTAAGACCACACACACATACTTGTGGGCACAGGCGGCAACACAAAAAATCACAATTAAATTTAGTTACGTTATCACACACAGTCTTGGACACACACACCCACACAGCGTTCAGAAATTAGATATTCCATCATACGTCCTCACTTACACTCACACACAGACACACACACACCTTCTCCAGGTCGGTAAGCTCCTCCTGCAGCTGTCTTTTCTCTGCCTCAGCCTTAGAGAGCAAGCTCTTCATCTGCTTCAGCTGATCCTCTAAACCCGAGACTCGAGCTGAGAGAGAGAGAGAGAGAGAGAGAGAGAGGTGAGAAAAAAGACGAGTGGTGGAGAAACACTCTCGGCTTTGACTGGTGTGTCAGTCACCTGCCCCTGGACTGCGCAGGGAAAACACGGTCGAGTTGTGTTTACCCTCCACCCGAACACAACCGCAGCACAGAGCACAGAGGAACAAGGAGCCAGTGTGTGTGTGTCCCAGAGAGAGCGGCGCTCTGCATTCAGCACTACAGCTCACTCCATACTCACTACACACACACACAGCTAACCTTTTTATACCCCCATAAACAGGTAAGTTCAGAGAAGATTTCTGCCCTTTCTGAGAATTCTAGCACTCCACTCTTTCTCCATTTGTCTATTTTTGCTCTCTATCTTACTTTGTCTTTTGATCTCTCTTTCTCTCTCTTACCTTCTCTTTATTTCTTGCACTTTCTGAAAAGTCTAGAAATCTAGTAAAGTAGTAATATCGTGCATTTTTCATCTCTCTCTCCTTTCCCTCCCCATTTACTTCCCTCCTCTCTTTCTCCATTTCTCGTTCAGAAAATGGAATATTCTAGAACTCCAGTCAGGTATTAATATCATTCATTTCATCTCCCCCCTCACTCTCCCACACACTATGTGTCTCTTTCTATTCATTTGAACCTCTCCATCTGTCTATATTTTTAACTTTCTGTATGTCTGTCCTTATTTACAGTCTTTCTCAATTTCTCTCAGCCTCTCCTTCCCTCCATTTCTCCCTTCCTCCCATCCCAACCCAAATACTTTCCACATTACTTTTCTCATCAAAATTTTTTTTAATGAGAAACAAATTAGTGTATTGGGACCTCAGTCATCTAAGGTCTGTTAATGCTGAACCACGTTTAGCCAAAGAGTTTAGCAAATCAAACACATTACTGGCTTATACCGTAGACATTTTTGATGTCGCATTTTTCCTCGAAACTTCCGCTACCCGAAATATGCACATCTGTAACCGTAGCGCCTCGGTGTCACCCGAAGAAAACTTCTCCAGCATGAATGACACCCTTGACTTTTCCCTGACACACCCCAACTAAAGCAAACATCTGTAGGACATTTTAGACAATCCCTAACAGCTGGAATTTGGAAATATTTCAAAGTTAAGAGCAGTGGAAAAGACTGGAGACTTTCCTCATGTCCCTCCCTCCCTCCCTTCCTTCTTCCATCATGCAATCACTTTCATCCCCATTACCCTGCAGATCGCCTATGGTCTCTGTGCTGACGCTCCTCTCCCTCTTCTCGGCCTCCAGCGCGCTCTGCAGGCCCAGTTTGTCCTGCTCAAGGCTCAGGCGGCTGCACTCCAGCTGAGCCACGCGCTCCTGCACCTCCCTGAGCGAGACCTCCAGCTGTTGCGACTGTCTCACCGCCTCACCCTGAGCCTTCTTCAGGCGACTCGACTCCTCCGCCTCGGCTTGCAGCTTAGCGTTCACCTCCTCTAACTAGAACGAGAGAGAAGGGTGGCGGGGGGAGCAACAACTGAAAGTTGTACTCTGTGTATTATGCAAAAAGTCAGGAGCTGATCAACAAAACCAGCATGAAATAACAGCCCCTGAAACACAGCATCATGTTCTCACCTGTCTCTCCAGGTGAATGTTTTTCTCATTGGAGATCTGGGAGTTGTAGGTCTTTTTCTTCAGTTCGGCCAGCTGTTCCCTCAGACTGTTCACTGCAGAGTGCAAAATGAGCAGAATGTTAGCAGAACTAGCATGGTGCAGATGTGGGAAAATCCAGCTGGGAACGAGGCAGACCACTAGCGAGCTCTATAGTTAAGTCAGAGTAAGAGGTGACCCAAAAACCATATGTCAATAAATAACAGTTAAGATAGTGTAGTAGTGTTCGGGTGCCAGCATCTTGTTTTTAACATAAGAGTCACCGTGAGAAGACTTTACTCTGAGTGAAGAGGGTTCAGGACTGCAAGCCAGTTTAAAAGTGTTCATAAGAGACAATGTCCAGGAACGTCAGTGTTTAGAAAAGCCACTCATAGACAAAAGTGAAGAGCAGAGAAACCAGAGGAGAGGCAGCATCCAGGAGAGTCAGGGCCAATAGTGTCGAAGGAGAGACGGTGTTGTCAGAGACAAGAGAAGTCACTGTCCAGGAGAGACGGTAACGTCAGCTCTCAGAAACAGATTGCATCCAGCAGACACCAGATTAGCAGCATCTAGGACAGACAGCGTCCAGGAGAAACAAGATTGTCAGTCTCCAAGATCAAGAGTCAATGACAGGTTTATCAACACTCAAACTACACAGCGTCAAACAGAGACAGGATTGACAGTCTTAGGACTGTCAGCACTGAGTGTATAGAGCATCATGGAGAGACAGGATTGTCAGCGTCCACAATACTTAGGTTTGTCAGCACTTAAAGTACACAGTGTCCAGGCAAGACAGGATTAGCAGCATCCATGAGAGACCAGGTGTCAGGATGCTGGATAGTTAGGCTTATCCGGGATCGACAGCGTCCGGGAGAGGCGGGATCGACAGCGTCCCGGAGAGGCCGGACTGTCAGCGTCCCGGAGAGGCCGGACTGTCAGCGTCCCGGAGAGGCCGGACTGTCAGCGTCCCGGAGGGGCCGGACTGTCAGCGTCCGGGACAGACGGGACTGTCAGCGCCCGGGACAGACGGGACTGTCAGCGCCCAAGACAGACGGGACTGTCAGCGTCCGGGACAGACGGGATTGTCAACACTCACGGTACACAGCATCCAGAGACAGGACTGTCAGTGTCCTGGAGATTAAGTGTCCAGAAGAGACAGATTTGCAAGACTTCTGTTAAACAGTACATGGGACGAATGGGATTGTTATCATCCAGGGGAGACAGGACTGTCAGCACTCAGAGTAGCATGCATGAGATGAAAACCGTCATCCCTCAGCTTTGGCAGAATCCATGAAAGAAAAGACTGTGGGTGTCCATGAGAGAAATCCACAAAAGACACAAGCGCTCAGGAGAGATAAGTGGACAAGACAAACAAGAGAGAGAGAGAATGTCAGCATACAAGAGTGGCATACACTTTGGAGGATCAGGACTATCAACAGGATAGAAATGTGTCCAACAGAGTCAACATCTTGTTCTTCAAAACGTTCTCACCTTCATTTTCCACACTGCGTTTGCGCTCGACCTCCAGCTCAGCCTTCCTCACGCTCTCTGTGTTTTGGAGCTGCAGTAAAGCTTTCTCCCTCTCCAGCTTCCTCACAGAGTCCTCCGCCTTGACTCTCACACTCATCTACTCACAGAGTGAGGGGGAAAGAGAGAGAGAGAGAGAGAGAGAGGGAGAAGGGTGGGTCCTGACTGAATTCGGAGAATACAAACATTTTTACTACACCTTCGGCAATGCACACTAGTTTTTTTCCCTAAAAAGATGGCACATGTAGTGGAAAGAGCTTAACGTTACAGCCAAACGGCTGTGCTGAAAGTAAAAGTGCACCCTCAACAACAAACTTTGTAACCAACAGAAGGATCAAAACTCCTCGGAAAGCTACGTAAGATTTCTGCATTACCAATGTCAACTAGTCCGAGCCAATTTTTGGACCGATTTTTCCGTTTCCGCACCACATCAGGTGCCAGTTTGGACTCAACCTTTAACAGATTTGTCCCAAACCATGACCCTATTGCTATGTGTTGGTACTGAAACATGGCCTGAATCATATTTGGAACTATACAATATCCTGGAGACCCTTATTGGAAACACTTGAGCCATTCCCAGATTTGAAGGTTGCATATTACAGCAATATCTGTACTGGGGAAATAATGGTTAGTTATTAATAGTTACAATAATACTACAAAAACGATACATTTTTTAACATTTATTACACAAGTTCCATGAAGACTGAGACCTCCGTGGTAACAAGCTGTCGTGAGAACACTAGAGTGCCCCATGTAGAGACCCACATTCCTCATAAACCTGTCACTTCCAGGTCGTAAGAGAACACTAAAACTCAGAATTCCTTGTGGTATCACCACCTCAATTATGAGTTACCAATGCCAGAGAAACGTGCTTCAGATATATCAAAATCCAAATGTCATTGTTGTAGAACCAGATAAATGTCCAAACTATCTTCAATGGTTAGTTACATTTTGAAAACATGATTTAAAATATTAAAAAGCACAGCATACTCAGAACTTTGAAGCTGACACTTTGATAAAATCCAATAAACAATGTCATTGTTTGCCCGTTGCTGCCTCCTGTTGGGCTATTTTTGGTTTTTTTTTTGCTGTTTGTGTTGTAGGGTGGAGCGCTGGCACAGGTGAGGCTGGTCACTTGATCAATTCAAGGGCTACCTGGCAGGGGTTCAGGGGTTCCCCTCTCTCTGTTTTTCAGCACGCATCATTTTTCTCGCTATTATTTACTTGAATTAAATTTATCTTGTTAAACGTTATCCTCGTCTGGTCTCCCTTCATACTGCCGAGCCAGAACGAGCCTTGGCTTGATAATAAATGCTGATCTAAAAACAAGAAAGATGTAAGGAATGGAGACTTACCTCCTCTTCGAGCTCCTTTGACAGTTTATCCAGACGGTCATTTGCAGATCTGTAAAGGAGGAGAAGTGTCATGTCAGATCATTTGCGTATTTGCGAGTTTAAGGTGGTTGTGGGGACCTGATTCTCTCCTAAAAGATGGGGAAACCTGTTTTGTTTGTAAAGAAAACATTATTTAAGAGAAGAGTTACAGGTTTTATATGAAAAACCAAAAGAGGGAACATTTCTGCTTTTGGTTAAGAAGATTAAAGGTGATGTCTCCTCAGTGGTGGAACCAACTTCCTCTTGCCATAACAACTGCTGAGTTCCTTGCTGTCTTCAAAGAGTATCTAGGGGATTCATTTACCCCCTACTGTTTACATTGTCTTACCCCTCAAGGAAAGAAAAAATACCCAAAACAAAACCCACAAACATGTATGTTTGTCTGCGAACTTTCGTTTTCTCTAACGCATTTTCGTTAAACTATGAAACTTAGTCGGCGGTGACTTGGTTTAACCGCAGTTGTTGATTTTAAACATAGCTTTACAGATCAAAGAACAGTCGTGGACTACAAAGCACTGCTGTAAGTCGCTCTGGATAACAGCGTCTGCTAAATGCTATAAATGTAAATGTAAATGTTAGGTGTAGTATTATTTACATCTAGTCATTATGGGAGTCAGTGGATGGAACTCACAAAAATAGCCAGATGTGTGTGTGTGTTTGGAGAGCCATACCTGCATTTGCTTTCCAGCTCATCCTTGGCTTGCATCTCTCGTTTAAACTTCTCCTCTAATTTGCTCAGTTTCTTCTGCAGATCATTGGACTGAAGAGAAAGGGAAAGTGCATAACACACACACACACACACACACACAAATCAATCCAATCTAGTTTCTGTTCCCTTCCACAGACAGACGTGTTCTAGCACAAGCTCAAGTATTTCCTCAAGTTTTAGAATCTCAAATATTTATTTGTTTACACTATTTATAAGTCGTCTGTTAATTAATCTAAACTAGACTAAATAAGTGGTGTGTACCAGTGAGGTCTGCTCTGTCTCACACACAATGTTATTTATATTCCAAAATACCATTCTGATTGAGGGCATCATTCATTCGAGTATATATGCCCCACATACACACATTGTTGTGACATTCCCATGTTTGTGCAAGCAGTCGGAATGTCACATGACCAAACATGACGCACACTTTTGACATATAAAAAGATGCAACCACGCACACACATACCTCAGATTTGTCCAAGCAACGCTCCTTATCCGTTGAAAAGTCCATGCAGGTTTCACCATCGTATTCTCCTGAACTGTGTTTATTACTCAACAGCCTGAGGAAACACGAGGAGCAGGAAGTGAGTGAGTGAGGGAACGAATGAGGAGAAAGGGTGATATTGAAGAAAATACGACAGTGAGAAGCAAATTAAGAGATGAAGGGGATTTTTCTTTGGCACAAATAGTGTACTTCCTGTTTCTGACTTCTTCACGTAAAACTTTCTACAAGAGCTGGCTGTAATTTGTAAGCTAGGAAATGTGTGTGTGCGTGTGATTGTGTGTGTGTGTGTGTGTGTGTGCGTGTGTGTGAGAGAGAGGATGGAACACCTGTAGTGGATTAGGCAGTGGCAGTACAGTAAGTTAACAGCCTCACATTCCAGAACTTTTCTTTTTTTAATTTTATCTCTGTCTGCATCTGAAGTGCAACAAGGTAGTAGTCTGCGCACACACACACACACACACACATCCACAAACACACACACTTACTGGTTCTCCCTGAAGTAGGTGAAGCCCACGAAAGGCAGCTGGTTGCCCACAAAAGCTCGTGGAGGTTGGAAAGTCTCGATGTCTCCCTTCTCGTCCTCAATGTCGTCGAAGTTGCTGGTGTCGATGTCGCTGTTCAACTCCGGCACCACTGGAGCCATGGCTGAGAGAAGAGAGGGAGAGAGAGAGGAGGAGGAGGAGGAGGAGGAGGTGGAGAGAAATAATATAAAATGCAAAGACTTCCTTTTTTGTGAGTGTGTGCGTGTTTGTGTTTCTCTGAAAGACTTAGTGTGAGTATCACACAAAGCACACACTGTAGCTGCAGGGAGGAGCAGTGCCTCCGTTAGCCAAGCTGCCCACTGCTCTCACTTTACCTACTGCACCCAACCTCACACACAAAAACACACATACGCTTCTGCATCGTCTAGGACTTGAGCATTAATATGACAAAAAAGAGCAAGTTTCACACCTAAACGTCATCTGAGCTAAGCAACTAAAACAGTTTTGGCCCAACACACTTATTCCCTCTCTCACTCATACTTTCACTCACACCCTCACTCTTTCACACGTACCCTCTCTCATTCAAACTCTCCTTAACTAGCTCACTCTTACTCTCTTTCACTCACACACTCCCCTGTCGCTCCCTCACACTCCCCTTTCGCTCGCTCACTCTCCCTTGCGTTCGCTCACTCTCCCTTGCGCTCGCTCACACTCCCTTGCGCTCGTTCACACTTCTCTTTCGCTTGCACACACTGCTCTTTCGCTCGCACACACTGCTCTTTCGCTCGCACACACTGCTCTTTCGCTCCCTCACACTCTTCTTTCGCTCGCACACACTCCCTTTCGCTCGCTCACTCTCCCTTTCGCTCGCTCACACTCCTCTTTCGCTCGCTCACACTCCTCTTTCGCTCTCACACACTCCCTTTCGCTCACTCACTCACTCTTTATCTCTATCTCACTCTCACATACTCCCTCTCTCAAACCCCTTCTATTTCTCTCTCAATCCCTCTCTCAACTTCTTTCTCCTTCTCTCTTTTGACTCCATCAGAAGCTGTGATTGAGTGAAGCCCATCAGCTGCCTTTCCCCTGCAGGACGCTGCAGCCGCCAATGTGGGTTTGCTGAGTAACTTAATAAAGAGTCGCACTGCATGCACCGGGAAATCAAAACCAGACCGAGGGCACAGGAGGAGGAGGAGGAGGAGGAGGAGCACTTTTTTACTGCAGTTGACTTGGTGGAGTCTCAACTCCAATTCCCAGCACCACCTCACTGATGGCAGCCAGCTAATAACAGACAACTTTCCCACGGTGTGTGTGAGAAAAAGAGAGAGAAAGATACAGACAATAAGAAAGCAAGGCAGACAGAGAGAAATGAGAGAGAAAATAGAGAAAGACAGGAAAAAAGAAAGAAATAGAGAAAATAAAATCTATAGACAGAGAGAGGAAATAAGGGGTCAGAGCTTCCAACTTAAAGAGAGAGAGAAACAGAGGACAAGAAAGAGTGAAAGACAGAGGGCAAGAGAAAGAAAATACAGAGAGAAGAGGGGAAAAGAAGGGGGAAGCGAATATACAGACAGAGAGAAAGAAAGAGAGAGTGAGAGAGAAAGAGAGGAAAATATATAGTAAAATTAAAAGAGAGAGAGAGAGAGAGAGTGAGAGAGACCAAGGGAGAGAGGGAGAGAAAGAAAGTGTGGCAGAAAATGGAGAGAGAGAGAGAGAGAGAGAGAGAGAGAGAGAGAGAGAGAGAGGGCGAGAGAGAGAGCAAGAGCAAGAGAGAGAGAGGGCGAGCAAGTGAGAGAGAGAGAGAGAGAGAGAGAGAGCAAAAGGAAGAGAGAGAGAGAAAGAGGGCGGGAGAGGGGGAGGGAGAGCAAGAGGTAGAGCGAGAGAGAGAGAGCGAGAGAGAGTGAGTGTGTGGAGGCAAGTGAAGCTGCCGGTGGTTTTGGATCAGTCCTCTCATTAGTAGCTCTACATTGGCCAAGGGTTTAGTTCCACCCGTTCCCAAAAATGAACACGCACACACACACACACATACACACACACACACATACACACACATACACACACACACACACACCACAGAGTCGCAAAATAGCACAGAGCAACACCACATGGTGTAACACAACAGAAAACAACTAAACAAATATTCAACACTGTTTAAACTACACAAGCTGGACAGTGTGTGTTCTTTCTCGAAAACTTTAAGGGCTACATGCAGCACACCTAATAAGATTCACTCACACACACACGACTCGAATGCTTACTGTCTCGGATGGTGTCAAAGGTCCACTGGTCATTCTTGAAGAAGGGATGGCATTTGATTTCCTCCACTCCTGTCCGGCCAAGCCTCACCTCCCTAAACATACCAGAATGCAGGTCAACACACACAAAAATACACGCTCACACAACTAATACACACACACACACACACTGCAGCAGTACGGAGCAAAACTAGATCCAGTCCACAGTGCACACACAGTACTCCTACACTGACTATGTTCAGCAAGAGTGTGTGAATATGTGGCTAGAGTTGAGGAGTGAGGAGCAAAGTTATGCAGAGGAGCAGCCACAGAAAACACACACACACAAACACACACACACAAACACACACACACACAAACACACACACACACCTCCCTCCCTTCCTCACTCCCTCATGCTTTAGGGGTACAGCAGGCTGTGCTGCCACGTGTGGGACATTCCTGCTAAAAAAACCCCAAAAGAGGGATCGTGTGTGTGTTCTGTGTATAAATCAAACTCATCTGCTTATTTACTTGCCACCGTGTGTGTGTGTGTGTGTGAGAGAGAGTTTTGCTGTGATAATGTGAATGAATTGAACATGGCACGATTCCACTTTTTTATGTCCGATACCGATATTGTAAATTTGGAAAGTCTCTGAGTCTTTTTTAAACGGAAAATAGAAGATAATCATTAAAAAATGTCTGAATACATGACTGAGATTATTCTGTTATGCTTAAGGAAATACTTGACTTAAATACTGTTTTTCTAACTAAAACAATGTAATAATTACTAGAGATGGGGCGATACCACTTTTTTATGTCCGATGCCGATATTGTAAATTTGGATATCTGCCGATACGATACAAATCCGATACAGTCACAGTTTTTTTTAAAACATAAAATAATGCTTTAAAATGTCTGAATACATGGCTGAGATTATTGCTATGCTTAAAGAAATGCTTGATTTAAATACTGTTTTCCTACTAAAACAAGGTAATAATTACACCCACACATGTATATGCTAAATTATTTGTTCTCAAAAATTGTTTGTTTAGACATAAATATTTCTTCTTTCTTATTGATTACACTATAACACTATTATAAAATTGAAAAATATTTGATCAGTTGAAAATGAAATACTGAATTGGGCGTTGGGCGCACGTTCCAGAATAAATTGTGAGTAGAACGCTGGTTGTTGTGGTTATTTATCAGCTAAAACATGGTTTGTGTCTGTAATAAAGGGGACGTTTTGACCGAACTGGAGCGTTTTAGCGAGGAACGGCGCTCATGCGTGCGGTCATTAACACAGCGCGAGCGTTTACATCGCGAAAAATGTCATTTATGCGTTTTTATGCATTTACTTCTGTTTAAGTGCACGGAACATCTCACGAATGCTTTCACATGCAGAGGGATCAGGTCTTGTCTTAATCGCGCGACTGAAAACGTTGTGCGTCGCTATTAAGCCTCTGCGTGAAATACAAGCGGAGCTGCTCTAGTGAGTAAAATGAATTAAATGAAGCTTTGATTCTAGAAAAATTGCCTCAACCATTTTTTGTAGTAGAATTATTCAAGTTATTGGAACAATCATTTCAGCTCTACTTTACCGCAGTGCCAGTTTCCATGCCTAACGAATTAAGCGTGCACGCATTTACAGATCGGCTCCACAGAACGGCCCAATGCCACCGATACCCGATCCAGCTGTTTGAGCCGTTATCGGACCGATACCATCCACATATCGGATCGGCTACATCTCTAATAATTACACTCCCATATGTAATTGCTAAATTATTTATGATTGAAATAATGAAGGAAATAAGGAATCTCAAAAATGATTCCTTTAAACACAGTTGCGTAATTTAGTGGTGGTCCTTAATCCTGCGGCGCCAAAACCATCAGGAACACAGAAATTGAGAGCGAGAGCTGGTGTTGTTGAGGAAATTAAACAGTATAATTAAGTGATTTGCTTTTGAGGTTGTAGTGTGTTGTGTTGCTTGTTCTGCTCATTGTCATATCAATATGTACAAATCAGCACAAATGTTGAATAATCCAGCAGCTTTACCGCAGTAGCGCTTCCGTTGCATAACCAACCGTGCATGTGCGCATTTATAGACTCAATAGATCGGCCCAATGTCACCAATACCTGATCCAGCTATTTTATCGTGCCGATATCCGATCCATGTATCGGATCAGTGCCACCTCTAGAATTAATGTGCGTTTGAGATTGTGACATAATGTGGAAATAAAACCAACTAATGAAATGCGATCATAAAAATCAGTGTGTGTAAGAATAAAAAAAGCACACATCACACATCCATTTTTCCTTCATGTCTCACTCTCTCACCTGTCGGTCAGGAAGGCACAGATCAGGGATTTGGCCTGTTTTGACATCTCCACGTCCTCGGGGAAGCTCAGGCTGTTTTTGTGGTCCATGATTTTGCCATAAGTCCCTACCAGTGACTCTGTGTAAAACGGGGTGTCACCTAGAGGAAAGAAAGACAAAAAAAAAGTTGGAGTGGAGAGTAAAAGAGGAGAGAAAGAGAGAGAGAGAGAGAGAGAGAGAGGGAGAGAGAGCGCACAGAACTTGAATCAGTCAAGAAGAGAAAAGGAGAGAATGGAAATGAAAGAGGAAGATCTTGGGAGCTTGGAATTGAAGGCAACTGGACTTGACATTTCACTTTTCATCCGAAAGACTTCTTCAGTTCGAAAAATCGATTTGTGAGTTCCAAGTATTTATCATAGATACATCCAGGATGAATATGTGGGATCAGATTTTTAGAACTGAAGAAGCGGATGAAAGGTGAAACAGCTCTCAAAATAACCGCGTCCTGGATGACTGACGTATTGAGCGGAGAAGGGACATAGAAGAGAGGACAGGGAGAACAAAAAAGGAGAAGTTACTCACCAACCAGCAGCTCATAGATGAAGACCCCGACAGACCACCAGTCGCACTCTCGCCCGTAATACCCAGTTCCACCCTGAGACATCAGCACCTCTGGAGAGATGTAGTCTGGAGTTCCCACCGCTGTCTCACAGCGCACCATGCCAGTCTGCACAAACACACAAAAGAACACAAAGCAGAGTCACTAACCAAAAAATCTCAAATCAAGATGTGCTTTATTCGCTTCTT
This sequence comes from Distichodus sexfasciatus, assembly GCA_032718565.1. Lineage (NCBI taxonomy): Eukaryota > Metazoa > Chordata > Actinopteri > Characiformes > Distichodontidae > Distichodus > Distichodus sexfasciatus. The sequence continues at coordinate 189,742 of JAVGVS010000302.1, read as the reverse complement.
CTCTTTCTCTGCACCAGAGGTCAGCACTGAGACAAAAACGAACATATTTTCAGCTTTTCTTGAAATCTCAGAACTCACAGCAGTATAACAAACCAGAAGTGTCACCATCTACCACAAAACACATGACAACAATATAACATTATAACATAATAAGCACAAGAAGAATCAGAAAAGACATGAAATGCAGCAAGTAAATTAATGTCTGAGCAACACAACGATGGACGCACTCCACCACTCACCTTGTCCATCTTCATGCAGGTGCCGAAGTCGGCGAGTTTAAGGTGGCCGTTGCGGTCCAGCAGCATGTTGTCAGGCTTTACGTCCCTGTGGATGAAGCCCATGGAATGGATGGCATCCAGCGCCAGCACCACCTCGGCGGCGTAGAAGCGCGCCCACTTCTCGGGCATGTCGTAGTTCATGGTCAGGGTGACCAGGTCGCCGCCGGGCATGAACTCCATCACCAGATAGAGGTGGCGCTCGTCTTGGAAGGCACAGCAAAGCTGGACAATGGAGAAGATGCACCCTTAAGTCGCATAGGATTTGGTACATAGTTCTTACTAACAACGGATTATGTTGAATTGTGTTAATAGTTCTCTACAAACTCATACATGAAGACCTGATTTAAATAGCAACTGGGTTATGATAACATTAAGCAAAAAATGTATTTCGTGAAGTTCAATCTTGCGACACAATCCACCTAAGGAATTACTAGCAGAAGGTAGAGCTGGGCGATATGGCCTAAAAATAAAATCTCCAATTTTTTCACAATAAATCCCATTTTCGATTTTAATTGATTTTCTCCTCCCCTACTCAAAATCAAACTACAGATGGCAAATAAATGGTTCAAAACCACATGTCAGTTGTGGCAGAATAATACAACACCTCCTTCTCCAGCTCTCTACCGATTCTTTGACGTGTTTCCTTATACAGTTGTGGCAAGTCAAATTCAGAAAAATATTTGCGGCTTGGAAGCACGTACTTCGGGTCAAAAACTTTTGGCATGTTAATGAATCCCGGCTTTTCCACAGTATGTATGGGCACCATGTCTTTTGCAATATACATAGGGCCCTATTAAATGTGTTCTCGAGTGTCACATTTGCGCGCGTGACTGTGAAATTTACGCCCGCGATTTTTTTTGCAGCAAGCCATTTTGCGCGCTCTTGTTTTGGCACTGATGTGACGCCATACTTTTCCCCTGTCGTTGCCATGTTGTTTGTGAATCTGCTACAGGGTTTGGGTGCGCCGCGCTAATTTACCCGTGTAGAACGATGCGTCGCATTAGTTCCGCTTTTGGTGCCCGCGTGTAAAATAAGTAATAAAATCGATTTTCATAAAAACACATCGTCCTGAACTGTAAATTCGAATTAATCGATAAAATCGATATATCGCCCACCTCTAGCAGAAGGCTACATCCGTGAATTTAGGTTTCCATTGACTATTAACAACTTTCAATGTTTCTCTAACCAAAGAAAAGTCTGATTCTGTTCTTAGGTTTGAAAAACTGGATACTCTTCAGGAATATGTGGTTAAATGTTTTTAGGCCAAACTTGCTTTGCTGTAACGGATAAATGTACCAACTACCAACTCAAAATCACAGTAATTGTCATTTTTTGTCATTCAGGGAGGTTTGTTAATCTGCTGTAATATATACAGCCATCAACCAAGAAATCAAGTTAGAGAAATGCAAGTACTTTATGCATGTAGATTAATAAAGAAAATATAATATATACTGTACCTAAACTTCCCGTCACGCTAGCATGCAAGTTTATGTTTCAACACTGATTCCACCATTTACCTCTACCTTCTGAGCTAAAGATAATTAGCTAATTATGGAGGTGGCCTAGTGGTAGGATACTCAACTATGGACCAAGAGGTTGTAGGTTTAAATCCAAATCCCACTACTAGAACCACTGAGGCCCTAAGCAAAGTCCAAGCTGCTCCTCGGAGAATGTTCCTAAAACTAGAAAACAAAAGTTGCTCTGGATAAGCTTCTGATGAAAACCATAAACACAAAATAGGAAATATGTGCATTAAACTGTGCAGACAACTTTTGCTTCTAAACGTGGGAAATACTCTTAAGAACTTGCATCGAGTGTGTGTTTGTTCTGTTAAAGGAATACATTCCTTCAATGAAATGGCGGAAAGAATTCTCCACTCAATGGTCTGACATGTTTGAACATTTTAGACACCAATTCCTTCATCTGAAAGTCATGCTCAACTTCCCTTTCACAACACTTGACTTTGTTGGCTCTACAAGGTTTCGTAATGTGAGAATTAAAATTATAAATATTAGAAAAGTTCGATAAAATATTATTTATATTAAGGAACTTGTAAGGATTTAGTGTAATTTTAGTTTTTTTTTATCATTTAACTCTTGAAACAGTTTTCAGTTACATTAAAATCCAAAGAATTAATGGATGCACCAATGACCAGCCTAAATTTAGTGCACGGTCTGAACAACTGTTCTAATATTAGCTCAGACATCAAAGAGTATATTTTAAAAGCAGCTTCATGGCTCCCAAATGCAGTGTTGAAATGCTTGTTGGTCACATGTCCATCAGATACGAAAAAGGATTTCTAGGAAGCATCAGCAATTTCATACAAACACATAGAGAATTACCCACACACACACACACAGGGAAAGACAGGGACAAATACGTACATGCCTGGGGACACACACACAGCTTCACACACTCATATGTATGCACCCCCCTTTCCCTCTTTCACTTCTGTTCCTTGGAAGACATTGCAAAAAAGCATTTCTTGCATTATAACCGAAGCTGACGTGTGTGTGTGGGTGTGCGGGTGTGTGAGAGTGTGCGTAATCAGAGTATGAGGATGTGGTTTCATTTTACCTGCACAATCCATGGGCTGTTGGAGAAGGCCATGATGTCCCGTTCCTCCCAGAAGAAGGCAGAATCGGAGCGCTTGATCATCTCAAATTTGCTGAGCTGCTTCATGGCATAGACCTGTTTTGACGCCTTGTGGCGTACCTACACACATAGAGATGCACAGTGGGGTATACACACAATTTTGGAGTTTGAACACATATCACATTTTATCAAAGGAAGTAATTATAGGGCAAAAATGCTAGAGATTTAATCTAACCAAGATATATGAGGCAGTCCTAGTTTAAAGCACGATACATGCAAGTTGTGCGACCACAGTGTAAAACCATGACCTAACACGATCGCACACGTTTGGCTTGTCTCTTTAGGCGAGTACAAACATGCTCTGGCTTTAAAAGCATTAACACAGCAAGACAAAAAGTCAATGCCTGAGGACAGAGAGCATGTTATGAAAGAGACGCTGCTACCTACTTATCTCTCTCAACCAAACCACACACACCCCTGAGCGGTCACTCACCAACTGTACTGCCCCATAGGCCCCTCTGCCGATGAGTTTGATCCGCTCAAAGTCGTCAGTCCTCACCTGAATTTCCTTTAGGCGGAATACTGCTTTTTCATCTGCAAAAACATTCACAACAAGGACTTTCTTAACTGTACAAATCAAACAGGTCAACAGATTTTTTTTCAGGGCCGATGTCAGTACGATTATTTCTAATCGAGGACACCGATAACCAATACTTTGAACAAATGTACTGTATGTCTGTTATGAAAATGAAAATTGCATCTGCATCAGCTCACTGCATCGGCCAAACTTTCACTGCCTTCACCATTCACTGCTGACTTGTGACATCTAACAAGATATTCCTCTAGACCACAAAATGCAGACTTTAGACAGAGAGAGGCTGCTTAATCAGAACCAAAATAGTATTTTTTAAATTAATATATTTATCGGTGTTTTGGTATAGAAATTTACAGATATCAATTAATATATAATTGTTGAAAGTTGGCCAGATCGATAATCGGTCAAACACTTGTTAAACTTTCAATATTTACATTTATGGCATTTAGCAGACATTCTTATCCAGAGTGACTTACACTGCTCATAATTTCAGGGACAGTCTCCCTGGAGCAACTTGGGGTCAAAGGTCTTGTATAGGAACACGATGATGGTAGTGCCAGATGTGGGACTCGGACGACCTCTTGGTCCAGAGGCAAATGTCCAAACCACTAGGCCACCAACATTCATCAATATTTCATTGTCTAACAGACATTGTAATACTATATAATGCCCCAAAGACTTTACACAGAGTTTCGTAAGAAAAGTGGGGACGGGAATATGAATAAGCCGACTATCTACTGCTTAACGTTGTGACTGGGCTGGGCATAGACACAAATGTACAACTTTTTTGATATATCTTTGCTCTTCAGATGTCAACAACATTGTCAGTTGGTTTAAACTGAAAGTAAAAAATCAACTTGAATGCACCAGAATCCTGAAATCCTGGAAGTGTTCTCTTTTAACCTGCTGTAACATTCAGTTCCACATTCCACTAATGCTTTTAGTTCAATTGATACCATTTGATTACTGCCACCACGTTAATGTAGATTTTACCATATCAGCATTTCTGCTAGTGCCCATGCAATTTGCAGAAATGTGAGCTGTAATGTTTGTACTTTCCAGCTTTGTTATATACATTTGCTTATAGTTGCTCTGTACAGTAATTTGAAGCTTTAAACGGGGCATGACACATTTGTCTAATAACTGCAATGGCAATATTAGGTATTTATGCTTTACGCCCCACCTTTTAAGCCTCAGATGCAAGTTTTATATTTTTCTTAAAAGAGATGCACTATATCTATTGTAACATTTTGACATTGTCATATGGGTAAAATCTTCAAACATCAAGATACATTCTTGCAGTGTTACACACCCCATGGATGTATTCATAGCTGTTTCTGAAAAATCCAGGATTTTTTTATTGTTAATAATACAATACAATAATGTTTAACAATTTAACAACAGTTAGAAATACCAAGGGTTCACACAAAACAAGGGGAATCCGCTTTTAGCTATTATGCTGCCCGTAGTTGGAATCAGCTTCCAGAAGAGATCAAATGTTCTAAAACATTAGCTACATTTAAATCTAGACTCTAGATCTAGAATCTGTTTAGCTGTGCATTTACTGAATGAGCACTGTGCTTCGTCCGGTCTGATTGCATTCTATTTTTAACTGTCTTAAACTTATTTTAAATCAATTTTTAAATCATTTTTAAATCATTATATCAATCAGTTTTTACACTTTATATATTTTTGTTTTATTGTTGTGATTATTGTTTTTATGATTGTTCTACTTCCTTTTTTGTGATTATTGTTTTCATTATTGTTTTTATGATTATTCTACTTCCTTTTATGTAAAGCACTTTGAATTACCTTTGTGTATGAAATGTGCTATATAAATAAATTTGCCTTGCATTGCCTTTATATAATAATGTTTTAAAATATAACCTTCCAGGGAATAGCTTACAGGGAAATATTTAATGTTGTTTTCTGGAATGTTATATTTTCCTCACATCGTCAGTACAAGTTCAGTCACCTTTACTAAGAATGCCAGTCATTTCGGTTGGTATTCAATGAGACTTACATCTACTTAAGAAGGCATCGATGTTTTTGTTCTTGCGCAGCGCAGGGTGATTGAGGTCAAGGGCCAAGGCGTTCACAGAGTCCTGCACAAAAGACAAACAAAGAATTCAAACCATTAGATAAAGGCAACCATGCCAAAAAATTCCTTCAGTACCCTCAGGGGACGAGGGATCGTCTCAGGCTTGTGTGTCAGGTCACAGCAAATGCTGTAAAGCTGAAGATGAGCTGAACAATGTCCTTACAGTAAAAGACATACAGTACTGGGTAAAAGTATCTGGCCACCCTTCATTTCTTTACATTCTGCTAGGTAAATGCGAAAACAGGTGCAGTGATTTATTGTAACCTACATGTAAACACAATCCCTACATTAAAGACTAAATTTAAAAAACAAAAAATTTAAAACATCATATACTGTATATGTAACAGTGAAAATATGGAGCTTGTTCTAGCAAAAAGATGCTCATCAGCAAAATGGCAGCACTTAAAGTTAATAGAAGCAATTGTCGTTTTAATGACTTTAGGACACTGTGTGACTTCAAGCTAAGGCAAAAACGATGACGTAATGATGACGCTCTCGTCACACTGGTGTCACAATATTTTTCTCACTTTAATGGATTTTTACATATGGACCCTTTTGAGATTAAGTTCAGATAAGGTTTATTACACCTTTAGTCCACTGTTAATTTCTTTATATTCTGGTAGGAAAATGAGACAATGGAAACAGTTCTTTATTGCACCATATGGAAACATCCGTAAACGTAAATACTATTTCACAAGACTACTTAACATGCATAAATGCCCGGGTCTTTCAAAGCAAAATATTAGGAAATGAAGGGTGACTCGAGACTTCTGGCCAGTGACAAAAACACACATATGTATCATATGGATGGCCTTTATTTTGAAAAATAAATGGAAAATAAAAATGAAACAGAGAGAATACTGAATGATTCTAGTGACTTCTATGGGCTCTTACATCCACCTCACTTCTGTCACGTCAACGATCCACCACATGGCTGTTCTGTCCAAGCTAAAAATATGTTCAAAAGAGACCCCCCAGGCGCGCACACACACACACACACACACACACACACACATCCCAATAACCCAAACATTCCCTGTGTCTCTCGTTCAAACATATACACACACACATAGAGATTTCAGCTGGTTCTGCCCCCTGCGTCTTGCCATTTTCCCCGTTCACCTTTCCCTAAAGCACATACAAATTTCCTCTGCTAATGAGCCATAGCATTGTGGGCACGCACGCACGCACAAACACACACACACACAGGAAGCAGTCCCAGCTCAGAATACTGGAATTAGTTATCTCTCGCTCCTGAATTCGAGGATGTGACATCAGCTTCCTGTATGGCATTTCCTTCAGTAAAAAGAAATTGAGGTGAGTTTTTGTGGGGGCTGGGAGGTTCCCTTAGTGAACACAACAGGCCAAGTTTACAGCCGTGTCCACTTTAAAAACACATTTTTAAAATCAACATGAATTTCTCATTGAAAACCCATTGTACTGGCCTAACAAAAGAGTCTGTTTGCAGACATGGACTGAGCCTAGTTTTAGACTAAATTACACTGCCAACAAAGATTCACCATTGAAAATTATTTTTACTCGAGGCTTAAACTTAATCTGGGGCTGGGAAACTGTCCAAAAAAGCTTTAGTTCTCTTTAGCTGGGGTGTTATGTCACCTCAGTTTTGAGTCAGAGGTGAAAAATGTCAAAAACTGACTTAAACATAGAACAAACAAAGATCAAGTTAACACACAACTGAGCACACCTGCCATTATAATGATGCTAAACTGTGGTGTAAATAACATTTTAAACAAGAATTATCTTAACACAAATTAGCTCTACAATATATACTGTAGTTGGAGGATGCAGGCACATGCAATATTCACATCGCAGGATAGTAAGACAAATTAAATTAAATGTCATGTTAGAAGTTTTTTGCTGCTTCATATAAAAGGAAAAGTCATTTAGTTCTAATTGTTGTGACTAAACTACAAGAAACGTCTGTCTGACATAATTTACTCAGAGTTAAGGGTATTTAATTTATACTGAGAAAAAATGTAAAAGTAAAATACTATTTAATATTATTTTTTATTTTCTATTCCGGTAGTAATACTACCACTTGGCTATAAAAAGGTTTTAAAAACTATATATTTTGCAAGTCTTTTTTGTAATATTGAATTCTAACATGACATGACAGTTTCTTTTATATAAATGCATTATAAACTGTTGCGTGTATGAATGAATTGTTTTGCAAAAGTAAGTCATTATGGTTTCCTCATTATAACCAGAAAAACAAACAAATAAATTTTGGAATTTTTTTTGCAGTATAAATAATAAATCACATCATACGTATTGTGAGAAATGTGTATTTTTACACAGCTAAGAACCAGTCTGTGCAGTGAACACATTTGATTAAGCCCACCATGAGGCATCAGGGACTTCTGGGTTTTTCTTCGTTCAGGGACGTGCCCGTCAGATGACGCAGGCCCACTCAAAATACCCCCCACAATAACACCAAAGATTATTCATGGACAGCTATCGTTTTTCATAAAGAGCATTAGGTATGTATGTGACGTTATCATCCAAGAGGGGTCAGTGAGTGAGTGAGTGTGTGTGTGTGTGTGTGTGTGTGTGTGTATGTGTGTGGTCATTTTAGGCCATTTATGCCCATTTAACAACCCTACACCTGTGCCCCAACAACTACCTCTTTTTAAATAGTAATTTATTAACAATTGGCCAAGTTAACCTGAAGTCATCTCACTGATTTATCGGCCGAGCTCTACTACAAAATATTTTTTTTATTTTGTATTTATTTTGTCCTATTTTTCTTCATCCAAGAATTAGCATAACATTTCCCATCAAATTGCGAGACAGAAAGCTATAACTTATTTGCAATGAAAAGTAGAAACGGTTCGACTGAAAGCTTATGCCACTGGTTCCAGAAAAGCCAGTTTGGCAAGTCTCCCCCCATTTCACTGCTCACAGCATCAAAGACACTGCCAAAGCAAGACCATCCATTAAATGCTTAGGGGGTAATTAAGCTGCAATCACGTTTGGAATGATGGTCATTTAATACACATACACGTCCTGGTATCTGTGCGAGAAACTTCTACTGAATGACTACATAGAAATGAAAGCTAAACCAACCCTAACCTTAACAAGAAACAAATCTTTTACACTTTTATCTTTTTCTCACATAAAACCTGCAACTTTTCTATAAAAGCATTCTGTCCTGATGAAGACTTGCTCTTAATAGAAAATGTCCTCACAAAAGCACAAAAATTAGGCTTCGTTTGATATTTTCTCCATCGTTTAGGGTACAATCTGGTATACACTCAGCACTCAATATACCGTACACACACACTGTCTAACAATCTTTGCAATGTATTTCAAATATATTTCCATCTGTGGTGTATTTCAATTGTAAATATAAATCTTTTTACTTTTTTTAAAGCATTTTTTTTCCATTATGATGGCCGGCCTTCACAAAATCGGCCTGGCACATAAGCAAGAGAGACACACTAAGCAAGAGAGAGATTGGAAACAGGTCAGCCCAAGGCAGGCACGTTCTTGAGGAGAAGGGCGTGTTCCAAATACACATATTCAAACACACATACACACACACACAAACAGATCGTATCAAACGAAAGCAGATAAGAGTCCGCTCAGCTCTGCCCTCCGGCCTGGCACCAATCTTTTTTTTGTCTACACTCACAACAAAAGCTTTTACCTTTTCACTACCTTTCAACCCTTCACTTTTACGCTTTCTCCAATCTGGGTTTTCCTCAGACTTTCAGCTGTGACTCTGGTTCTCTTTAGCGTAACTTAAGATGAGAACTGGCCAGGTAGATGGGATATTTGACAGGGGTGGTGGTGATAGAGGCAGCCCGGTTAGACCTGTTTTTAATGTTTTTCTTTACACGTTTGTCTTTTTCCCCCACTCTTTTGGAGCCAAATTTAGACTCGCAGAAAGTTAAGAGGAACTCAAGTGTTATCACAGCTGAGTCAGCAAAGAAAAGGGAAAAATGACTGGAACTGGCAATAAAGGGCTTATCTGTAGTCTGGTTTTCAACAGTCCTCAAGTCTGAAAATTCTGTTCTATTAGTATTAATGCCGTAATATTTTAGTCTTTGTTTTCACTGTTTTATTTTCCTCATTTTGAGAGCTAAAAATAAAAGGAAAAAATTCCCTCGTGACAATACAGGACGAAAAAACAGCGCAGGCGTGAATAACAAACAAGTAAGGAAAGCCTCGTATTTGTGACACAACTTCTACGGACCGTTCTTAGATCAGCTTAGTTCACTGAGATCAAGCCAGCTTACCAGCAAACTCTCCAAATTCAACGCCGAACGCTGGTCCCTGATCAGTGACTCCAGTTGCCTGAGCCGGGACTCGATTCTTTTCTCCGCTCCGGTCGACATGGTGGCAGCGCAGGAAGGCGAAAGCCCTCAGAGACATGTGCGAGCACAGCCGTGATGAGAAGCCTCGAAACTGAACAACAATGCGCCTACAAAGTTACCTGCCCGAGTCCAAAGTCCGGCACCTCCTTCCGGTGGGGTAGTCTCACGGTGGCGTTAGTACGTTTTTCCCCTTAACGAACCGCTTTAACCGGCTTCTTTCCCAATCTAAATGTCACTACAAGCACCAAACCTGATGTTGTCACTCGCTGCCCTGTAACAGACTAATACTATCTTCCGGTTAACTACAGACCCACGCGCGCCGCCTGTGTTGCTTTGCCAGCGCGCGACCAACACGCGCAGCACATTTTTTTTTTTTTTTTTAAAAACAACAAAAAACGGAGATTCACGTGGAAAAACGGAAAGCGGCCCGGTTGTGTCCGCGACTGTCTCACTGACTGACCAACTATCTGACCGACCGAACGACCCCCGTTCGAGTGCAGGAATTCCTCCAGCCTTATCTCACACATCGCTTTTACCGCTCCTACTTTTAGCGCGCGCAGTAAATAAGATAGACAGCACGAGACTCCCTATAAATATACAACTTTCATCAATTATTAACGTTCATATTGTTATATATTTTCTCCCTCGTTACTTTTAGTGGATTACATTCGGTTCGCCGGTAAATGTTTATTTCCTCTTATCTTCCGTGTCTATGTGTATATTAGTTTTGTTGTAGCTCTGACATGAACCTACAAGAAATAATTTGAATAAATGTTCATTTAGGAAAAAAATAATACATTTTCTGCAATTACTTTGCTCTAGAGCTGGGCGATTTGATTTCAAAGCAATACTATAATTTTTTAAATGTCACTTTAGTTACAGTTAACGGTAGATTATTTATTTTTTTCTGTTACAGTTGCGACGTTTATTTAAATACAGTCATTTGAACTGTGTTGGTTACAATGCTCCAAAGCTTAAAATCAATACATGTTTTTAAGCATTTTTAAAGTTGAGGTTTTATTTTTGCATTTTGCACTGCCAAATATGAGGAAAACTGCAAAAATATTAATGGGTTGAAAATAGCTCTTCTGTAAATGTATGTGGCTAAGAAAGAATAAAATTTACATACTGAGTCCATTGTTTTCTTTGTTGATTTGTTATATGGAGAGCATGGAACTGCAAAACTTCTGTTGAATTTACTGTACAGTTCAAATCCTTGACAGTTCAGGAACCCATGAATTAGATAAAGTATTCATCTAATTAACTGGCATGACAAAATTTATTTGGTCAAAGGTTCTATATGTCAGTTTCGATGCCTTTTTGGTTAATTGCCCAGCACTTATTGTATTGTATATCACAATGTTGAACATGAATAGTTATTTTTTCATTTTGCTTTTCAAATAGTGAAATTAGACATACTGTTGCACACTGTTGGTTTTAATTTTAATGAACAAATGATACACAGATTGTTATGGGTTTTTTATGGTATCTTGGATTTGACCATGTGATGTTTTCAGTGTACGGTAAATATGTGTCTTACAGAACTGAAGAGGAGAAAAAGTGCTGTGTCATGTCAGATTATCATCTTGTGAGGAGTAAGAATCTGATGCAGTATTTTCATAAACAGAGCACATGATTTTCGGTAACAGGCCTTCTACTGTTCTATGTGAGAGGTCGAATCCTGAGGCAAAAAGTTATTTGGAACCCAACAAGGAGAAACAATTACCATATGGTATTTTATGGTGAAATTTCATAATCCTGCAATGAATGTCAGACCTGTAGAGCGACAACAAAAAGAGATCAGCAGAACAAGTGGAGTCGGGGAGAAACCCTTTTGTGTAGAGTAACAAAGTGTATTTGAACATGAGTAATGGCATAAGCGTGCCACAGGCTTATTGCTGGCATATTTAAAGAGATCTAGCGCTGGCACAGACATACATAAAGGGTGATGTCATGGCGGTGTGTCAGAGCAGCTGTTGACACAAGCAACTTCTCGCTAGGTGATTATTAACCCAAGTTAGCGAAAGCCATGATTAGGTTCCGCCAAACAGAGCATGGTATATTTGAGTTTATTAGACACATATTGGGCTGGTTTCTTGAACATGGATTAAGCCTAGTCTTGGACTGAGTTGCAATTCCAATGGAGATTTACCACTGAAAGTCAAAGTTAGTCTAAGACTAGTCTTAATCTTAGACTAGGAAACTGGCCCATTAAGTTTTTCTTAAGTATAACTGGGAAATATACTTCATGGTTATTTTTTGTCAATGTCGGGGTCTGGAAAACACCCTCTAAAGAGACAAATTGTAGCATTTTGTAAGAAGTGTAGCATCCTATGAAGCTGGTAGCTGACTAAAACAAAATGAGTGAAAGTTCTCTTTAGGACAGTGGATGAAGTAATCTGCTGTGTTTATGACATTTACATTTACATTTACAGCATTTAGAAAACGTTCTTATCCAGAGCGACTTACAACTTGACATCATTTGAGTGTCTAAAAATTAAACCATGAAAAAAAAGATCATATATTAAGTATGAGCAGATTATAACAGCAGAGACAGTTCTAATGCCAAAGTTCAAATAACTTGTGTTTTAACTGACATAGGTGTATGAAATTGCACATTGGTGAAATACACTATATTGCCAAAGGTATTCACCTACCCATTGAAATAATTAAATTCAGGTGTTCCAATCACTTCCATGGCCACAGGTGTATAACTTCAAGCACCTAGGCAAGAGATTTTGGACAATTTCATGCTCCCAACTTTGTGGAAGAAGTTTGGGGATGGCCCCTTCCTGTTCCAACATGACTGCGCACCAGTGCACAAAGCAAGGATCATAAAGACCTGGATGAGCGAGTTTGGTGTGGAAAAACTTGACAGTCCTGACCTCAACCCAATAGAACACCTTTGGGATGAATTAGAGCGGAGACTGTGAGCTAGGCCATCTCGTCCAACATCAGTGTCTGACCTCACAAATGTGCTTCTGGAAGAATGGTCAAAAATTCCCATAAACACTCTCCTAAACCTTGAGAGAGCTTGCCCAGAGAAGCTGAAGCTGTTACAGCTGCAAAGGGTGGGCCGACGTCATATTAAACCCCATGGATTAAGAATGGGATGTCACTTAAGTTTGTGTGCGTGTAAAGGCAGGTGAGCAAATACTTTTGGCAATATAGTGTAACCGTATACAGTTTTCCGAATCTTTTTCTTCACTGCAGGTAAATAATGGATTCCAAACAAAAGCAACTTGACTTGGTTTTATGAAGTACAGGACAATCATGGATCAAAAGTTGACATGCAGTCAGTAGAATTTTGCTAAAGGTCTGTAATCAAAATGAGGTAGTTATAATAATCCCATTTAGATGCTTTAATGGGTTTAAACACAGAAGTCATTGTCTGAGATTTATGAGCATGAATACTGGTATGATACTGATCCTGATATGTCTCAGGTTACTCTAGAATTTCCCATAATTATGTATTCTTTTTACAGTTTCTGTTTGATCACCAGTTTTAAACCCAGTTATCAGTTTTTGGTCATCCTGAAGTCTCGCTACAGTATGGGAATACATGCATTTCAAACATAACATAGGTAAATTACTAATTAGTGAAATTCTAATGAGTGGACATTTCTTTACTCGTTCCCTACACAGTTGAGTTCCCTTGGAACCGAATGTATTCGTTTCTGCCGGTCGAAGTGTTTACGAAAAAGGCTCAAAATTCTTTCGCAGGCCACTTGCAACATACCTGATCTCCGTCGCCACAGCAAGAACACTACGTAGGGAGCGAGCATTAAGAATGAGCCGCACTATGCGCGTCGTTGTAATTTCGGCGTTGCGCCGCCAGAGGGCGCGACATAAGGAAGTAAGTGCAACGTTGGCGAAATCCTGGAGGAAGCAAGCGAACGTCAGGCGGTGTCGGAACAAGATAGTGCTGTAAATACACACAAATTTATTTAAGCTAGATAGCACCCGAGTCGACACGACACGCCTGCAAAATGTCGAAGAACACCGTGTCCGATCGCTTCAGGAAAGTGGACGTGGACGAGTACGACGAGAACAAGTTCGTGGACGAGGAGGATGGAGGAGAGAACCAGCTGGGTCCAGATGAAGCAGAAGTGGATTCGCTCATCAGACAATATCCTGCTGTGATTAGCCGTGATTAGCCGCCATCAGACGTTTTATTGTGGTGTAGAACGCTTTGACTTTTTAGCTGACCGTGCTTCAGCTAATTGGCTTGTGCATTTACTCTCCATATTTTGCAGCTTGTGCCTTTAACCGTGCAGGCTGCACGGAACAAAGGGGACGCAAGAACAGATGCATGATTAATAAATGATATTAAAATAAGCAGTATCACTTCAGATAAAAAAAAATTAGTAGACACAGACCAGATCAGACGGTCTCCAGGTTTAACTCTTTTTGGTTACTAAGTAGGGATGATCGATTCATATATGACTTTTTCATTTTGTAATCCAGTTCATTTGCAATTAGGTGCAATGCATTTGCATATTAAATGTGATTTCTATTGAAGTTATTCTTAGTTTACATCTTCTGCAGTGTCATATTGAACCATTTACCTTTTTTTACACCTACTGTGTGGATGCCCAGACATGCCTCCTCACTACATTCCTGACATAGCCTTGTCTCATTACCTCCTACGCCCCTCTTCCTCTGAGACAGACAACACTGTCTTTTATGATTTTAAGTCCAAGTGTACAAATGTGAGACATTTGGTATCTGCTTTGTGCCTCTGTTTTCTCTCTGTCCATGCCATAAGAAGAGGAAGTTGTTCTCATCTCCTTATATGTCTGGTTTTGGAGGACTTAACTGTTATTTCCTGCTTCTAGCTGAAGTCTCATATTGCTATTTAAAGTGTAATCGGACCTCACCCTCAGTGTAGTAATGCCTCAGTGTTTGCAGTGGAGAAATGATTTGGCTTTGTTTTTCACGAGTAACTGCAAACGCTATTGGGGAAAAATGACAATGCATTATTTATTTATTTGGTTTCTTTCAGATTATAGATTGCAAGTACAGAATGAAATACAGGATGTTCTAAACAAATGAATAGATTGGTTTGCACTTGTTTGAAATATTTAAACTATTAATTTATCCAAGAATCCTTCGATTGAAGTGCATCATGTGCTATCAGACAGACCTCTTGGGTCTGATTTGACATTGAACCATGCAATGTCTGATGTGACTTTACACTGATAGGGCTGAAATGATAAATTTGTGCACTCATATCTTAGGGTTTGTTTGTGTTCTTCCTGGTTTGTTTACTTCCTTAACTCCGGACTGTAAAGGGAACCTCATGGGTGCACTGCAAGCGGTGTTGAAGAACCCACCCATCAATACCAAGAACCAGAACGTCAAGGTGAGTCTGGAAAATCGATCCTGATCCATATAATTTGTTGTGCCCCCAACATTTTAGGGACCGATAATTATCAGCCGATAATAGTGGCTGGTACTTTATAGCATATGCAAAATATCCTTAAAATACTTGGTACCTATTACAAAAAACAGGCGAAAGTTCAGCTTCTTTTATTTCCCTTTAATAGTTATATAAAAGTCTATTTTTGTGTTTTCTTTAGGACCGTGCTGAAGGTCTGGTGCTCAAGGTGCTCAGCTCCTTCAAGGCCAGCGACATAGAGAAGGGAGTCCAGTCACTGGACAAGAACGGTGTTGACCTTCTGATGAAATACATCTACAAAGGCTTTGAGCGGCCGTCTGAGAACAGCAGTGCCATCCTCCTGCAGTGGCACGAGAAGGTACTTGTGTGTTGTTTTTATTGAGCAATCTTATTTCTGGTCCTCTACTGAAAAGCCACAGCCATGGCGTCACTTTTTTGGGTGATATGAACTAATTGCAGCTAGAGACAATGGGAGGAGGGACAGCAGATTGAAGCCTTTGATAATTAGTATTGGTGTTGCACAGCACAGCAGAGGGCAACACAGTGTTGTTCTATTCAATACTATTTATGACTATAAAATAAGCTTATAGTTAAAGTGCGTTATGTCATTATGTTATTGTAAATAACAGCATAACATTATAATGGAAACTATTTGCGTGTCTCTTTTAAAAAGTTGACTGTCACTTCTTTAAAATATTGAACTCGGCATCAGTCTTTGAAATGCTGTATCGCTCAGGCTTCTTTAAATTCTGCTAGTTCTCTAGTTATTTAGATTAATCAACAGATCAATAAAACAGTCAGTGAATTAATAAAATCTTACTTGCTGCTGAAGTTGTTCATGTTTTCCCCTTCGCAGGCTCTCTCAGCAGGAGGGGTGGGCAGCATCGTCAGGGTCCTGACCGCCAGGAAGACAGTATAAGTTCTGTTCTCTTAAACAGAAAAACCACAGGAGCGCCACCTGCTGGCAGCTTTCAGAACAAACAAGACGTCTACAGGGTGCTGAGAACAAACTCACTACCTGACTGTAATTCTTCCTCTTATTTATCTACGCTCTGCCTCTTTTTCCATATCTTTGCATCTTGTGCATTGACGGCGTGCTCAGAATTCTACACACACGCACACACACACACACACACACACAATACACTATACATAACCAGTGCCATAAGCGTTTGTGGTAGATTTAGCTTTTTTTCTCAGGACAAATCTTACGGTGCGCAACCTTTAGTATGCAAGTCGCATGAATCATGACTTTTATCAGAATGTTTTTTATTCATTAATTGTTTGTATGGTGTTAATATGTTTCATACTTTTACACACTTGCTTGGAACATCTACATGTTGTACCTGTAACTCTGGTACAATAACTTAAAATAGGGTGAAAGTTCAGATCATTTTGAGTTGAACCGATGGTCAGTTTGTCATCGTAGAATCCTAGTTGGACTTTTCTCTCGGTTTACTCTCATCACAGCGGTGACACTGACATGGTAGTGTGTGTTGTGTTGCTATGAGTGTATAACACACAAGAAGTTGCTGGACACTTCATACACATCAGTATCTAGTTTGAGCTAGTTTGGGAGGTGTAACATGCCCATCAAGGTCTGAGGAAAAACACAAGGATTTTAGTTTCTTCACACAAATGAAATGGACACTCCAAAATACACTGTCAAAAGACCCCAAAAAGGGACCTCTGCACCTACATTTGCAAATATAATTCTGAATGTGGACGGCACGGTGGCACAGTGGTTAGCGCTGTCACCTCACAGCGAGAAGGTCCTGGGTTCGAACTGTGTGGAGTTTGCATGCTCTTCCCGTGTTTGTGTGGGTTTCCGCTGGGGGCTCCAGTTTCCTCCCACGGTCCAAAAGCATGCAATATAGGTTAATCGGCGACTCTAAACCGCGACCCCGGTTGGGATTAAGTGGTTCGGATAATGAATGAATGAAATCTGAATGCAACAGTGAAAGAATTTGGAAAATTTGCCAACATTTGCTAGTTATGGTTAAAGGCACAGGTCCCTTTATTGACTCAAAGATGTAGATGTTTCTGCCGAAATGATCATTGTGTAATTTGTAGTTTGTCAATTGCAGTGGTTGTGAGTTGTCTAGAATTACATGTAAAGACACTGATGAGGTCCGGTAACACCGGCCGCTTCCAATCCACCTGATCGCCTGTGACGAATTAGGATTAAAGGCCTTCGGTCTTGCCGGATTTCCTTCTTTCCACTCCTGTCTTCTCAGTCATTAATCCCAACTCATGACTCTGAGGTGCTCAATTCAAACAACCAAAGGGCATTACCTGCATCAACACAACAGGAACACATTCCACTTTTCCCTCCTATATATAAGAATATAGAGTATAGGAGAAAATGCGAGCACATTTTCGAGGTTAAAGGGGCATGAAATATCAAGAAACATAACTGAAAACAGAAATAGTACCTGTCAGAAAATAGTAATTCTAAACAGTTTTCAGAAACGGTTGTCTTCCGGCTGTAAATAAGGGTCTGTTTACACAGATGCAGATATTTTATACACATTTTTAAAATGTATTTTTTATACGTTTGGGTCTTTCGTTTCCACTTAAACAGAGTTTTAACCATCTCATATTTTTTAAAACACCCTCCAAAGTGAAGATTTTTCAAAACACTGGATTCTATGGACCATGGTAACCATGAAGAATGCTACTGTATTGTGATGCCCGCTAGGCATGTCGCCTGCTATTCACTGACAGAGAAAACCATGAGACAAGTGGTAAATATTCGAGTTTGGAATCATTTTGTGATCTGGTGTGTTCAGAGATTTTTTTAACCGATTGGCGTGTAAATGCAATTAAAAAAAACATTAAAAACATATGCGTTTATAAAAATATCCGCGTACGTGTAAACAGGCCCAAGAAACTGCAGAAAAACATCACAGGATATGAGGTTAAAGCGTACTTTTGGTACGTCATAGTTTAGTTTAAGATATAATTCGTACGAAGGTCTTCCTTTATCTCTCCAATTTCCTCGTCCATTCCACTTAATTCAAACTCTGTGCTAATTTTAAAGATTCTTGATGAATCTTCGATTCTTTTCTCATACCAGTGGGTTTCTTGCCCCTTTAAAGTCGATTGTTCCGTGCTGGTTTAGAACAGCCTCTTTTTTTTTTCCTGAGCAGATGTTTCCTCCCAGTGTCACAGGGAGCGGTCGTTCCCCTAATCCGCCCCCCCCCACCTCTTTGCTAATGCTTTCGCAGAGTGTTAATGCTTGCGTTAGCCATATTAAAGGTCATCGTTTGGCCATGTGTGCGTCTGTGTCCTTAAGCTCTCGAGCAATTGTGTAAAGTAACGGTAAATGCTCGTGTCTGTACTCATGTTTCAAGCTGTTTGTAGTGAGAGATCACGCTAAAAGAGGACCGTCACTGTCTGAAACTCCAGTCAGATGCAGTACCGTTTCATGCTCCAAACGTTCCATGTTCAAAGTGCAAACAAATTCTACAAACCAAACTGGTGTAAAAAACTGCCTTACTAATGTTCGATTTTTATGTATGTGCTTTTAAGACTGAATAAAGATTTCTATGTACAATTGAGCACTCTTCGTTTTTATACTTGCGCTGCAGTTACAAGAGATACTGTGGATTTTACATTTAATAGTTGCTTTAACAAATGAATACAGCACAATAAACACATTACAGTATAAAGAGCAAACACTTATATACAAATCATAAAAATAGAATACATCTTTGTAATGCACTTGTAAAAATCAGCAACTGGTTTATAGTCTCGTAATGTGATTCTGTTGCAAAACTGTACATAATAAAATGATATTTACTGTATGTCAGACAAAAGAAATGCTGTATAAAGGGAAAGCAGTGAATACCTGAGATGAATATTGCTTCTTTTCTCTTTTTGGGCTTTCTTTGGTTGTGGCACTCGCTCCTGATCTTTCCAAACAAACACTGTCACAAGTACAGCTTCCTTTCCCTTGAAGAAGTCCAAGATCTTGTAGTCTAACAACCAACAAAATGGAAAAAATTGGGCCTCATTCACCAACCGTTCTCAAAACTAAGACATTTTCATTGTGTCTTATTATTTGAGATGTTTTTAGGTAAGAACAATTCGGCGAACAGTGAAGAGCGCTCTTAGGCCAGTATTATTCCATGCCAGTTTGTGCAAAACATTAGCGTACTGGGTTTTCTTCACTTGTATAATATTATACTATTGAAATGTCACCTTTCATGTCAACAAATCTAAGGAAAAAAACAAACTTAAGAAAATATTGGCAAATGAGGCCCATTAATTTTTTGGTTTTCAAGCACCTCCTAATAAGTTAATAGGTAGACATACGTGTACATTTGTCCTTTTTTCCCCACCCTTTCCACTACCTTTTATCCTGAAAAGCGTGAGTTTAACCCAGAAAGAGGCATTGCTGCTACCCCCAAGTCCTGAAACTCCATCGTTGCTCCATCTAGCTGCAAAGCAAAGCAGTCTCTCTGTGGAGTACCTCAGGGTTAAATGCTGGGTCCTCTTTATTTCTTCTATATTAACATTAAACTCAGCTCCTCACTCAGTGAGGCCTGACATTGCATCTCAAAAAAACGAAGAGACCCAAGTTTTTTCTTCAAGTGGTGGATCTCGAAATTTCATCCGTGCCTCCTGACGACCATGCCTTTTCTCCCAGCCTGGTTAAAGTGCTCTCAGTAGGGATAGGCCGAGACGGCGATGTAGACGATGAAGGTGGTCTGGTACTCGATGGCCCCGTCGGCTCCGTAAGACAGCGCCCGGACCTTCATGCGGTAGGTGTGAGGCTCGCGAAGAGGTCGCGTAGTGAACAGCACCCCCTTCAGGTTTTCGTCGCGGAGCGCGAAGGGCAATCCGGCGTCTTCGTCCACCACCAGGAAGCTGGTGCGCGGGTGAACAACCCCGTCCTGCGTGTAGGCCACCAGCCGGATCAGGTCCTGGTTTGCGGCGATGCCGAACGGGAGCGACAGGAGCTTGTACTCCAGAGCATAGGGGCTCAGGGCACACTCCAGGTCGTTGGGAGGACAGTTCTTCAAACAGAAGCTGAGGAGAGATTTAACGAGTGATTATTTGTCATTGTGAACACACCACAGCACAGCACAAAACACAGTGCACCACCAAGAAATGTGACCTCTGCTTTTGATATATCCGTGAAGGAGCAGCGGACAGCGCCCGGGGAGCAGTGTTTGGGGACGGTACCATGCTCATGAGTACCTCAGTGGTCTGGATCTGGGATTTGAACCAGCGACCTTTCGATCACAGGGCCGACTGCCCCAAATATGAGGCAAAATCCTTTCGTCAACCATCAACATGGGTAAAACTAAAGATGAAGAACAAAAGCATTGCAGTGTGACATATCCTACCCCGTGGCAGGGTCGCGCCGGTAGTTTGGAGGGCAGGGCGTATCGATGCACTGGTAGCTTCCTCTCATGTTGAAGCACATCCTGTTCACACCACACTGGATATTCTGCTCCAAGCACTCATCGATATCTGTTCAGAGTTAATGCATTTCATGTATTTCAGTTTGCCTGACAAAAATAAAACTGCTTTTTAAAATCAACAACACCAAATGTGACACTCCACAGCAAAACCAGTCGCTTGTCGCAAATTTTCAAAATTGAGTTATGTTTTCATGAAAGGGCATAAATCAACCTTCAAAACGATGCCTATATCAAATGAATCGGACGACATATGACAGATATCAACATTCAAAGGAGTCGGATTTCTCCTGTCACGCCAAGTGAGAAACGGAGAAATCTGCCTTTGAAGTTGACTATCGCTGTAGCACTCACAGACGCTTGGTGCGGTCGCGGCTATGTTTGCATTTACGGTAGCCTACGCTGCATTCACAGCCACACGGATAGCCTACCTGCGTTAGGTTAACTGAACTCGGGAGACGAAGATGGATTCCGGAGAAATATCTTCACGCTAGTCAACCAGTGGATTTACCGTAAATATTGAAGTAGAGCGGTCAAAACAGAAACTTCTAACATTCTGCTGGAACTGAATTCCTCACCTCAAGAAAGTCATGTTTTTAGGCAGGAAAGGGTAAGTTTTCCAGCGAAATTTATTCACAGCAGTACAGTATAGACCTTCCACTGTTTCAAAACACTAAAAACCAAAAATCCCAAATTTTACCCCACGCAACATAAACACTCGTTTTTCTCGGAAACCTCCGTTGCGACAAGCGACTGGTTTTGCCGTGGAGGGTCACATATGCTTCTTTGTTGCTCACCTTGGCAGGTTTTGCCGTTGGTCATGAGCCGATAACCGCTGGGACACAAGCACTTGTGGCTGCCTGGTGTGTTCATGCACTCGTGCTGGCAAGTGTCCCTCTGCTCACACTCGTTGATATCTATACACACAAACACACACACACTTTTAGTATCTATACACACAGTCTCCACTACGCTCTTAATTCAGTATCTCTGGACTTATTAAATATTTCCCTTGACATCTACATGAACTACATCAGTAGTCTATTAGAAACTTGATGGATGGCAGTACCTGCAGCACTACCATCACTGGGTCCCTGAGCAAGACTCTTAACCCCAAGTTGCTCTCAGGGAAACTAGGTAAAGATAGAAGTCGCTTTGGATAAGAGCACAGGCTAAATGCTATGAATGTAAATGTAAAAGCAATTGTTGCGCACAAAACATTTAAATTAGAACATTTAACTACTGTAACTACATCAGTTTGAACATTTTTAGTGTCTGGGAGTATACTGAACAATTTTCATTATGCAATTAATAGAAACTGACCCTCAACCTGATAATTCAATTTAATTTAACTTTTAATTTAATTTAAGATCATAATTACCTTTCATAAACGTAAATGTAAATACTATAAATATATTTTTAGCATATAAAATGATAATACTAATGAGAAACAGTCTGTTCTGAAAGGGACTGAAATCGAGGGGTAAAAAGTAGGTAAAATGCCTAATCTGAGAGTTATTTACAGCAAACTACTTCGGATACATGTTTAGTGGAGCTCATAGACCTATTCTAACTTGTTGCAAAAATGTACACAGCCCTCCAAAAGTTTGGAAACGCCCCTGGCAAAGTGTGGTTTTGGATGATATCAGCATAAATCCTCATCATTTTTTGGTGCAAATACATTAAAGTAACTTGACATTATCTCTGGATACCAGCAATATTTTTTTTTTATTTTGATTACATAATAATGACAATATATCCACGTCAAAGTCAGACATGCCCCTTTGCCAGCTGTGATGTCTGGTTACTGGTTTACACTTGGCCCAGGTTTTTAAAAGATTTTTGGGTCAGCACACCTTAATAGTTTCAACAAGTGATTGGCTCATTGACAGCTCGGACGCCCAGATTATGCAGAGCTGTAATCGCTGCTGATGGTGGATATTTTGATGAATCCAAAATTGAAGTATTTTCTATGTATAAACTGTTTAACTGTTTATGTAATAAAATATGTTTTCTTAGTTTGTGTTGTCCCTTATCAGTGCAACGTTGTCACAAATTAAAAAGGATTCATGGCAATACTGTCCAAAGCCCCACTTTGCCAGGGGCGTTTCCAAACTTTTGGAGGAGCAGCTTCAGCCATGGCTCTATTTGGTTTCGGTTTCGCCGGTCTCACGTTTTTATAGCTCTCCTTGCGCGGTCGCGAGAAGCAGTGCATAGCCGCAGGAAAAGATCGATCCGCGAATCTCTGAATCGATATCGTATTTTTCGAACGAGAATCGATATTGATCGGTGAATCGATTTTTTGATTCACCCCCAGTTCGAACCATGGGGTAGTGTATAATATGGGACCTTTAATGACATGATAAAATCACTGCCTAATAAACAAACTTTATTACAAAATACATTTCACACATACCGGATGAAGATTCATCACACAACACCATAAACACATCTTTCCTCTCCACATTCCCCCTTTACTGTGTTGAACAGCTGTGACAGTTACCTACGCACTGCTCCCCCCGAGCCCTAAACCCCGATGCACAGGCCTTAGCCGCCCTGCGAGAGCGTGAGGGTGAGGGGTCAGTCCTGTGACCCCCGCGGCGCCCTCCGCTGGTCGAGTATGAGTGGTAAGTGTGATACGAGCTCCTCTCGGGCGTCGAGTGCGAGGTTCCGTATCCGTACGAGAAGCTGTGGTATCCGGGTAGACGCTCCAGCCCGGCGCAGGACCGGCCGTCTCCCAGCAGCTGGCGCCCGGGCGGGCAAACGCACTTGTAACTGCCCTCGCTGTTCACGCAGCGGTGCACACAGGGCGAAGGCACTCGCTCGCACTCGTTTACGTCTGCTCTCGCAGCGCGGCACAGCAGAGGAATGAGGGATAAGAAATGAGATAGAGAGGTGCGGAGGTTGTAAAAATAGTAAGAGAAGACAGGAAAAATAATTAGAATGTGAAATGAGGACGCGAAAGGGCAAGATGGAAAAAGGGAAGATGGGGAAGAGAGAGAGGGGAGAGAAAAATGGAAAAAATCAGTTTATGCCCCGTAAAGGATGGCATGCAAGCCTAAAAATAAGCAAGTGAGCCTAAAAATATAATAACAATACTAATAATAATTATTCCAGAAATAATAATATTAATTATAATAACAACTCAAACAACTCAGATATGTTGTCACATTTCATTATGGACATCTGAACCTGTTTTGTTTATTTCCAACAATAAACCTTCAGACTAAAGCAGGTCCAGATTCTCAAGCCTGATTCTTTGCATTTACGTCAAGGCTACAGCAAAGCACAGCGTGGAAGGAAAGCTCCCAAGCGACAGTAAAAAGGGTTGAAGAAAAGAATGAAAAGGAAGAATGACAGAACAGAGGTTGTGGTACTGGCCGTGCTGTGAGAGTGGACTTACCGGTCAAACACTTTCATTCGGTCGTTTCGTTTGATTTCACGACGATGAAAACTGAATTTTGAAAAATTATTCAATATTTCTCAATCCTGGTTTTGTGTATTTGACATATTTTGAGGGTTTTAAGCCATGCTTAAGCCACACCAGCAAGTTGCGAAGCAGAGCAGTGGAGAGGGTGATGCGATCAATGCTCAGGCAAAAAAAAAAATTCATTATAAAACTGAAGTAAAACGTCCCATGAGGAACTTTGGACACGTACTATAACCACGTGATTGCTACTCTATAACTGCTAGGCGAAGAGAAACTTCCATTTCCTCTTTGCAGGGACAGTCATAATAAAAAATACAAAAAATTGGAAGTCAACGGGACACATTTTTAAAAAGAAATTTAACCGTACACATTTCCAGAGTGCTCAGCGCATGCGTATCAGAGTGTTGTTTGGAGTTGGGGAAAAAAAGTTGGTCATTGCAGGCAAGAGCGCAGCAGCCAGGGGTTTGCAGGGGCTTATGGGATTGGGGAGGGGGATCATGGGGGTTTAGCGGAACTACGTACCCAGACATGGACGTCCAACACCCTGAGAGCGGTAGCCCCTGGGGCAGGTGCAGTGGTAACTCCCCCTGGTGTTCTCACAGATCTGGTTGTACCTGCACTGGTGTGTTCCATCGCGACATTCGTTGATGTCTGAGAAGAGAGATGAATTAAAAATGAATATTAATTATTACTAACTATGGGTAGTCTACCTGGCTCAACATAATGTACTGAATTAGCTTGAAAACTGAGTATGTTGTTACAAACTGACCTATGCAGGTTCCGTTGGCTCCTTTGGTCATGCCAGTAGGGCAGAGGTCGATGCAGGTGTAGCCACCACGAGTGTTCTTACACTGCTGGTCCGAGCGACACACTCGCTGTCTGCACTCGTTAATGTCTGGAGTGAAATCGATTTAATATGTAAAAAGTACGTCTTTAAAATATCAACATTTTTGATACATTAAATGTGGATTTATCAATGATTTTCAACTAAATGACATTTTGCTGCTGCAAGACTGGGACAGAGCAACAAGAGTTTGAGCATTCTGAATCGTAGCTGACCGATACAGCGGCGGTTGCGGAGCTGATAGCCCGGCTCACAGGCACAGCGGAAGCTGCCGATGGTGTTTAGACAGTGCTGGTGGCACGGGTTCGACTCCTGGCACTCGTTTATATCTGTTAAAACAACAATAAAATGTAGTCGTTGTGAATGCTCGGCCTCATTTCTCTTTCACCCTGTATAACCCTGCTAACCGTAATATTAAAGCTGACGGTTTGAGCATTAAATAAAACGAAACATCCACCTGAACAGCTCAAGCCATCTGTGGTCCTTCTGAAGCCCCGCCCACAGCGCATCACACAGCGGTAAGAGCCGATGGTGTTCTCGCAGTCCTGTCCGTCATGACACACGTGCCCGCCCAGAGAGCATTCATCGATGTCTGATGCAGGCAACAGAGAGCATTAAAGGTATTAATCTTGTGTAACACGGTAGACAGAGCTTCCTCATTTGAGAGGAAAACAAATTGTTTTATCTCTGGACAATGCAATTCTGCTTCCCTTCTAATAATTACGTACGTGTATGTTCGCAGACGTGAAAATTTATTTTACAGAGAAATTTCAAGCTGTGTATGACAAACTAAAATATTGTTTTTTGGTTTCTGGGTGTACGGTTATAGTTAGGTGTAGCTGTAGTGAGTGATTATTCGTCATTGTGAACACACCACAGCACAGCACACAGCGCACCACAACCAAATGTGACCTCTGTATTTAACCCATCCGTGAAGGAGCAGCGGGCAGCTGCCCCGGGTAGCAGTGCTTGGGGACGGTACCTTGCTCACGTGTACCTCAGTGGTAACTTTACCGGTCCTGGTTTCGAATCTGCGACCTTCTAATCACGGGGCGAACACCCTACCGTTACGCCACCAACTGCATTATTTACGTCTGGTCATCATGGGTGTCAACAGAAGTGCCTTGTGGCTTTGTGAGTGTGTGTGTGTGTGTGTGTAGCAGGCACCTTGGCATGTCCTGCCGTCAGCAGAGATGGTGAGTCCTCTGGGGCAGGAGCAGTAATATGTCCCTATAGCGTTATGACAGGTGTGGGAGCAGGGGTTGCCTTCCTCACACTCATTCTCATCTTCATTACCGCAGGAGACAGCAACGCATACAGTTAATCGTGAGCAGAGCAAACAAACATTAATACACTTTATAAAGACAAAATCCACATCAAGAAATATTTTCTTGCACCTCTATGCACTAATGTTGGTAAATTTCCTGTGCATTAGGGCCTGTGTTCACCAAACGCATTTTTTCCACTGGCAACGTCTATTTTTACTACAAACCCTATGAGCTTCAGCGTTCAGAGCGCCAAGCACCTCCAGCAGAGAAAACAAAACGCTGTTCAACTTTTAAAACAGTGCTGCGTCAATGTCACTTGTATCTTGCTAGCCGATCAAAATTGAGGAAGCGGCGGGACATACACAGCCAAGAACTCACGACAAATATCGGCGCATCTGGAGCAGCTGGAGATCTCATGCACCCAATCTCATCTTGAAGAATTGTGAGAATCTATTTCAAACGCTGCCACTAATGCTAGAATTTCTCCCTAGTGATCTCAAAGAAACCGGTCGAAATAGGAACGAACGTGGCAGTGCCCGATGGCGCTTTTCGTAACTTAGCAACAACGATCGCTGAGAGAAAGCGCTCTGGAAGTGAGGTTTTGAGCGCTCTTAGCAGAAAAAAACATGTTTGGTGGACACACCAAACAATGTAACACTGAGAACAGAAAATACTCTGACTGGAGTGTTGTAGGAAGTGTTTATAAAGCGTACCAGCACAGTACGGTCCAGTCGGGTCTAACAAGAAGCCACTCGGACACTGGTTACTACGTTCACCTGGGGAAAGAAGAACCAGTATTATACAGAAATGTATATGATGGACGTTCATGTTCGAAATTATGATTGTCTGAGCTTTGTTTAAAGTTGCTGATGTGAACACACCATAAAAAGAAATAATAATAATAATTATTAGGTTATTTTATATATGATATTTTAAAAATAATTTAGTAGGATGACATTCTTGACCATAATCTATTTATTATTTGTTATTATTAATTCACTGTACGTTTATTAGACACTAGTACTAATAAAACATTTATTCAAAAATAATTATTAATGTTAAATTAAAATAAACGTTAAATTATTAATGTTTCATTATGTAATATATGTAATATCAACTATTATTACAAATGTTGCTATCATTATTATTGATAATTATCACTATTAGATGTTATTGTGTATATTACATAATACAAGTAATTCTTTGTAATAATATTAACATCATAAACAATTATATTTTAATAGTATTAAATAATACATATAATACACTACAAATAGTGATGATTATTATTAATAGTAATTTAACAATATTATAAGCAGTAGTAGTAAAAAACTATTAATAATAATATATTTTATGATATAACCATATTCCACAACAACTTTCTTCTCAAAGATATGGGCCTCTTCATGCTGACGAAATCAGGGAACCCTACTGGCTTGAGATGTTTACGGCCTTAATAAAAACCAGTTCATATCACAGGCAACAAAAGCACAACGCAGGAGCCTCACCCTTGGCGATGGTGGCGTGGATGGAGAAGTCCAGCGTCTCCTCTAGAGGGCGGTAGCGAGCGCTGATGGCGGAGGCGTGCAGCGTCTGCACCAGGTAGGGCATCTTGCCCCTGGAGGGATCATATGAAATGGTGTGGTTCCAGGAGTACGGCACGCTGACCCTGTCCGCGCTGAACATGCGGGTGGAGAGCGCGTACAGCAGCCCGGGACCCGTCTGGATGTAGTCCTCGGTGTAGTCCTGAATAAAACAACACAATGCATAAGAAGAGAGATGATCATTTGATCTGTCATGACACTACATTAGCTAATTGCTGTGACTTTATTGTCACTCGTTAAACCAAAACGCTGCTTTCATTGTCCGCCACTGCGAGGTGGCAGTTGGCAGCGTAACAGTTAAGGAGTTTGCCCCGTGATCGGAAGGTCGCTGGTTTGAATCTTGGTCCAATAAAGGTACCACTGAGGTACTTATGACCAATAATTAGCATTAGCATCTTTAGCATCTTGAGAGTGAATAAGGGTCCCATATGTACCACTGTGTTAGGCTCTTGACACACAAGTTGTTATCAAAATACTTGTTTATGTTACAAGTCAAAACATTTGGGTAGTGTAACGGTTAGGGAGTTGGCCCTGTGATTTAAAGGTCACCGGTTCAAATCCTGGACCGGTAAAGGTACCACTGAGGTACTCACGAGCAAGGTACCGTCCCTAAACCCTGTTCCCCATACACTGCCCATGTCAGCTGCCCACTGCTCCTTCACAGATGGGTGAAATGCAGAGGTCACAGTTCATTGTGGTGCACTGTGCTCTGTTCTGTGGTGTGTCCACAATGATAAATAATCACTGATTATGAGGTCACTACTTAATTCTGTCCCTTCCTTACTCTCAAAATAGTCCTGATCATTTTAGAGCGTAATAAATCCATATTAAAGGAACGTTAGAAGAGAGTCAGGTTGTACCTTGAGGCTAATGTCGGCATTAGAAGGAAGCTGGAGGACGTGTCCGTTCACCACAATGTCCAGCAACAGAGCCCCGTCTGTGTCCAGCCCTCGAGAGACGTGAGTCATCCTCAGAATCTCACCTGAGCAGAAAGATGAGCATGTGATTGAGAAGGAAACAAGATGCAAGACAAAAAAGTTCATTAGGCAGAGTGACAGTGTCTCACCGGTGGCAAACTCCACCTGCGTCTCTCGCCGGAAGAGGCCGTCTGTAAGTGTGTAGCCGTTAACCGCCTCACCCAGCTCCTGAGCCGTGGTCCAGTAGATAGGGTTGAGGAGGGAGATGAGTTTCCTCATAGCAGGACCTGAAGTAAAGGAAGTGGTAAAACAACAATACTAGTATGCAGGTTGCTATGGATTTTGATGTGGTGCTGGGTTTTTGGTAAAAGGAATAGTTTGGAGAGAAAATGTAAATGGCTAACAGTAAATAACAGATTATGAATAATACATAATCAGTTATTCCAAAATTAGACATTTTTTGTTAGAGAAGGGCAGTAAAAATATCAGTCAATGGAAAAAATATCAGCATACATGTAGCATCGATCTAAGTACAATTCAAAAAGTCAAAATTACAAGAAACACCAAATTATCCAGTTATACCGTCTACTGAATGAAATTCCATGAAACAAGGAAATACTGTACTGTTGGGAATAAATTTGGCTGAAAAACTTACCCTTTCCATCCTAAAAACATGACTTTCTTGAGGTGAGGAATTCAATTCCAGCAGAATGTTAAAAGTTTCTGTTTTGACCGCTCTACTCCAATATTTACGGTAAATCCACTGGTTGACTAGCGTGAAGATATTTCTCTGGAATCCATCTTCATCTCCCGAGTTCAGCTAACCTAACGCAGGTAGGCTATCCGTGTGGCTGTGAATGCAGCGTAGGCTACCGTAAATGCAAACGTAGCCACGACCGCACCAAGCGTCTGTGAGTGCTACGTCGATAGTCAACTTCAAAGGTAGATTTCTCCGATTCTCACTTGGCGTGACAGGAGAAACCCGACTCCTTTGAATGTTGATATCTCAGTCATATGTCGTCCGATTCATTCGATGTAGGTATTGTTTTGAAGGTTAATTTATGCCCTTTCATGAAAACATAATAACTCAATTTTGAAAATTTGACTGGTTTTGCCGTGGAGGGTAACATATGTGATAAATTGAAGATGCCAAGAGATGTTTAGGACTAACCAAGACTCCGGGGAATGTTGCTGATTGTGGCATGTACCACTTTTCCTCCAGACGGACTGCTGGACATGGTGGCGTTGAGGATGGCGATGCCAAACTCCACATCGTTGATGTTGCCGATGACACTTCCTCTGGCCCTCTGAGGACCACCTGAGCAAAGACATGGTCAGTAAACGACAGCAGCAAGTCACTAATCACGGCAACTAATCATAAACCTGAATGCACTCAAGTTGTTTCACGTCAGCCAGTCCAAATGAATCCAGATGTGGAGTTTACCAGGACATGGCTGGATGTTACATCTGGACAGCTGGGTGGAGTCTCCTGGACAAGGGCGGCCCTTGTTGCTAGGAGACGGACTGTTGCAGAGGCGGACTCTCGTCCTCTCCCCGAATCCACAAGACACCGAACACTCGCCCCAAGGCTGCCACAGACCCCAGTTACCATCAACTGAATGTGTAGATAAACACACAAACACAGACACACCAATATTAATCATTTTGTGAATTAAAAGACCCCACAAATAATCCTTTCTGACTAGCTTTAATTGTGCGTTTTCAGTATCTGCTGAATTTATCCTGAACATTTTTTGTGTGACTTACCCGGACAGTTTGCTGTGCCACATTTCTGGATCTCTGTGTCTGTCCCTGGACATGCTCGACCCCCATTGGCCGGTCTGGGGTTGTCACACGTTCTGTAGCGTCGCATCTGACCGCCGTTACACGTCCGGCTGCAACTTCCCCAGCTACTCCATGGGCCCCAGCTGCCGTGAACTGCAGGAGAAAGGGTCATTTGGTTTGTGCTGTGTATTTATTCAGTCTCTAGATGAGAAGAACATCTGTGTGTTCAGTAAGACGCTCACCAGGACAGGGTTCGCTGTTGCAGAAGTCGATGTGGACATCGTTTCCTTCACACTGCCTCCCTCCGTGTTGGGGGGTGGGGCTGGCACAGAGACGTGTTCTCTGCCTCGTCCCGCCTCCGCAGGACACGCTACATGCTCCCCAGCTGACCCAGGATGACCACTTCCCATCCACTGTGGAATTACAACGCCAGAAATTTAACTAAGGGTGCTTTCACGCCTTAGTATGCTTGCTCTGGTCCGAATCAGTTGATAATTTTGTAAACTTGTAGCATTTTCTCCTTGGTTCGGTTTGTTTTCACACGGGAAAAAATTAAAGTGTACCAAAATGTGTCACTTTAGATCACGCGAGAACGTCCTCTCCACTTATTGGTAAGATGTGTTTGCCGTGTGAACAAAAATGTAAATACAGCAAGAAGATTCTGTGTTGACTGTTTCAAGATGGAGAACCTACGTGGACTGGGTGTCGCCCTGGTGATTACTTTCTACATCTCGTGCGTTCACCTCTTAAGAGGAATTATTGCGTTTGAAAATCAAGCACGGTTACGGCTGGAAAACGGCGTATTAATGCACTGAATTCGCCGAAGGTGCATATCGCGAAAATACAGGAGGTGGCGCGCATCAATGAGGAGGAACAGTGATATGCTCATCATGCCAAATTTTTCCCTAAGATCCAACAGGTATGTATATCACGTGATTTGCAGCCTTTGGTCCTGTTTTGGTTCGGTATGCTTTCTCACCAGGAGGACCGCACCAGAGTTCGCTAACTGATTCGGATCAAGAACACCTCTTTTTGGGGGTCTCGGTGCGGTCGTTTTGGTCTGCACCCGAGTGCGATTACCGTGTTCACACCAGACCAAACGAACCGCACTAAGAGGGGAACTGAACCGCACTGTAGGTGTGAAAGCACCCTTAGAAATGAATTAGAGAGAGAACTAAACAGAAAACGAGGGGCAAAACGCTGAGCCAATAAGCAAAAACGTAATCAAACTAAAACAAAGCAGCTGAAAGAAATCATGAAGGCTGACTGACCAGTGGAAAACAAAAAAAAGTGGAGGGAGGGACAAAGGAAATGACTGACAAGATAAGACAAGACAGTCAAAAGACAGGGCAAACAATCAACACTCAACGATGGTGGCATCTGGTGGCCACCAAGTCAAAGGTTTGGGGGGATCCGTGACAAATTTAAACACCAACAACGCTCTGAAAGTGTGACTGAGGCTTAGACAAGAGCCTTCCAACTAACACAAGTCATAAGATAAGATAAACTCTTACCCGGGCAGCTCCTCTCCGAACACACTTGAGTCTGTGTGTCTGGCCCTTTGCACGGTGGTCCATCAAAGGACGGTGGGGGGCTATTACACAGCCGGACTCGGGTCTGCATCCCCTTACCACATGTCTCGCTGCAGGGGCTCCACGGCAACCAGGCACCCCAGTTTCCAGCTACTGAGAAAAGGTGACATCGAGAGAGAAGTCAGCGAATATAGCAAAAACAGTCTGACGTCCTAAAGCTGCTTTTCATCAGCGATTATAAAATTTTGGACAGTTAGTGTTAGTAAATTGTGGTGCTTACCAGGGCAGGGTCTGATGCTGCACATGATAACTTCCACAGCTTGACCCTCACACGTCCTGCCACCATGCTGTGCTGGGGGTCTGCTGCACGTCCGCACCCTCGTCCTGTTACCATGACCACAGCTACGCGAGCACTCCTCCCACGCTGACCACTCCGCCCACTGGCCATTCACTACACACACACACACACATATGCACAAATCAAATTCCTATTATACCAGGAGGTGCCATGCAGGTGACCAGAGAGAAAAGAGTTCTACACTGTCTGACGCACCTGGGCAGGGTTTGCCATGGCAGCTGCGGGTCTCTGAGTCTGAGCCGTCACAGTGGCGGCCCCCGTTGGCAGGCCGGGGGTTATTACACTGTCTCAGTCTTTTCTGAACACCCGTACCACACGATACGCTACAGGCACCCCACTCCATCCAGTCAGAGAAGCCTCCGTGAACTGTCACAGTTTTGAATTAAAACACCCGACTTAGGTTTGAATGTTGAAAAGAAACTGGATTTCATTTCAAAATTCGAGTCTGTTGTGTTTGTAAGTACGCATCACTAAAACTCACCCCGCACCGTGAGGGTGGTGCGCACCAACGCTGAGCCCATCAGGTTCCGGGCCACACACTCATACTCAGCCGTGTCCTCTTTCCGAGTGGCGCTGAGACGCAGCGAGCCGTTGGAGAGCGCTGCAATGCGCTCATCCCCCAGCATCGGCCGGCCCTGGCGTGACCACTCCAGCACGGGCACTGGCTCTCCATGAGCCTGGCAGTGAAGCACAGCAGTAGAGCCCGAATCCACAACTGTGTCCACCGGCTCCACCGTGAAGACGGGAGAGCCTGCGGGAAGAGGGAGCGTTACGGTCAGAAAAGTGGGAACACAGACAAAACTCTGTGTTTCCGTCACCTCTTTAATGATTCAGCGCTAACAAAAGATTTAACTTAAAGTAATTAATAACAAATTTGTTGTAGTAAATATGAAGTGTGTGAGATTACATGTTGAAGTGTGTGCACTTCAGGATTCTTACTCTGCAAGGTGAGTGTGACTGTCCTCTCCACTACTCCAGCATCGTTTGCAGCTATGCAGACGTAACTACCAGCATCCTCACCCTGAGAGGGAAAAAATGTTTGGTAGCCAGAAATATCATAACAAGGGAAGAGTGAATGTCTGTTTGGACCTGGCTTTGACTCTGTCTGAGCATGTTTGCAGCTGGGATGATATTTGGATGAATTATTATTATTAGATATATCATAATATTAAATATTATTATTAGTATTTGTAATAATTAAGTATAACTTGGATCAAAGTTTGTAGTACCACAGTGCCATAGATGGCCAGAGATCCGTTGTCCAGTAGACGGATGCGGTCACTGATCTGGATGATGCTTCCCTTCTTGCTCCACTGGATTCTGGGCAGAGGGTCTCCTCTCACCTCACAGTTCAGGATGACGTTCCCACCCAAGGGCTCAATACGGTTCGAATGAACGTCTCCGTCTATTATAGGAGGTTCTGCAGGACACATTAGAAACAATAATGAGCTTTAAATACAGCTGGCCCCGGCAATGAGGGACAAACAACACCTGTTTCGAAAGAACTTCGGGTTCAAGCTACAAAAAAACATTTCATTTCATCGATAACCAAAAACCTCATTAAGTAAAAAATCATTTAATCTATTTCTTTCCTAATAACAATTTGAATGATCATTACAAAAATGACCTATTATCTATGGTGTAATCTTGTAGGACCCTTAAAATGCAGTTCACAGTTATATGAATGAAATAAGTTTAAGATATTTTGCATCTATGTATTTCACAGCAGTACCTTTAACATAGACGAAGCCCAGGGATTTAATGGAGCCAACTCGGTTCTCCGCCATGCAGGTGTAGGTTCCAGCGTCGTCCTTACTCACACGCTCGATCACCAGCTCACTGTGGCCATTCGTGTGGTCGTAATGTGCTACACACACATAGCAACACATTGCTTTACTGAAATTGATCTTTATTCCAAATCTTTCTGTTTAATTCTATCGTAAATGCAGTAACAAAGATACTGAACTACACTATAGGACAAGAGTGCCCAAACTACAGCCTGCAGGACTTTCCAGTGACTATGTTATTTATCTGAGTCGCTTAATCCCAACTGTTGCGCGGGAAACCGGAGCCTATCCCAGGAACTTATGGGCGCAAGGCGGGGAACAACCCTGGGCAGGCGCCAAAACACCGCAGGGCACACGCACAATCACACTCACATTCACACCTTACAAGGCCAGTTTAGAGTCGCCAATTAACCTATAGTTCATGCCCGTGGACTGTGGGAGGAAACTGGAGGATCCGGAGGAAACCCACGCAAACACGGAGAGAACATGCAACTCCACACAGAAAGGTCTTGCGGTCGACCCGGTGATCGAACCCAGGACCTTCTCGCTGTGAGGTGGCAGCACTAACCACTGTGCCACTGTGCCATCCATGCCAATGTGATAATATCCAATTAATTGTGTTTATACACAAAAACGTCCCCCTGTACGCACCATCGCTGATTTATTTAGAAATCTTTCACGGCTAAAGGAAAGGAGCTGAGAGCCTTATACCTGGTATGATGTTATTGTTGAAAGCCCATGTGATTTTGGGCGGAGGGGTGCCGGTGGCCCCGCAGGCCAGCATGAGGCGCTCTCCTTTATTTAACGCAACGTCTCCCAGGAGCTCGGTGAAGGCTGGGTGTGTGTGTACGGACAGAGTGGTGCTCCGACTGTCCTGCCCCACTGAGTTGGAGGCCACACAGGTGTAAACACCAGAATCCTCAGGCTGGAGGGAAATATACTTATTAGAAAAGAGATGGAAAAGCATGGTTTCATTGAGTACGACTCCTCTTTAGGTTTTTCTCTGCAACTCAAACCTATTCAACTCAAGAGGCGCCTTTTTAGAGGTGACAATGTTGCTAAAAGGGGATTAACCCAATCATGCATAAATTGTGATCCATTTGCTGTAATATTGTAAGAAAAATGTAACTCATCTAAATAAACAATAATACTGCAATCTGTTTTCATTTACATTTATATTTACAGCATTTAGCAGACGCTCTTATCCAGAGCGACTTACAACAGTGCTTTGTAGTCCACGACTATTCTTAGAAATCAACAACTGTGGTTAAACCAAATTACCGCCGACTAAGTTTTATACTTTGGTGAAAAATGGGTTAGAGAAAACGAAAGTTCACAGACAGACAGACACGTTAGTAGGTTTTTTTGCTTGGGTAAGACAACATAAATAGTAAGGGTAAATTAATCTCCTAGATACTCTTGGAAGAGGTGTGTCTTCAGACGATGTTTGAAGACAGCAAGGGACTCAGCAGTTCAGCAAGAAGATCCATTTGCTTTCATTTTCATTTTTTTAATGTTCATTTAATGAACACTTTTACTGAATTCACACTAACCTTAATGCCCATTTTGAAAGTGAGTGATTATTTGTCATTGTGAGCACACCACAGCACAGCATACAGTGCACCACAACCAAATGTGACCTCTGCATTTGACCCATCCAGGAAGGAGCAGTGGGCAGCTAACAAGGGCAGCGCCCGGGGAGCAGTGCTTGGGGACGGTACCTTGCTCATGAGTACCTCAGTGGTAACTTTACCCTGGATTCGAACCTGTGACCTTCTGATCACGGGGCGAACACCCTCCCATTACGCCACCAACTGCCCCTTAGCTTTTAAACAGACATCCACTTAGGAAGAAAAACCTGGCAGAAATGTCATTGATGCTACAAGTATGTAGAGAAAAGGATCTGTTTTTAAGGACCTGAGCCATGTCGATGACGAGCTCCCCGGAGGGCAGGATGGTGAACTCTCCGGCCGTGTCCATTAGAGAGATGCCCTCTCTCTCCCAGCTCAGCGTGGGTGGAGGAACCCCTTCAGCCACACAGGACAACAGTGCCTGTGTGTTCTCCACCACCCACAACTCCGGCTCTCCTTCACGGATGGCTGGAGGGACTGGGGGAGGAGACAGTGACAGTGTAACAGTCATTGATCTGCTTGTGTATTCATTTATCTCAACTTAGTTCATTCAAACATTCATCTAAGTGTCAGTTTTACTCACTTAGCACCGTGAGGGTCATCTCCAGGCTGCTGCTTCCTGCAACATTAGCAGCGGTACAGGCGTATCGCCCTGCATCTCCCGCTGTTGCAAATGCCACATGGAGAGAGCCGGAGCTCAGGACACGTTGGCGCACCGACTCGCCCAGCGGCTGCCCGTCCTTTAGCCATTTAACAGTGGGAGTCGGGAATCCATCGGCCTGGCACTGAAGAATGACCGACCCATCAACGGTCACTGTGTAAGATTTCGTTTTCGAGCTGACGACTGGAGGAACTGAAGGGGAAAAAAGAACAAAACGTACAGTTTGTAAAGGGTGAACGACAATAAAGAATATCATCAAGTGTTTCACAGTTGTCTGTTCAAATTTTGCATCAGATTATGGTGCTTTGAGAAAATCTGGCATTCCCATTTCAGATGGTCAGTCACACATACTGTATATGTAATTTGCTTTATTAGCATTGGA
This sequence comes from Distichodus sexfasciatus, assembly GCA_032718565.1. Taxonomy (NCBI): domain Eukaryota; kingdom Metazoa; phylum Chordata; class Actinopteri; order Characiformes; family Distichodontidae; genus Distichodus; species Distichodus sexfasciatus. Next base: position 152,801 of record JAVGVS010000302.1, on the reverse strand, counting down.
TTCTGAGATACACCGCCATTGCTGTTAGTGAGTTCCTGACTGTATATGTCCCGCCCCTTCGTCGATTTTGATTGGCTAGCAAGAGAGAAGTGACATTGACGGGCCCAGCACTGTTGTAAAAGTTGAACGGATTCTAACACGAAGTGCTCTAAGCGCTGTGGTAAAAACCATCTCCACCTGCTTTTTTTTTTCACTGAAGGCGCTCATCGCTCTGAACGCTGAATCTGTCATGCGCACTCCGATCACGTGACCGACACGGGAGCCCGGAAGTAGTCAGCGCGTTTCAGGAAGTACTGTATAAAAGGAGGCTTCTTCTCGCGGCTCCCCACTCAGTTATTGAGTCAACCAGCCCAACCTCCGATTCACTTCAACATCAACTGTGAGTACTCCAGTTATTTGGTTAATCTGCTCGATTGAGTGTGTGTCCTTAGAACATGGATTCCGGTGGGAATCTTTACTCTATCACGTTAGAGAGTTCTTATATCAACTCGCGTGGTTCGCCTACCTATTTGCGTTCGACTCCATGTTTGGGTTAACCATCCACGCTACGCGGGCTAACGGCAAACGGTTAGCATTCCTGCCATATCCTTACCAGATCCCTGACAGAATCTCACAGGATTTGTATTAAAAATAGGCGATATTAGTGCAAAAAACGTGTTTGGTGGACACAGGCCCTTAAACTCAGAATACTCACGTAATCTCATCAATGTTGCTTAAGGACTTGGAATCTAAGGCAATACAGTCACTGGTTCATATTTGTCCACAATCTGTTCATGGCAGAACTGAAAGACATTTGATATGGGAATGAGCTGGCCTTGCTCACGGCTCAGTGGTGGTGGTGATGCTGGAGGCAGGATTAAGCTTGACTGGAACCTATGAACTTTTGTACCTTAACTAAGGGTGTTTTCACACTTGGTCCGTTTCAGCCCTCAAAGCGAACTCAGATCGATCAGTCAGCATTTTTTATGTATATGTGAAAACACCAAACAAACTCAGACCCCTCTGAAACGAACTGAACTGAGACCACATTGGGAGGCGCATTTAACTCGCACCTTCTGAACGCAAAGCGCTCCTGGTTCGCTCCGACAGTTTTTGTTCGAAGAAAAAAAAAAACTAGGCAGAATGCAAAGCAGTAAAGGTCTGAGAGCTCCATAAGAATGAAGTATGAACAGAAAAAGTGTTGTTGCAATAGTAATCCTGCTCAGTCTCTTTCTGCTGAAGTGGAGCAGAAAGAGAACCGAGTCCCCTTTCAAATGAACTCACAGTGTGAACATCAAAAGAGTTCCCTTTCTGTTGGTCCACTTTTTGGACCACTTCTAGAGGACTGAGTTCGGTTCCTTTAAAGAGGACTATATGTGAAAACACCCTAAGTGTCCTAAATAGACCACCATCATTCCTAAAAAGAAAAAAACGTAAACAACTCACCCTGAACTCTGAGTTTGGTCTTGCCCAGCGCTGTGCCTGCAGGGTTTTGGGCCACACACATGTAAGTTCCAGAATCTTCAGCTTTAGCTCGGGAGATCTGCAAACCGCCGTTGGGCAGAACTATAATTTCACCTCCTTAGGAAAAGATGTGTAAAGGAAAAAAATACATAATGTGCCATAAATACTAATGGTAATAAAAGGGCAAATAAATGTTATGCTAATAAAATCTTGCTAGAAACATTCTTATACCTTTAGCTCTAAAGGTATTTACCACCAGCTTTTGTAAACATATATTTTAGACAAATTACCAGAGGTGAAGATATTGATGCCCTCTTTCTGCCAGGTGATAGTAGGCCGTGGAGAGCCAACAGCTAGGCATGGCAGGGTCACATGGTTGTTCAGAATCACATCCAGCGTTGAGGGGTGAGACTGGATCACAGGAGGCTCTGGTTTACGGCAAATGACATATCTCACAATGTTTTATACATTTTCATGCAGGACATCTACTTGATTGAACAGACATGGAGTCAAGTGAGTGGATCATGATTAATGAAAGGGTTAACAGGTCACAAGCAAGGACACTCATATATATTACTCAGATATCAAAGATGTTACAGTCATGGATTAAACCTTAGTGATATCAAGACTACAGACAAAAGTGTTTTAAAAGGACAGGTGGCTTAACTAGCCCCGCCTCATTATACCCTGAACTGTTAGCTGGACATGTCGGTGGGCCGTTCCGGCAGCATTCTTGGCAACACAGGAGTAGCGGCCCGAGTGACTCAACTCTGCCGAAGCGATTTCAAGGGGACCTAAGAGAGACCAGCGGATGGACAGAATTTGTGAAACCAACAGTAAGAACGGTCACATATTTAAAAAACTCTTGATTGCTTGCTCACTTCTGGGATATTAAAAAGCCCAGTTTCTTTTTATTTGAATCATTCTGTGGGGGTTAACCCTCACCAGAGGGAAGTATCTTGTAGCCCAATCCGTCTTGAGCCAATCGCATGCCATCTTTGCTCCAGTGTAGAACGGGCTGAGGCACTCCAGATGCAGTACATCCAATAACCACCGGGGACAGTTTGCTGACCACCAGCTCCGTGGCCTCATCCGCAATGGATGGTGGCACTGCAGAGGAAGACACGACTGTTAAAATGACTGCTTAAAATAAATAATTTTGAGAATGTTATTCGGTGGAAAGAACTTGAAAAAATCTGGATATAAAATCACAGTGGCACTTACCATGTACTGTGAGTCTGACTGCTCTGCTCTCTCTGCCTGCCTCATTGGTTGCCACACATTCATACAGAGCTGTGTCATCAACTGTTGGTGCCATGATGACCAAAGAGCCTGATGACAGCAACCTGTTAACATCAACAAATGAGTAATTTGCATTAGTGTCAAAGCTTTAAAATGAGTTACAGAATTTGTGCTAATTGTAAACAGACTGTCCATGTTAGTTGTATTTAAAAAACATTGCAAAACAGACATGCTTCCTCTTTTGTTTTGTTCTACATGGTCAACAATTAGAAAGGAGGCAATGAAACACTGGAATTAGTGCACAAAAATTAGGTTTCTGCTTGGAATAACCAACATAATAATTAATATTTTCTAATACTTAATAACACTTGTGGTAAAGAGAGATGTGAAGTTGGATTAAAAATGTATACAGTGAAAGAGGCAATAAAAGAGGAAGAAAACCTGGCTGAACCTGTACATATTCTGGTTCTGGTCGGTGTTGAGAGGACGTCTGGTTTTGGTCCAAGCAATGGAGGGTTTGGGGATACCTGAGGCTTCACACGTCAGGGTGGTCTGAACGTTGACCATCACGGTGACATTAGTGGGACCGTCAGCAATGGAAGGTGGAACTGGAGTGGATGTGGTGAAAACGTTCAATTTTTCTTTGCTACTTAATGCACTTCCAATTTAAATAATTAAAGACATTAAAATTCTAATTTATTCACTGCAGTGTACTGGAAGACAAATTTTTTAATATAGCCCCTATGAGCATCAATCTGATCAAAAATCTGATTTTTGCTTCCTTTTAGAAAATTCTGAACCTTTGTGACCTGTACATAGTAAACCTGCTAAACCCTACAGGCACATGGTGTACAAATCGTGTTAAAAACTACTCATCATTGATTGATCATCCACTAATTATACTGAAGAATCTGTGAAAGTGAGTGATTATTTGTCATTGTAAACACACCACAGCACAGCGCACAACGAAATGTGACCTCTGCATTTAACCCATCCGTGAAGGAGCAGCGAGCTAACAAGCTCCCAGGGAGCAGTGCTTGGGGACGGTACCTTGTTCATGAGTACCTTAGTGGTAACTTTACCGGCCTTGGATTTGAACCTGCGACCTTCTGATCACAGGGCAAACACCCTACCGTTACGCCACCAACCGCCCCGTGTAATCGAATGATTTTTGATAGTCCTACCGCGACCCCAGTTGGGATTGAGCGGTTTGGATAATCAATGAATAAAAGGATTTCAGACCCCTAATTCCCTCTCTTTAATGCCTGACTAAACACAACATGGTTCCTAGGTTTAGTAGATGTGTTTGTTGATGAAGTATTTGTGCCCAAAAGGTTTGTATAAGTGGTGTACAAACTCACCATACACCTGCAAATCCACCCTCTTGCGCTGGCTGCCTGCCTGGTTGGTGGCCATGCACAGGTAGTGTCCGGTATCGGTCATCTGGGTTGAGTGGATGTGTAGAGAGCCGTCCTCATCGATTCTATACCTGCCACAGTTGGAGAGTTAAGAGTTAGTTCTTCTGAGTTAATGTAGCAAGTATCTCATAGGGTCAGGACTAGGTTAAACATGGCAGCAGACCTGGGGTTGTTCCCAGCCAGAATGACCCCATGTTTTCTCCAGGTAATACGTGGAGCAGGAACACCACCAACAACACATTCCAGAACCACCGGCTGGTTGATGTGTACAGACACGGTCTGAGGGCCGTCTTTTATAGTAGGAGCAACTGAGGGATGGAGCGAAAACACAGAAGCACGCACAAATTTAATCAGAATGTACACTTCCTAGTTACAGAGACAATCTCTCCGGAGCAACTTAGGGTTAAGGTTCTTGCACAGGGTTTCAGTGGTGGTAGCGCTTAGGTATGATCTTGGTCTGTATCTCATTATTCTAATATTATGCCACCACCACCCGGTCACACAAAATGTTACTCACCGTTCACACTAAGATTGTAATGGCGTTTCGTCTCTCCAGCAATGTTGCTGGCCACGCAGGTATACCGCCCGGCATCTCCCAGCTCAGCGTTGTTGATCTGCAGGTAGCGACTGCCGGACAGAACCCGCACCCGTGGAGCCGTCTTCAAGAGATACGTAATAACATATGCAAACATTGGAATATGACACATTTTAGCTTCAGATGGACTCTCTAGTCTGAACTGTGCGTGAAAGTATTCACGCATACCTTTAGTGGAACTCCGTCTTTGAGCCAGGACAGGGTTGGGGGCGGCACAGCGTCCGATTTACACTCCAGGGTCACCTGCCGGTTTTGCAGCACTGACACGTCTTGGATGCCGCTCTCACCAGCAATGTTGGGTGGCACTGTGCACACAAAGATGACATATCAGACCCTGGATGTGTTCAATACACATTTCCAAGACAGGCCACACTGTTCTGTTTTAGGACTAGATGATACAATCCCTTGATTAAGCTCCTATCCCTAAGGTTTGAGCGGTAGTGACATATTATAGTGGCTTCACATTATGAGAATGTGGGGGGTGGGGGGAATGGGCTGAAAGCTTCATTGGGGTCATCAGGTGGGCACCCTCCTTCCCTGGTGTTTCGATGATGGACTACACTACACCTCCAGAGGGCTCATCGGCAACGCCTGGCATCCCAGGTGTGCCCCCCCTCTGCTTTCAACCCTTGAAGCCCAAGCCATTGTTGTTACTTTGGGGCCCAGGAGTTGTCTCGCCTCTTCACCCACAGCCATCAACTTGCCAAGACAGGCCACACTGTAAGATAATGATGTACCCACCATGCACTCTGACCAGAAACTCCTTGTCGTCGTCTCCGGCGGGGCTTGTGGCCAAACAGCTGTATCTGCCTGTGTCTTCGACCTGAACATGGTGAAGTCAATGCGATAAAAGGACGTAGACGTTACACAATGTCGACGTTTGTGTGAAACTCTGACGTAGGATTAGACAATTCTGGGGCAGTTCCGGGGTAGCGTAATGGTTAGCGCGTTCGCCCCATGATCAGAAGCTCGCCGGTTCAAATCCTAAACCGGTATGCAGAACATGCTGTAGTATTATGTTTGTTCTAATGACCAAAGTGCCGGAAAGAAATATTTTTACAGTGTAGTGTTGCTGATTTATTATGTTTTGGTAGTACAGTTTTTGCCTTTTGGACTCAAAAATCTGACCTGGGCTGAGGCGATCCGGAGCACCTCTCCTCCACGTAGAATGCGAAGGCCGTCCGTCTGAGGAAGTGGCCTTCCGTCCTTCAGCCAGGTGAGGGTTGGGACCGGGATGCCCTCCACCTCACACAGCAGCTCCAGAGGGTGGTTCACCACCACGGACACTTCAGTGGGGACTCCAGAGCCATTTATTCGTGGAGGATCTAAGTCACGGAGATGGAGAGACTTGTGAGGGTCTGGCAAAAGTATTCACCAGGAATATCTACCCTCTTATCTACTCTCACTACCACTTAATTAATTGTTAATTCTTAATTCTTCGAATCAACAGCTGCACTTCACTATCCTTTTCACCGCTAATAAGTTTTAGACCAAAGGTGACCTGGTACTATTTTAGACGGAGGGCCATTATGTGTCTTGCTGCTACAAATGCATAAGACACCGCAGCACTGGTCATGTTTTCATCGAAATCAAAACCAGTGCAAGGGTGAAAAAGATCATAAATATTCAATCAAGAACATTGCTGTGGATCTTGAGTCATAGCATGTCATTATTAGATATCAGAAATAATTCAAAAATAACAAATAATAACTTTATGAACTTAAGATGTCTCATGTACCATATCGCAACCAAAACAAGATATATACCGCATTTTCATATTCTATAACTGAAACAAAATCATACTACACGTTTTACCCTATTTACAACAAATAATTTATAACAATGTAATAACTCTGTAATAACTAATTAATAAAGCTTTTTAACCCCTTAGTTTTTGCTGAGTTACCCACAAAAATAGCTATAATGATCAGGTGACCAATTTTACGTTCATGAAAAATAGGACACTTGGCAGCGGGCTGGTGGGGAGCGGGGATGTGGCACCATTCCTTCTCCTTCCCCTTACTCACTGCCACTCGATTTATACAGCAAGGCTATAAAGTCAAAGTAAATTTTACTGTCATCTCAATTGCGAACACGTACATAGAGAAACGAGACGACGTGGCTCCAGGGTCCACAGTTATAAGAAAAGCGAGTGGAAGTGAGTAGCTTGAGGGCGAAGTAACTAGCTTGGGAAAGCCCCAGGTAAACACAATGCAAATCCAGTGTAAGAATGTTTGAGGCTACGGTAGAATGAAATCCCGGCTGAAGGCATATTTTAGGTCTCAAAAAGAGAACGTCTGGTCAACCTATTTAACAACGCAAATGCTCCAATTAATAAACATCCAATTAATAAAGCTAATAACTACACGGATAAACCGCTTGGCTGTTTGGTCAGACAGGGTTTGTCTATCATTTACATGATCAACAAAGATAAACTTCTTTCCCTCGTGTGTTAAAACAGGCCATAAAAGGGATCCCGAGAGTTTAATGACACAGTTCTCTCTCCTCACCCAGCACTTTGAGGTTGAAGTGGCGCTGGGCCTCTCCTGCGAGGTTGCGGGCGATGCAGGTGTAGCGTCCGGCGTGGTCGACTTGGGTCCGGGAGATCTGCAGGGTGCTGTTGTGGTTGAGGAGAGACACGTGCGTGTCAGTGGGGGGAGCAACTCCCTCCTTTAGCCAAGACAGGGTTGGGGCTGGGGTCCCATCAGACACACACACCAGCGCCACCATGCTCCCCTTCACCAGCGTCACATCGTCTGTGGTGCCCGCCCCGTCCAGACTGGGTGGAACTGGACGAACACCATGCAGAAAGCATTAAAAAACATAAAAACACTATATATACATAAATATTATATAATTCACATTAAAGTTCCCTTTTATAACCCGTACAACCCTCCCTTTATCTGTCCTTTTTTCATTCCAATCTTCGATGACCCCAAATTCAAACTCACCGTACACCTGTAGGCTGTAGTGTTTGTTGTCCACTCCAGCGCGGTTGGAGGCCACGCAGGTGTAGGTGCCTCCATCACTAACCTGAACACGGGCAATGCTGACCAACGCAGAGCATCACACAGTTACAAAACCCCATACAGTCACTTAGAAACAGTTGTAGGACCCACAGTAATGAGTCAGGTATCGTATATACTGTATAAAAACTGGACGTGTCCTAAAACATTTCTCCTTCTCGTATTTTTTTAAATGGAAATATATGTAAGAACAGAATATAACTAGATTGTAGTAGATGAGTGCAATAACATCTTGTTTACCGGAGGACCTGTCCAGCGGAGAGCGGGCGTGTGTGTGCGGAGACGGGCAGGGGCAGGCCGTTCTTCAGCCAGTTTAGTTGAGGCGGAGGGGAGCCTGTGGCCACACACTCGATGCTGACAGAGCTGTCCAGCACTGCGGTCAAATCCTCACTCGAGTTCCCCCTGATGACTGGCGGGACTGAGTGAGAGAGACAGGACTCAAACATTTAGACGTTTCAATGACATTTACAGCAGGCAAAGTTTTCCGTGAGTACAGTCTTGCCCATACCATACACATTGAGGTTGAAGATGCGATCCTCCTCTCCCGCTCTGTTGGTGGCCACACACGTGTATTTACCGCCGTCTGCTGTGCTTGTGGCTGTTATTGTGAGTGTGCTGCCATCAGGACTGATTCTGAGAGATTATGGGAGTTATGGGACGTGTAAATCTGAGTCAGTGTACAACTTTCACATGTTGATCAAACACAAATAACCAGTGACGGAAATGACTTACAACACACACACACACACACACCTGATATTCTTCAAGCCTGTCCGGCTGAGAGCTTTCCCCTCCTTCAGCCACTGGATGGTAGGAGTGGGTGTTCCCTCGGCACGACACACCAGCTGGACGCTGTCGTTCAGCAGGACACTCACTTCACTGGGCAAATCTGAGCCTGAGATGCTGGGAGGCACTGGAGCAACCACACCAGGTCAAATCAGACAAACGTGCAGTCAGACCATTACAGTACTGCTTATAATAATAATAATAATAATAATAATAATAATAATAATAATAATAATAATAATAATAATAATCATTCAGATGATTCAGAGCTCTGGTGAATTTTAGGACGGATCCTCACCCTGCACAGAGAGATGGTAGCTCTTGCGGGCTTTGCCCTCCACATTGGACGCCAAGCAGGTGTAGGTGCCACTGTCTGATAGCTGTGAGCGAGCGATTTGGAGCTTACCACCTCCTGACACTATGTGCATCTCCAGAGACTCAGCATTCTCTAAAAAATGTAGAATAAATGTAGCAAATAATAATATTATGTATAACATGTATGTATATAATATTTTTAAATAATAAAATGTATTTTTTTTATTTATGCAATACTGTATTTGGTTAATATATTTTGAAAATCATTTGAAATGATACTGGATTTTTTTGTTGATAATGAAAACAAGACAAAATGACAAGAAGAGAGAATAATAATAATAATAACAAATATAGCCCTAATTCTTCTTCATTTGATTATTTTTAGAAGATTCCAAAATTATTTTAAATGATGCAGAATAATCCATATTTTCCGCTTTTCTTTTCCTTCTATAAGCCTTTCCTTTGTGTTTTTGGGAAATTTGTTCGTAGTAAAACCCACTTTTTGTGTGTGTGTGTGTGTGTGTGTGTGTGAGAGAGTATGTGTCTCACCGATCACTCTGCCGTTTTTGAGCCAGGTCATGCTGGGAGGAGGGATGCCAGTGGCATCACAGGCGAAGGTCACCGGGTTACTGATGATCTCCACCACATTCTCCTCAGCTGGGCCGTCTATACTTGGAGGCACTGTTCACACACAAAACACACACACAGGCTTTCAGAAACAAAAAATGATTCAATATTTTTGTTAACACTGAATTAATCAGCGAAAATCTCATGATTAATGGTGACAATGGTGACATTTTCTAATGTCTTGGGCAAATCATCCTCAAATCCATATTCCTACTTCAACCCAACTACAGATTCTTGCTTTCATTGCTCTCTTTTTTCATCTTTCATCCTCTCTATCCGCAAATCTCTCATTCAATTAATCAAAACGCTACAAATTAGCCAGTAGTTAGTAGCCAGCTATGGAGTATAAACAATAAGCAATATAACATGTAGAGAGTTTTCGAAATAAAAAAAACTCTAACCGTAGATGTTAAGATGGAAATTCTTGTCCACTTGTCCTGCTACATTGGTTGCCTTGCAGACATACTGACCGGTATCTGACACCTGAAAAACAGAGAGCATTATTTAAGAGTGTGTTCAGAATCCAGCACCCAAATTTAAGGGGAAACAAATACTCCTTCAGCAGAGTATATGCATGTTGTGTAACAACTATCTAACCCTATGTGATCTTGATTTTGCACCTTTAGATATTTAGGTGATCAAAAACACTTTGTGCTTCCTTTAAATAACAAAGCGCTTGCAAAACTGTCCCTGACTTTAAGCAAAGTGGACTAGAGATGGGAAAATGAACCCTCCACAGGACTCAAATTACCACCAACACACACCTCGGCCCCTTTGATTTCCAGCATCTGGCCGTCGGCGACGATGCGAAGGTTGGCGGTCTCGGTGACGAGGCGTCCGTTCTTGTACCAGGTGACGGTTGGCGGGGGCACAGCGTTAGACTGGCACTCCAGAGTGACTGAGCTTCCCACTCGAACACTGACCACCACAGGTGCGTTGCCACCGCCATCCCTGATGCTGGGAGGGACTGTTGGACACAATCAGTCAGACCAAACCGACATAATACTTTGTAGGCTAAAATTACTGCAAAATGAAGGTAAGGGAAGTCAGTGGAAACTTTGTATGAGATGCAGGTTGGACAAAATATCAGTTTCATATCAGTGATCATAACGTTTAAAAAGAAACTTGATATATATTACAGATTTCAGGCGTTCACTCATATGTAGTAAAAAGTAAGGTCATATATTTTTCGGAAATGATCACTAGACGTGAAATGTGATTTTTCTCGTATTTTAATTTTTTGTCAGCTTGTAATTATGTTATTTTCATGTATGAACTGCTAATTAGTATATAAACTATATATATATATAAACTTTTAAATAAGAAGAATTTCAATAAAAATGATACTTAACACAAAGTAAAGAGAAATGTCTCCTCTTTAAGTAGCGCTTTAAAAAACTCGTGTTTCGCGCCAAAGACTATTTCTCTTACTCTCACTCATTCTTTTTCACTCACACACACACACACGCACACACACACACTCAGACACACACACTGACCAAGCACAGTAAGGTAGATGAGTTTCTGGGCCTCCCCTGCTGGATTGATGGCCACACAGCTGTATTTTCCTCCATCAGACATTTTCGCTTTCAGAATCTGCAAAGTACGGCCACCTGGAATAACAAGTGCACATAGACTAGCGGTTACACCACACAATCTTATGCATTTAACTTCTGCACTTGTATGAATTCATGTGTGTGTGTGTGTGTGTGTGTGTGTGTGTACCTGGCATGATGAGAGCGTTAGAGTTGGCCTGGACTGGTCTCCTGTCTTTGAGCCAGCTGAGTGTAGGAGGAGGGAAGCCGGAAGCCTCACAGCTCAGAGAGATGAAGTTATTCACCACCACGGTGGCATTCTCTTCTCTCATGGCCACGATGGAGGGAGGAACTAAACACCAACACATACACCACAAACTCATCACTAGCTTGTTACGTAGACAGTAAGACAGGAAAAACACATTTCCTCCATTCATGATTTATTAATCAGAATTTCTTAACCACTGAAAATATGACTCCATAAATGTATGTATAAGCTACAATTAATTTTAAAAGGGTCTTGCTCATTCACCCATGGTGATAATGCTCGAGGTAGGATTAAAACCCACAACCTCTCGGTCCAGAGGCAAGCATCCTCTACTACTACTGCTTTATTGTTAGTAGGGGTCCAAGCACATAGTGATGGAGCTCTATTCCTTTTCTTCAGAGATTACAGTAGTGTTTTGGTGCTTGGACCCCACTATTTGCAGCTTGCTGCTATCATTATTATTATTATTGTTATTATTATTATTATTGTTATCATCTCACCATGTACATTGAGGTTGAAGTATTTCTCTGCACTTCCGGCCAAGTTGTCAGCCACACACACGTAGCGGCCGGTATCGGTTACCTGAGCACTTACAATCTGAAACATACAGACATTACACACGTAATAAGTGAATTATTTTTCTCTTTTTAATGGTTCCAATCACTTCTGATTTTGCTACGTTGTTCTTGATTCCACCTCTAAACTTTTTCAAGAACTGACCTTAAGTGTCCGGCCGCCGGACAGCAGTGTGTGCGTTCTGTCGGGCTGCACGGGCCGACTGTCTTTAAGCCAGGTGATTTTAGGGGCAGGACTTCCATCCACATGACACTCCAACTGCGTGGTCTTATTTACCAGCACTGTCACCTCATCAGGGACGTCTTTATTAGCTCCACGGATAGACGGGGGCACTGAAAATAAACGCACAAACACAAGCGCACACAAAGATTTGTATTAAAGTAATTCAGTGCAGTGTTAAATTCACATTAACTCTACTTTACAGACACTGAGACACTTAACAATACTTAACAAGTCTATTTTGCACAACCATAGTGTGAGGAAAATATTAATATATTATTAATAAGTAAGTAAAATGAGTCTCACAGCCTCAAGGTGTTTATTTATCACATTTGATGAAGTGCTTTCAGTTTGCTACAATCTGAAAACTATTTGTTACTGGTGAAATTCAAAACCATAAAAGATCAAAAGAAAAATCTCAAGCTTCTCAGCACAAGAATAAGGCCATGGAACAAAAACTGACAAATGTAAAAAAAAAAAACTTATGTTCAACTTTTGCACATTTAATTTTTCTACATTTTTGTCCCTTTAAATACATGCAGATGCACATTTTGGTTTGTACTTACGCAGAACTCTGACATCATACTGAATTGAGTCTTCTCCAGCCTCATTGACGGCCACACATGTGTACCTCCCAGCATCCTCTGCTCGGGCTCTGGGAATCTGAAGCACCCTCCCACCTGCAGCACAACGCAGACGCACACTCCTCAGGTCAGATAAATACACAACATTTTTCATACCATTTTTGATTCAGTCATATTTACAGCTAGAGATCTGTGGACACCAACACGGAATAAACCCACTGACCAGGTAAGATGAGCACCCGTTCGTTGGAGGCGAGCGGCCGGCCGTCTTTGTACCAGGTGAGAGTAGGTGGGGGAACGGCGTTGGTCTCGCAGTAGAGGGAGATGGGATTGTTGAGAATCACATCCTTCTCTTCCCCCACAGGGCCAGATACAGAGTCGTCGTTCCCCTTAAACCTCGGGGGAACTGAGGTGGGAGGAAATTTGCCTGGTTATTTATCACACTGACTTCTCCAAGCTTTTACAACTCAGAATCTAAACAGATTGGGGAGTTGAGATTTATCGAACGGTCTGTGTTGATTTTGGGTTTTGATATGTCATCTGGGAAGTCTGAGTCGAACTGTCATCTGCACACCAAATTCAGTCATAAACTTCAAACATGTTTGACAGACTACAGCTCGACCAAAACTCAAGTTGTGATGCGTAAGACGAGAGTCGAAGTCTTAGAAACCAGAGTTTCTGGACTGACTTTTGCAAAATTTCACGGATGGAATGGCAGATTAAATCAGGGTGAAATGTGGATTTAAAATTAAACGGTAATAAACCCCCAGTTTGACTGAAGCTCCTCCTGAACTCACCACAACTCCAAAGATAATTAACCCGGAACTAAAGAAGACAGAGAGACGAAGAAAGAGCTTCATTCGAGTGATGTCTTAAATTGAAACTGTGATTTAATCTGTTATATAAATCTATTTTGAGTGAAAAACTGCACAGAATGCAATCAACCACTAGAGGGAGCCTCCCACCAACTCCACCACCATAGTATGGCCACTTTAGACAAAAAATGTGACCCTCCACGGCAAAACCAGTCGCTTGTCGCAACGGAGGTTTCCGAGAAAAACGAGTGTTTATGTTGCGTGGGGTAAAATTTTGGATTTTTTGTTTTTAGTGTTTTGAAACAGTGGAAGGTCTATACTGTACTGCTGAGAATAAATTTCGCTGAAAAACTTACCCTTTCCATCCTAAAGACGTGACTTTCTTGAGGTGAGGAATTCGATTCCAGCAGAATGTTAAAAGTTTCGGTTTTGCCCGCTCTACTTCAATATTTACGGTAAATCCACTCGTTGACTAGCAAGTCTCCCGAGTTCAGTTAACCTAACGCAGGTAGGCTATCCGTGTGGCTGTGAATGCAGCGTAGGCTACCGTAAATACAAACATAGCCACGACCGTATCAAGCGTCTGTGAGTGCTACAGCGATAGTCAACTTCAAAGGCAGATTTCTCCGTTTCTCACTTGGCGTGACAGGAGAAACCCGACTCCTTTGAATGTTGATATCTCAGTCATATGTCGTCCAATTCGTTCCATATAGGTATCGTTTTGAAGGTTGATTTATGCCCTTTCATGAAAACACAATAACTCAATTCTGAAAATTTGCGACAAGCGACTGGTTTTGCCGTGGAGGGTCACAAATCCATATTATTTTGAGCTTGATAGTGTCAGCCACAATGATTATTCAAACATTCAAACAGGTTTGTAAGATCTCAAGCACTGATGCACTGGACTGTAAATCAGTGGCCCTGTCCCTGTTCACCTTGTATATTTACATCAAAGTCCTTCTCGTCCTCCCCTGCGATGTTGGTGGCGATGCAGGTGTAGCGGCCTGTATCTGACACCTGAGCCTGCTTTATCTGGACGATACGGCCGTTAGCTGTTACTGTGATGCGGCCAGCTGCCTTCAGGATCTGGTGAGAGAAAACAGACGGTGAAATAAAGACAGAAACACAATGAGACTGAGGTCATCAATTATATAGATACATTATATTTTAAACTGCATGATGTTATATAATATATGTGTATATGTATGTGTGTGATACTGACCTGTCCATCCTTGTACCATTGTAGAGTAGGTGTAGGGATGGCCTGAGCCTCACACTCAAGCGTCAAAGTGTTGTTCACTTTTATTTTGATCTCTTTGGGGGCAAATCCTTCCCCTGCAATATTGTCTTTATTGATGATGGGGGGAACTGTGGGCACACGTACATACTCAATACTTTTGTCACGTACATACAAAATCTTTGCCAATACAAATTTCATAAGACTGATACTGACTAAAATAATATGATGAAAAAAAAGATAATGATGTCCGTTATATATTAACAAAATAAAAATTAATCATTAATAAAAAATAGAAACATAAAAAAATAAAAACAACTACAGTCCAGCCACATTTTTCTACAGTTTGCCCATAATATCAGCTTGACGTTAAGCGCCTGCACTTACTATACACTTTGACCTCGTAGTTCTTCAGGGCCTCTCCGGCCTCGTTAGTGGCCACACATGTATATCTTCCAGCATCCTCTTCCTGGGCGTTTAGAATCTGCAGTGTACGTCCTCCTGATGAAGCAACCACAAATCATCAGATCTTCCCAATCAACAGACAGGCAGACGTATGATACGGTTGTCATTTGTAATGCTCTGCCACTGTGCTTTTCTCCTACTTTTTAAACAGTTTATCTATAAGCACTCATGAATTTATACCATCACCTACTGGCACAGATATATACAGTACTGTGCAAGAGTTTTAGGCAGGTGTGAAAAAATGCTGTAAACAAAGAATGCTTTCAAAAATGGAAGTGTTAATCATTTATTTTCATCAATCAACAAAATGCAGGGGTACACTTGCACACAGTTTTTGAAGGAACTCGGCTGGTAGGTTGTTCCAAACATCTTGGAGAACTAACCACAGATCTATAATCCTATAATCCTACAAAATAATATAATGGCTATAATCCTACAAAATCCCTGACTTTGTGCAAGTGTACCTATAAGAATTGATGCTGGTTTGAAGGCAAAAGGTAGTAACACCAAATATTGATTTGATTTAGATTTTTCTTTTGTTCGCTCACTTTGCATTTTGTAAATTGATAAAAATAAACAACCATTATTTATATTTCTGAAAGCATTTTCTTTGTTTACAACATTTTTTCACACCTGCCTAAAACTTTTGCACAGTATTGTATACATTTATATATATATATGCTCCTTTAAACTGTATTTTTATAAGTAATAAGGCATGTGACCTGGAAGCACTCGGACGTTGCGGCTGGACTCGAATGGCGTTCCGTCTTTCAGCCAGGTGATGATGGCAGGCGGGTAGGAATGGGCCTCACACACCAGAGACGTGGGGCTGTTCAGGGTCACTGTGACCTCCTCTGAGGAGCCTTCTGATCCCGAGTCAGCAATAGTGGGAGAGACTAGGGAAGGGAGACGTACACTATGATTTTAAGAATCTCTTATCTCTGACTCATTCTGGCATTCCACATAACTTCCATGGCACTGTATTTATGTATTTAACACATCACAAAACTCTTACCCTGGCTTGCAGTTTGACTACTCTGTGTTTTGGTAGGCTTGAAAAATGCATTATATAAAATTATTATTATTATTATTATTATTATTATTATTATTATTATTATATACAAATAAAAATATAAATAAATAAAATCCATGTGATTTTTTAAAAGTCAAATAAAAATTTGTCAAAAAGCAGGCAAATTCACTGCACGCAATGAAATATTAATCACACTGAAATGTTTGTACTGTACAAACTCAGTGTTGACATGAAAGGAAAAGCCAAGGCCAAAACACACACACACACACCCAGACACACACATACCAAGAACGTTGAGGTTGAAGTGTATGCTCCTGTCTCCGGCGCTGTTGGATGCCAGGCAGCTGTACCTGCCCGTGTCGGCCACCTGGGCATCGCTGATGTGCAGAAAACGCCCGTGTGACATCACCTGCAGTCGTGCTTCACCCGCCACCTGCTGCCCGTCCTTCAGCCACGTGACCTCCGGCACTGGGTTCCCTAATCAGCACGGGTCAAAGATCAGCGAGGTTGTGTGTGTGTTTGTGTTTAAGTCAAGGTGAGTGAAGACAATGTACCTGTAACTTCACAAGTTAGGGTGACATTCTGTCCCTCTTTCACTCTCACGTCCTCCACTCCTCCCTCATTCACGATGCTGGGAGGCACTAAAGAAATAAAGAAGTATGATCATGTACTAAAAAAGAAAGTCCAGATGAAAAATAAGAACATTATTCCCAGATTAAATTATTCATTTTCAACAAACAATACACTAACAACTGCCCAGACGTACAGTATAGTCTGTAAAGTAATAATATGTATAGTTACCCAGTACATCCAGGTCGAAGTTCTTCCTGTCCTCTCCAGCAGAGTTGGACACCACACAGGTGTATCTCCCAGCATCCTCCACTGAGGCATGCATCAGTCGAAGGCTGCGCCCACCTAAAAATGAGGTAAATGAAAAAGATCAGATTGGCACAAAATCACCGCACAAACGCAGTTCAGTTTATTTAAGATCACACAGAGACCAGTTGCTGAATCCTCATTTTAAATTAAATGCCCTTTCAGAGCTAATTGTTTGATTTTCGCTGTAAAATTGTCAAGGATCTCCCCAGACTTTTGCTTTGGGAGCCACAAGGGGCCGCTATTGTTTTATTTTTAAGTTAAATTACTTGATTATTGCTTCAGTTCTGCCTCTCCTTTCACTTAATTGAACGCTGCTTTCACCTGTGTTCTGTTTAGTTCTGTCTTCTTATTGGTTTTGTCGTTCTGTTTTGTCACACCTCTTGTTAAGTTCTGATGTCGGTCCACTGCTTTTTTAAGGCCAAAAACGACGTGTAACTGAAAATAAGTATTATTTGTTTATTTTTATTGGTTTTAGCTTTATGTAGTATAAAAGTGCTGAAACTACAGACATGGCTACTAGAAATAGTAAGAACTGTCTCTGTTTTATTGGCTTGAAGAGTTTTTATTATGCAGGGACATTGCATGGCTTAGTACTGTGAGGAAAGCTGAGGTTAATGCCAGGTGGAAACAGTTCTTTATCCAACTGGTATCCATCTGCATACAGAATAAATTATTTAATAACAAATGTTTCATTTTTTGATATTTTTACCATTGATTACCCGCCAACATTATAGAATGGGAAAAATCCTGATTAACTGAAAATGAAGAAATACTAAAATCTTGGGTAATTTTGAGCCAATTTGGACTCATTTTGGCCAATAAAAAGAGCTGCTTTTGGCATTCTGGGAGAGAACTCCATTTCCCACAATCCCCATAATCCCCACATTATGAAACCATTTTGCTGATGGATAAGCACGATTTCAATACTAAAACACAAGCACATGATTTGAGTTTTGTGTCATAAATTCTATATTTCAAATGAATGCAATGGATAGTACTTAAGTCAAATTGTACGTCTGCTGTAATAAAAAGGTTATTAAAATATAAGCATGCGTCCTTCACTGTAGTGCTTAAGTTTCAGTCGGAATGACATTTCACTTCTTGGAATTTGATAATATACCCTCTGGTCTGAATTTCTAAAAATGAGATGGATCATGAGCCCTCCTGAGACGCTGAAGTACCCTCTACTACTTCCTAAGATTCATCTCACCAAGTCCTAGTTCTAAATTGTATCCGGGAAAAGTTCACATAACCGTCCACATTGTTTTGTGGGGAAACTGGAGATCTCGATTGGCCAGCTGTTTAAATAAGTATCCCGATCTGCCCACGCACATGAGTCTGATTTTCATGCGCGGCTTTCTAAAGTGTTTATAATAAATAATTAACAGCTTTAAAGGGAATCAGCTGAGAAAACACTGTAAACCCTCTGAGTGTACTGCACACAATATTTCAGAATTATAAAGCGTATTAAGCTTGAACAACCATAAATATGATAAGTGTGCATCACAGTAGCTTTTGCTTTGCCCACACAGCCACAGTAATAGCTTAAATGGACTTTGACATGTCCAGTTGTCTGGTGAAGTCATAAAACAACAGTATAGGGCGTAGCTTTTTTTGGCTGCCCGCTTTTCCCGAGGCATTAATTTCGCTTTGGCACTGGATTCTCCGGGTCAGTTTCGTTTCCCTCTCTGTCGAGGTTTATGACGTTCAGATGGATGTGTTTGGATGTGATGGATGCACACACAAGCTGATGATCCCCAAGAAGCTGCTGTTTGCTTTGGAGGGACTGACCGCACATTTTTCACTCGGTTCGAACACAAGAAGCTCTGTCCCGCTGTTTGTCTTTTCAATTGTCCCTTTCCTACTGTTGCACTTGGCCTCTCATCGTAAAGATTCTGTTACACTTGACTCGTAACCAGTGGCGTCTTTACGTACGATATTAAACCTAGACTCAAGTATTTTCACCCTAAAAATGGAGGTGTTTACAGCCAAATAGAAGACAGAGTGGAACATAAATTGTGGCATTAAAATGTGGGCGTTTAAAATACCCAGTCTAGCTTTCTTGCCCATTTCAAGAAGAAAACTTGCTTAATAACGTGTCTATATTCCTTCCCAAACTTCTATAATATAATGATGCAATATAAAAATATTGCTAAGAATTTAAATCTTTGTGTGGTCCTCAAGGTGAGATATGAGGAATGACATTTTTATTATTTTTTTTTAATCTGATGAGAAATTCTACTTGTCATATTTAACATTTAATGGCTAGTTGCCTCAGCTTCCATGGACATTTTATGGTGATGTATAATAACTTTTATTAATATTTTTAATGCTATCAGTAGTACAATAACCTTTAGCCGAGCCCAAGGCTTTAACTTGGTTCCTGTGATATAAAATATTCAGGCTAAATTTGTGTATTGCTTCAATTCATCATAGCCTCTTCTGGTGTTTTTATATTAAATCTAGTCTATACTGTATATGTGACCCGATCTGCCGTAATGAGTCGGAAGTCGGCGTTCTATTTATTTAGATACGGGCCGATTATGTTGACAAACATCAAAAATATCGATTTTTTTTTTTTGGTCTTATATGAAAGAAAAGGTCAAAATTAATTTGGTCTCCAAAAAAGAAAAATCACAATTTTTGGTAAGTTTTTCAACATAATCGGCCCGTATCTAAATAAATAGAATGCCGACTTCCGACTCATTACGGCATATCGGGTCACATATGAAGGCGCAGATAAAACATCCTCCTCGTTTTTTTTTTTAAACCAAATCAGCTCACCCTGCCGTGTCCCTAACCCTTTTACGAGGACAGAACAGACTGAATTTTAACAGATTTAACATCGTTTCACAATATCAAAATTAAAATATGCAAACTGTTAAAGAGAAAATAAAGTGGTGGCGGTCAGTACCTGAAATCACCCGAACAGGACCAGACGTGCTGACTGGACGGCCGTCTTTGAGCCAGGAGATGACGGGAAGGGGGATGCCGGACACCTCGCATGCGAGGGCCACTGGGTTCCTGACTACTACACTCACGTTCTCAGTCCGAATCGTTCCGCTGATACTGGCTGGAACTACATCAGACACATTCAAAATACACACAAATTATTATTTAGTGTGATAACTAAATTAGGCAGGAGTGTTTTTAACAAAATCTTGCAACAAATCTATGCGTGTGTATATAGGAATCAAAACTAATGTCTTAAATGATTCAAATGGTTTGTTCATGAAGTAAAAATTTTGTTTTAAGCATTGACTATTGCCATTGCCATGCCATGCCATGCACTGACCATGCTATAGAATAACACACAGTTATATATTATTTTCTGAATATAACTGCATATATTTGATCATTGGATTCTTACCTAAAAGTCCTTATACTTTTTTGCTTGTGTATTGTGTATTATAGTTTGGAAAGAAAAAATAATATGACTGGACAAATAATCGTCAAAAGAAACTGGCAACAAAATAAATCAATTTTTAAAAAATCTGATTTTATTTATTTATTTATTTATTTTTATTCAGCCCTGAAAATTCCTATAAATCTAGAGGGTAGATTGTGTAACAGTTTATGATGTTTAGAAGGGGTAAATTTATAACAGAAAATGCTTAAAATTTCTTCTGACAAACAATATTTTTTGAGGGAGTTGGGGTTCCCCTGGTATAAAGCAAACAGTCCTGGCAAACCTCACATTTCACATTGCACACACACACTTACCATGCACAGTGAGGTCGTGTCTGGTGTCTGCTTGTCCGGCCACGTTGACAGCGATGCAGGTGTAGCGCCCCGTGTCAGCCACTTGAGCATTTTTAATTTGGAGAAGCCGACCCTCGTTGAGGACCTGAGCTCCCGCCCCGGTGCCCAGCGGCCTGCCGTCTTTCAGCCAGCTGACGGCCGGTCGGGGCACACCGTCTGCCTCACACTGCAGGGTGACGTCCCCCCCTCGCACCACCGCCACTTCTCCTGACCCCTGGCTTGAGGGACTGATGGTTGGACGCACTAAAGTGGGGATGAAATTAATGTTGGACTGTTAAGAAAAAGTCTTAAAAAATTTGTGTGTGTGTGTACGTCTGAGTGTCAGTTCTTTTATATTCAGATAACAATATGAATGGATACGTGTGTATGTGTGCAGTTGAATTTACAGTATGTTGTTATGGAAACAGGGAACCTTTTTGGCACCACGGACCATTTTTAATTCGGACAATTTTTCCTAAGACCCTACGGATGGCGATCAATAACAATGACAAATTTGGGGGGAAAACGTTTTTAAAGCTTCTTTCTGTGCCGCCCGCGACACAAACTGATCCACGGCACGGTACTGGTCTGCGGCCCAATGGAAGATCCTTACAAAGGGAGGAGGACTTCACTGTGTGTGTGTGTGTGTGTGTGTGCGCGAGTGTGTGAGCGTGTGTGAGTGAGTGTGTGTTGTGTACCGTAGACCTGCAGGTTGTACTCTTTAACAGCAGTTCCAGTAGCACTGGAGGCCTGACAGGTGTATGAAGCCGCATCAGTTCTCTCTGCACTGGAGATCTGCAGCTGACGTCCACCGGACAGAACACGTACACGAGAGTCTGCTTTCAGCTCCGAACCTACACATACACACACACACACACACACAAAACACACATGTGTACACACAGTGAACAAAGTAGATGGTCAAAGGTCAAAAGTCAAAAAAGTACATGATGATGATGATGATGATGATGAAGACCTTACCGTTTTTCTTCCAGGTGAGGCTGGGCGGAGGAATTCCACTGGACTCACAGACGAGAGTGATGAGGCCTCCCTCAGTTACCGTTACCGTAGAAACCTCATCAGAGCCACGGATACTGGGTGGAACTGAGAGAGAGAACATGAGGCAGAGAAAAGGGAGAGAGAAATAAAAAGAGAAGGATAATGGGAGTAAGGATGAATCATTTAACAAACACACATTTATTCACACACACACACACACACACACGGTATGTGCATATTATTCATCATGTAGGGTCCGCCCCAGTCATTTGGGAGAAGTATCACTTACAGCATGGTGCTGCTACTCTTACACACTCATATACATCTATAGAGAGGCGTTTGTTCAGCAATATATCATGACATCACCACTGACATCAATGCACCTCGTCTAACTACTCCCACCAAAATCATCACTGTTAGCGTGAAGGGACGTCCCAACAGAGACTGAATGTGTGCATGTGTGTGTATGTGTGTGTGAGACTCACCCCACACATTCAGGTTGTAGTTCTTCTCCGTTTTGCCTGCTACATTTGTTGCCTCACATGTGTATCTGCCCGTGTCCTGTATTTGGGCGCTCGCAATCTGAAAACACAAAATCATCAGAAATAGCACGTCTTTTGTCACAGATTTTTAGTTTTTAATGTTAAGTTTGGTTTAGTGATCATTTTTATAAGTATATTTACTGAATATTAAAGGGGAATAGAAATACTGGGTAAAATACAACTGAACAAGGGCACATATATAGACAGATAGATTCTGTGCATATTATCATGTTGCACCAAGAAACTAATTTTTTGAAAAGCTTTGAATAAAAAAAAAAGTTAATCTGTGTTAGGCAAACCAGAGCCAATTTTAGACAAATACACCATTTTGTGACAATATCAACAAAATATTCACGCTAGAAATTGTATAAGGAATGTCTCAGTGTGTCGCAAAAATATTGCTTTCAGTTATCAGTTTCGACTAATTTGACTATCGGAATTTCTGTTTGAGAATGAGTTTGCAATTCAAAAATAAAATATAAATCTAAAAGGATATAAAGCAATATCACTTTTCAAAAAGAAACAACAAGAAAAAGCGAGTCCCACCCTGAGAATGCTGCCGTCCTCCGAGATGCTCATCCCCTGCCTCCTGTAAAGTGTGCGTCCGTCTTTGCGCCAGCTCAGCGTGGGAGGGGGGATGGCATCGCTCTGGCAACGCAGCTCCACCGGACGACCCAGCACCACCGTGCTGTTCACCTCCTCACCCATGATGTTGGGCGGCACTGGAAACAACGAATTCAAACGCTTTCTGTGGGGTCCACAAGTGTCTAATTTTGCATAAAAACCCAAATGAACTTCACAAAGGTGGTGGAATACTTAATACGGAGCTTGCCTAGGAAGATCATATGTTCAAATCTACGCCACACTACAGTATCACTATAGTGACAGTCTCAACAAAGACCCTTAACCCCAGACTGCTGCAGGGAGACTGTCTCTGTAATTAGGAAAGCTGCTCGGGATAAGAGACTCTGATCATTGCCATAAACATAAATAGTAATCCATTTAAAATCTACAATTATTGAATTTATTGAATTTCTCTGAGTTTTGAAGTAACAGAGACTCACCATAGACATGCAGGTCGTAATCTCTCTGCTGCTCGCCACCAGCGTTCACCGCCACACATGTGTAGCGTCCCGTATCACTAACCTGAGCACTGTTGAAGGACAGGAGCCTGCCTCCTGTCAACACCTGCAAACACACACACATTTATATGTGACCCTCCACGGCAAAACCAGTCGCTTGTTGCAAATTTTCAAAATTGAGTTATTATGTCCTCATGAAAGGGCATAAATCAAGCTTCAAAACGATACCTATATCGAACGACATATGACTGAGATATCAACGTTCAAAGGAGTCGGGTTTCTCCTGTCACGCCAAGTGAGAAACGGAGAAATCTGCCTTTGAAGTTGACTATCGCCGTAGCACTCACAGACGCTTGGTGCGGTCGCGGCTACGTTTGTATTTACGGTAGCCTACGCTGCTGTGGAGGGTCACATATGTGCATACATACAAAAATGTGCATCCACAATGGAGAAATGAAGGGATTGTAGTTGGATTTTAGATGAATCTGGTCATTAAAACTGCATCTTCAAAATCATGAGATATAAGACCTAAGGGAAGTTTTTTGTGTTGTGCATCTTGCAGGTTTTAACCTGAATGCCATTGGAGGAGCTGGAGACGGGGCTGCCCTCTTTAAGCCAGGTGAGGTTGGGCTCAGGAAGCCCCGAGGCCTCGCATTCCAGTCTGACCGGATGGTTGACCACCACTGTCACCATGCCACCCTTACTGGAGATGGAGGGAGGGACTGAGAGAAAAAAGAGACAAAGGAGAGAAGAAGTATAATAATGTATATATCAACCAATTAGTGAGTTTACCTGTAAACACTGAACAGCAAGTGTTAATCATAAAAGTATTCTTAACCTAAGCCTAAACCTAACCCTAAAATGCCAAGACTAATCCTAATGACTAATTTTAATCCTAATCTGAAGCCTAAATAGTTCTAACCACAATCTATATAAAACAAATATAATCCAATCCTAAACCTAACACTAACTAATCTTAACCTTCTCCACTCCAACCCTAATCCTAAACATAGCAACACTGAAATTTATCATTTTAAACTTACAGGGCCAGTTTCCCAGTCAAAGATTAAGCCTAGTCCTAGTCTAACTTTGAGTTTGAATGGCAAATCTCCATTGGTGCTACAACTTAGTCCAAAACTAGGCTTAATCCATGAGCAAGAAACCAGCCCATAGGGTTGGTTTGTTGATTAAGCTGAGTTGATTAGTCTTGGACTAATTTGAGATACCAATGGAGATTCCCCACTGAGACTCGAAACTAGTCTAGGCCTAGGCCAATCTAATTCAAACTAACCTCAAAGCTAAACCTCACTATAATCTAATCTTAATCCTAACTCAAAGCATATAATAATAATAAACAAAGCCTAAAGTTCACCATGTTCAAATCCTAATCACATCTAAATTAAGCAAACCTAACTAAAACTAAACTCAAACCTCAACATAATATCATCCTAATTCTAAATCCACCATAATCTAATCTTAACCTAAATCTAATGCTGACATTAAACCTAATTGTGATCACTCAATCTAAACCTTATCATAAACTTAAACCTAAACAAAACCTAATTTGAACCATACATCTACTCATAACTCATACTCATAACTAATTTAACAAAAAAAAAACCCAAGCCATTAATCTAAGACTAAACATAAACCTGACTAAAATCTAATCTAGGTTTACCCTAATGTAAAAATTCTATCACATTTAGACACAAACACAAACAAACAGCACAAGCAATTGCTCACCGTACACCTGCAGGCTGTGTGTAAGCTCCGCTGTGCCGGCCACGCTGACCGCTACACACTTGTAGAGTCCTGCGTCTGCCACCTGCGCTCGGTTGATCTCCAGAAGCTGGCCGCGGTTGAGGATGCTGATCCCAGTGGTGCCCGACAGGGGGCGACCGTCCTTATACCAGGTTACAGCTGCAGTCGAGGAGAACAAATACCAACAACATCATCACCATCTCACACCTCCCAAATCCAAACCATGACTAACCAATATGAGAAACCTGTAGGTACCTGGAACAGGATTTCCCCTGGCTTTACACTGGAGCTGGATTTGATACCCCGCCAGGATGGTGTGATTAACGGTCTCTCCTGCTGACGGAAAGCTAGGAGGTTCTGTGGAACGAGAGAAATATTAGGCTGTGAGAAGAGGTTGCTTTCAGTTTTCTCGTTATAAGTCAAATTTGATGCTTTTCTCTAACGGATTTCAAATTCACTATACAGACTTCAGATTGAGAAAGAAAACCTGAGAGAGACAGAGAGAGAGAGAGAGAGAGAGGGAGGGAGGGAGAGAGAGAGGTGGAAGGAACGGAGAAGGATGTTTGTGTGAGAGAGAGAGGCTTGAGGAAGGGAGGGAAGAGACGCCTTTATGAGGCATCTTCCTCATACCGTGCACATTGAGGCGAACGTGTTGCTGAGCCTCTCCTGCAGAGTTGGTGGCGACACAGGTGTACTTCCCTGCATCCTCGAGTCGGGCTTCCTTAATGTGTAGAATTTTACCAGCAGACTCCAGCTAGAGAGAGAGCAAGAGAGAGGGAGAGAGGGTTCTAATAATTCAAATCAGGGCCTTCATTTAAGATGTCAAAGTCTTCTTATTTCCAAAATGTTAATATATTTCCACATTTTGTTGAGTTGCTTCATTCTAAGTTCCCCCCCCCTAAACTCCAAAACATATTCCTAATATTTTATTCTAAAAATCCTCTGTATTATTTAGGAGAAGGAGCAAGAGACAGAGATAGAGATCAAGTTTGAACCTAATTCAGTTCTTTTATTTAAAAAAGCTAAAGTTTCTCCTTTTTTCTTATAGTCACATCACATTAATTTAGCACTGGAAAAAAGTGTGCGTGGAAGCAAGAGGAGATCCATTCAGACCTTGAGCAGTCTCTGAGTGGTGTCGACTGGGCGTCCATCTTTCAGCCAGGTGATGCTGGGAGTCGGAACGCCGCTGGTTAAGCACTGGAGGCTTATGGGATTGTGGAGGACCACTGAGCGCTCAGCCGGACCACTGGAACGGATGGAGGGAGGAACTGTAAAAGAGAGAGAAGACAGAATCTGTTGAATCTTGGAGAATAATTTCCTATTCTATTTCATAACCTCCTTTGGAAAGAATGTTGCAAAACATCATTGCCTTCTGCTTCAGATCTTTCCATTCGAAAGCATCAAAATAATCAGTATTGAGTTTAAAAGGGACATTAACAGGAAATACAAAGTTTCAATCAGGTTTCTGGGTAATAAGTAAGAGAGTCTTCTCTATTACCTTGCACAGTAACTTGAAAACGTCTCTCCTGATCCCCCGCTTCATTGGTGGCTACACATTGGAACAATGCTGTGTCCGAGACCTGAGCACGGGAGATGACCAGACGGCGACCATTAGCCGTAATCCTCACACCCTCTCTCTGTCGTAGGGGCTCTCCATTTTTCAGCCATCTGCAAAGAGAAAGAGAGAGAGAGAGAGAGAGAGAGAGAGAATGATCAACTGTGTAGAAATATGCACACAAAGAGGTTGTGTGAGCGTGTGTGTGGGTAACCGCTTCTTACACGATGGTTGGTGTAGGTGTGCCAGTAGCGTGACACTCCAGTTCTAGAAGGTTATTGATGATCACAGTGGCATCGGTGCTTTCATCAGATCCATCAATAGAAGGAGGTACTAAAACACACACAGACACACACACAAGGATATATATCCATATTTACGTTCAACTTTGAGACCATGATCATAGTTTCACTCAGACACATAAAACTTTTGCATTGCGGTTTTAAAGTGTGATTTTTATCATTATGTAAACCCAACCAGTCCAGTTCCACCAATAAATATTTATTTTGCAAAGCAACCCAATTCCGAAAGAGATCAAATAAAAGACTACAATTTAAAATCCCAAGCATTGCAGTAAGTCATTTATATTGCATTTACTCTAATCTAGAGCGACATACATTTCTCTAATTTCAGGTACAGTCTCCCTGGAGCAACTTGGGGTTGAGGGTCTTGCTCAGGGACCCAGTGGCAGTGGTGCCAGACTTGAACCAACAACCAGCTGGTCCAGAGATGAGGGTCCTAACCACTAGAACACCACCCACTCTGCAACAGGGTTCTACTGTGTGCATGTAATTATGACCCCTTTCTTGAATCCAACCAGACTTTTAGCAGACACTCTTATCCTGAGAGATTTACACGGACAGTCCGCCTGGAGCACATGCTCAAGGGGTTAATGGTGGTAGTACTGGAGGTAGGATGGAGCTGGATTTGAACCTACGGCCTCTTGGGACTGCAGACAATTAAACTTTAAAACTTTAAAGTAACTTAGTAAGTGAGTGATGATTTATCATTGTGAACACAGCACAGCACAGCACACAGTGCACCACAACCAAATGTGACCTCTGCATTTGAACCATCCGTGAAGGAGCAGTGGGCAGTTGACATGGGCAGTGCCCACACTGCAAAAAATCAGTGTCAGAAAATAAGAAAAAGAAAGGGATAATAAGAAAGAAGGCACTAGAATCAAGCAAAATTATCTGCCAATATAGTGAGAAAATTTATCTTGTTAAGATCTCCTAAAACAAGAAAAAAAATATTTCCCTTTTTCCATGTTTTTAGCTTTAATATTCTTAAAATAAGCAAAGTTGTCATGAATTTCTTAACTCGTAGTGGAGAGCATGAGAATCTGTCCTTTCTCTTAATTAAATTTCTTATTTCATTTTAAGAAGTTCTTATAATCAGTAAATTTTTCTTAATAAGATAATTGTAACGAACATTTCTTAAAATTCGATTATTTATCTTACACATACAAGTCTAGTCAAGTAAGTTATTCTTAAAATAAAAAAAACAAGATCTATTTTTTCTTTTTAAGATTTTCTGGCTTGTTAAGATTTCATTTTTTGCAGTGCAGCAGGAGCAGTGCTTGGGGACAGTACCTTGCACATGAATACCTCAGTGGTAACTTTATCGGTCCAACCACTAGACCACCGCCCCGTCCAACACACACCTTTGGATTCAAAATGGCCCAAAATGCCGACGGATTCCTCAAATTCAACGACAAGTCTCTAGACGCTGCCAGGTTCCATCAATCTCTCGTTCTTATCCCTTGTAGTCAATGTTTACCTCATTTGTTTGTCATCCCTAATCAGTTCGGTGAGTCATAAATGGCGCCTCACGTTCGATTTCCTGCAATCGCATTCCGCCAGTGCAACACAAACCCGGACTGACGGATTGCGGACGTCTGTGGAGCAGATGTATCAGGAGAAGGGTGGCGTCCAGATGCTGAGACGATCGATGTTCGGGTGCGCAGACAAAGTTTTCTCTGGCTCTCGTGCAAGTGAGAACGGGGCACCAGAGTTACGCTTGGATTTTGGTTAGAAAAGTGATACATGAGCCTGTCAAAGACGCCTAGCAACCAGGAGTTAACGGTGAGTTTGTGAGTGGATGATGCATGATGGGATTGTACGGACTGCCCGGCAGTCTAAGCGTTATTAAAAATGCCACAAAAACGAGCCACATGAGAGAGGTGTGCTGCACCTGGGACGCAAGAGTAATGGTAGCGTTCGGAACATTTATTACAGTGATGCTGAGTCATTAGGCCCATGAAGGATTAAGTCCTGCCAAGAGATGATGTGTTCGTGTTTCTTGAACCACTGAGAGATCGTGTAAGGATTAATAAATATTACATTGAGACTGTACAACATTTATATGACCTTTGAGCAATGACACCCTGTAATCATATCCGTTCCATGACTGATCACACGTCAAACATTTCTATACTGATCACACCTGAATTAGATGAACTTATAGACAGATAAATCCTGAATCAGATTCATTCTTTGGATGACAATTATCATCCAGATCAACTTCTTTACTATCTGAAAAGGATCCATTCTTAACCTGATCACTCCTGAAACAGATCCAAGTAGATCCATGTAGTTTGATCATTTGTAAAAACCAGATCGACTAATAGCTTCTGCAACAGATCCCCTTCTAGACTTAATCCATTCATAGACTGATCACTCCTAAAACAGATCCACTACTAGATCTCATTCATAAATGGATCTTTCCTGAAACATACCAGATTCTAGATTGATCACTTATGAATCAGACTCATTCCTAGACTGATCATCCCTGAATCAGATCAATTGCTAGCCTGATCAACCCAAAAAAGATTCACTTCTAAGATTCTCAGAGACACTTGAAACAGGTCCATTTTTGCACAGATCAATCCTGCAACAAATCCATTCATAGACTGATCACTCCTCAATTAATCTAATTTACACTGATTTTAGAGTGATCTCTCCTTAAACACACTTCTTCTGAAACAGTTCTATATCCATCAGTCCTAAAACAGTCAATCAATTTGACAACAATTTTCAATCAGATTTATTTCTAGTATAATCACTCCTTAAACAGATCAACTTCCATACTGACCACACCTGAATCAAATCCATCTAATGACTTCTCAATCAGACCCACTTCTAGACTGATGACTCCCAAATCAGATCAATTTCTGGATGAATCATTCCTGAATCAGATCAATTTCTAGATGGATCATTCCTGAATCAGATCAATTTCTAGATGGATCATTCCTGAATCAGATCTATTTCTAGATGGATTATTCCTGAATCAGATCTATTTTTAGATGGATCACTTCTGAATTAGATCAATTTCTAGATGGATCATTCCTGAATTAGATCAATTTCTAGATGGATTATTCCTGAATCAGATCTATTTTTAGATGGGTCACTCCTGAATCAGATCTATTTCTAGATGAATCACTTCTGAATTAGATCTATTTCTAGATGGATCACTGCTGAATCAGATCTATTTTAAGACTGATGACTATTGAATCAGATCTATTTCTAGATGGATCACTCCTGAATCAGATCTATTTCTAGATGGATCACTTTTGAATCAGATCTATTTCTAGATGGATCACTTTTGAATCAGATCTATTTCTAGATGGATCATTCCTGAATCAGATCTATTTTAAGACTGATGACTCACTGAATCAGATCAATTTCTAGACGGATCATTCCTGAAACAGATCTATTTCTAGATGGATCATTCCTGAATCAGATCTATTTCTAGATGGATTATTCCTGAATCAGATCTATTTTTAGATGGATCACTTCTGAATTAGATCAATTTCTAGATGGATCATTCCTGAATTAGATCAATTTCTAGATGGATTATTCCTGAATCAGATCTATTTTTAGATGGGTCACTCCTGAATCAGATCTATTTCTAGATGAATCACTTCTGAATTAGATCTATTTCTAGATGGATCACTGCTGAATCAGATCTATTTTAAGACTGATGACTATTGAATCAGATCTATTTCTAGATGGATCACTCCTGAATCAGATCTATTTCTAGATGGATCACTCCTGAATCAGATCTATTTCTAGATGGATCACTTTTGAATCAGATCTATTTCTAGATGGATCACTTTTGAATCAGATCTATTTCTAGATGGATCATTCCTGAATCAGATCTATTTTAAGACTGATGACTCACTGAATCAGATCAATTTCTAGACGGGTCATTCCTGAATCAGATCTATTTTTAGACCGACGACTCCTAAATTAGATCTATTTCTAGATGGATCACTCCTGAATCAGATCTATTTCTAGAATGATCACCCCTGAGTCAGATCTATTTGTGAAAAGATCGCCATGCTGACAGTCACACGGTCTTAAATTGATCACAGAAACCATTTTTAAACAGAACACTGCTGAATCAGATCCCTTTGTAGACTGAGGACTTTTGAATCAGTTCAGTTTCTATAATTACAAGCCTAAAATGTTATCCATTTCTTGACCGATCCCGTTTACAGCAGATACTGTCCTATTCTGATCAATCACCCAAAAAACTCATTTCTAACATCAGAACCACTTCTAGAGTTTTGCAAAGACAAGGGGTAATTTCACAAATGTACCTAAAATGCTGACGTCATATTTAACCTCCATCTCCCCAGCGATGCTGGTGGCCACACAGACATATCTGCCAGCATCGGAGGGCACTGCGTTGAGGATCTGGATCTTGCGTCCATTTTCTAGAAGCTGCAGGTTCACGCTGGCCTTGACAGGAGATCCGTCCTTCAGCCAGGTGAGGGAGGGTGGAGGATGGCCCGCTGCCTCACACTCCAGAGTCAGGGCTTTACTGAGCACCACCTTCTTTTCCACAGGGCCGTCAGAACCTCCAGTGATGGAGGGAGGAACTGTGAATTATATGATAAAATATTTTTGTTATCTTTGTAACAGTTTTAATCATTTCTGAACTTTTAGGTCAAATTTCACTGATGGAACGTAGGGCATACGCCAGAGTTGTATCTGAGCCTGATACAGAGATATATAAAATTTTCTCAGACTCCTATATCAGGGTTTGAACAGAACGAGGCACTGCGTTTAAAAACAGCTAGTGAGAACTTAACATTTTTTCGTGCTCACGCAAAAACATCTCATGCAAATTTGATACTTTGTGGTGCTTACACAAAAACACCTTGCTTGCATGTGAAACTTTCTCATGCTTACGGGAAAACATCTTGTGTGCACCAAATATTTTCTCATGCCAATGCAAAAATACCTTCTGCACATGCAATACTTTCTCAAGCTTATGCAAAAACATCTTGCAAGCACACAATAATTTCTTATTCTCTCACAAAAGCATCTTGGGCTCATTCAAAACGTTCTCATGACAATGAAAAAATGCTTACACACATTACCTTCTCATGCAGATGCTTTCTCACAATCACGTGAAACCATCACATGCACAGACAATATTTTCTTGTCCACAAAGAACAACAGCACTGACCATAGACATCCAGCTTAAAAGCCTTCTCGGCCACACCGGCCACGCTTGTGGCCTTGCAAGTGTAGTGACCAGCGTCGGACACTTGCACCCGGGAGATCTTCAGGAACTGGCCTCGCTCCATGTACTGGGTCTGCCGGCTCGACAGCACAGCCTCTCCGTTCTTGTACCAGGTGACGGCGGGGAGGGGGACACCACGCACCTCACACTCCAGAGTAACCGAGTTTTCCAGGATCGCCGTGACCTCAGAGGTCATGTTGCCTCCCTTGATGCTGGGTGGTACTAAAAGGAGGACAAAACCAATGAAAGCATTTTATTTGACAAATAGTGCAGGCCAGTGCCTGGATAAGAGAGAAAATGCTGTAAACTATAATGCAGAGATGAGAACACACCATAGACGTTGAGGTTAAAATCTCTGGACTGCTTTCCAGCCGAGTTGGTGACGCTGCACTGATATCGAGCCCGATCCCCTAAATGAACGCTCTTTATTTTTAACACCTGGCCTCGGTCTGACACTTCGATGTTGGGGTCTCCTAAAAACAGCAGTCTGAAAGACAAACAAGCAGCTTGAGTTGTGAGTGTAGAGACAATAAAACCTTGCATTTCATTAAAGACTTCTTGGGGTGACTCACTTCCGGTCTTTGTACCACTGAATTGTGGGAAAGGGCACTCCTTTGACCCTACACTCGAGGCTGATCTCTTGATTGAGAATGGCTGAGATGTCACGTGACCCACCGCTTCCGATGATAGTGGGTGGGACTAGGGAAGAAGGTTTATAAGATAATAAGATTATCACAACAATTCTAACAATTTTCTGTGTATTACGTTCCATTGCTCATATCATTTGGACCTACCCAGTACGTCCAGGTAAAAATCCTTCTCCGTGCTCCCAGCAATATTAATTGCTTTACAGCTATAACGGCCTTCGTCCACTGTAGCAGTCTTCAGCAGTTTCAGAGTCTTTCCTCTCTGCAGAATCTGTACATTACTGCTGGGAACCACCTGGACATAACACAAATACAATTACAAATCTTTACAGACTTATTACTGGCAACCCAAGTACCATTTCACAATATTAACATCACACCATTAAGATCATTTCTGAGCATCAATCACTTCAGTCGAAGGACAAAATTTGTTTGTTTTTTTGTCATTTAAAGTAATGTTTTCTTCAATGAGTTAAGAGTCTAATTGGCATCAGTTGGTAGTGTAACAGTTAGGGAAGGTCGCCGGTTCGAATCCCGGACTGGTAAAGGTACCCCTGAGGTACTCATGAGCAAGGTACCGTCCCCACAAACACTTCTCCCTGGACAGATGGGTCAAATGCAGAGAACATGCCAACCCCGCTGGGTACACAAACTCACACAATCACACTCACATTCACTCCTTACAGGGCCAATTTTAGAGTTACCAATCAACCTATATTGCATGCTTTTGGACTGTGGGAGGAAAACGGAGCCCCCGGCGGAAACCCGCGCGAACAAGGGGACAGCATGCAAATTCCACACAGTAAGGCCCTACGGCCGACCCAGGGCTCTGAACTGTTAAAAATGGAGCCGCGTCCTCTCATCTCTCTGTATACTTGTACAGTATATAGCACAATAAAGGCTACTTTCACTTTGATTTTTTACTTTTTCAAAACCGAAGTTGCATAACAAAATAGTAGCAACAAAATAAGCATGCAACTAATAAACTCATGAGCAGGAAGGGCTTTATAGACACAGAAGTGTAACACAAACACTAATTCACATACATTTTTTCCAGTAAGGTGCTGCTATATTAATCTGTAAGAGGACCAGGCCTGCCGCTGATCTGCCACGATTAGCAATTTTTTTAGCGGCTCTGTTTTTACAGTGCGCGCCTTGTCCTGAGAATGATTCTCATAAAGGCCATTTTACGAGCTACGCTGCTTTTTTACAGCCTCTCTCTTGGAGCCCAGACCCTGTGATCACAGCAGACTTGAGAAGAAAGTGTGTTTTGATTTCTCATTCAGTCTTATCCCACTTCATCCCAGCACTTAGCCTAATGTTAGGCTCCGGGGACGTGGTGGCGGTGTGATTAAAATTTGACGTGCACTTTGGGAAAAGGGGAGTTATGTTTAAATATCCAGCCAAAAGGTGCTATATTACTATACTGCTTCCATAGCATTATGAGAAAGGGTATGTGTCATATGTGAGTGTAAAAAGGAGAGAATGGAAGGTTTACACACCGGGACACCGTCCTTATACCAGGTGATGACGGGCGGAGGCGTGCCGCTGACGTCACACACCAAACTAACCGGTTGGTTCATCACAATGGAGATATTGAACGGCAGGTCGCCATCTCGGACGTCAGGGGGAACTGGGGAAACCGATGAAAGACGGACTATTACGACTTTCTAGGCTTGAATTATACACACTGATAAACTGATTATACTTAAACTGATAAACAAGTTTAAAATAATCTTTAAATCACTGTAACCGGATGTAATTTGCTCGTTTTTGTCCAAGATTCTGATTGGCTGACATGGTTCTACGCAGCTCTTGACTCCGGATTTATCCTGATTTGTGTGTACAAGGATATTTTTGGAAACGGGCTCAAGTTATTTTCAAAAACAGAGAGAACAAATATCCGTTTTTGTAAATACCTGGCTATGTGTGTACGGGGCCTTAAAGGTGAATGAACGTAGCAGCAGATAAATCAATGGTAATGTCAGTACCGTTGACTTTGAGTTGGTATTTCTTCTCAGTGCTGCCGGCATCGTTAGCAGCCGTGCAGGTGTACTCCCCGTTATCCAGAGGAGACACCGAGGCCAGGATCAGCAACGTTCCGTCCTCTAGGATGGACACACCCGGCTCGTTCCCCGTCAGCTCCTGACCGTTCCTGAACCACTTAATCACGGGCTGAGGCAAACCTGCATGGAGAGAGAGAGACGTGAAGTGAGGATGAGGTAGAAGGAAGCACAGTCACGTAAGGATAGAAGGAAACAAAGAAAGGGTGATATGTGAACCAAACGAAACAATGAAAGGATTTGATGTGGTGTGTTGCAGGCAATGGTGGCGCACCTTTAGCCGGACAGGGGAAGGCAATCCGCTGGTTGGCCACTCTCTCCTGTAGAGGGCTGCTGAAGGTGGGGTCAGAAACCTCCACCACAGGTGGAACTGACAGATCAGAGCAACAATCATCAAATGATATGTAGATGCTTTTCAATCAAATCCACATAATTCCAGCAACACCAATGGATGCTCAAACCAACTCACCTTGCACCTGCAACTGAATGCTGGTTTCGTCCTGGCCGGCCACGTTGCTAGCTACACAGTTATACACTCCCTCATCGCTCAGCACCACCTGTCGCACCGTCAGAGTTCCGTCCGGAGACAGGCTGTATCGACCACCATCCAGAACCAGGCCCATCCTGTCCTTCAGCCAGCTCACAGAGGGGTGAGGAACCCCCTGAGCCACACATGGCAGGTCTATAGAATGCCCGACTTGGACCTTTATCACACGGGGGCCAGGGAGGATGCTGGGAGGCACTGAGAAGATGAAGCAAACAGAAAGACGACTTATAAGAACAGATCTTTTTTGTCTTTCTTTACAATGATTCTTTAACAATTAATTAAAATGAAGGGAACAAAACCGCTATTATTTTTGTCTGAAGCGTTTTTATCTCAGGCGTTTCCTGCGTCTTCTAAACATAACAAGAAAGTGAGTTCGCTAACGTACGGCTCAATGTTCTGCGAGAAACGACAACGATTGTTCAAAAATTGCAGCAAAAGTTGTGATAATTGGTCGAAATTTCACAGTAGTAACGAATTCGCGGGCACTGACTGAATTTGCATTAATAGCTGTGATCACAACATCGTGAAATCCTGGAGGGTCTGGCTTCATAGTGTGTATCATAGTGGCAGAGACACACGATTTCAGTAACTGGAGCTTCATTAGATCACTGTTTTGAAGCGTTTCTTCCACTTTGATTTGGAATCAAATGTCAGAACTTGCATTCGTAATTAATGTTAGAAGACAAATGTATCCAAATCCGCTCTTATATAAGCAAAGAACAGTAGGAAATAATTTCAAGCAAGAAATAATTTACGACTGCTGAAGTTATTAAAAGAAAGGCCTACATTTGGTTCTACACTTATAGCAGTGCTGTAAATTACAGGTATCCAGGCTTAGCAGGGTCTGATCCTGACGGGCACTTTTACAAGCAGTGCTGGACCAAGTTTACCTGTGGGGAACCCGGGAGAATCAGGTTCTGTTCTATTGTAATGGTTGGCTTGAGTTCTGCTCGACTAGGCAGACTGTGACCTATAGCTCAATTCAAACTGGACTGAACTGACCGGGCCAAGTTTGAAAATGTAATTTAATCCATTTTATTGGGTAAATTATGGAGGAAAATGAAAATCTGTGATATTCTCCAGCATTAGAGGGCTGTTACGTTTTACGTTGTGACATATTAATGTCCTAAAATTCTAGCCATGACACAAGTTTTTGATTGAGCAATAAACAAATAATAGCTTACTACTAGCTCAGTAATAGCGGTGTAATAACTAACTTTATGATTCCCATTATGATTCATAATTAGACCTGGTTCATCAAAATCACATTCAATGACAGACTATATAGAATTTGCAGCTTATTAACATGAACGGTGCAATTTGAGAGACTGATGGAAAAACAGAGGCTCAAAAACATCAAAATATGTATCACAGTATTTCAAAAAACATTAAAAAATATTATTTTGGCCAATGCAATGATAGCAGTACTGAAGTATCAATACTGTATCATTCATACAAACTGATCATCATGTCAACTTTCAGGCCGTTTTTTCAACTGTTTTTCAGGCCGTTTGGATTTTAAAGATCAATTTTATACATTTATTTTTATCTCTTTAGGAAAGCACAATATAACTATATTCAATGTTATTTTTAAATCTATTTTCTTTCTCAGTTAAAGAATTATAATCTATCGTCCAACTTCATGTGTTATTATGCTCCTGCTTTTTTAATAAATCGTTAATTTATAAATTAGACACAATAATACTTTAGCAAAATGGTTTGACATTTGAAAATGTTTGTATTTCTATTCAGATTCTGCTGTGGGACTTTATATATTATTTATTACTGCAAAAGAATGACTTTAGGCTTAATGTGAAAATTTGATCATATTATTTCCCTTACAGAGTCATAATTACCCTCAAATTAACTATCACATTAATTTTGTATTGGTCGTGTTTTTCATTGCAGATCCAATGTAGTAGCGACACTACGGAAATGGAAAAAACAAACTCCCTGTCCATTACATCATGATTATAACATCATCTCATGTGCAGTGCATGCTGGGACTTGGAGCAATTAGCGACCAGATTAATGCATTCTGGTCTTGAGTTTACAGTTCAACCTGCAAACAATTACTGCAAAAGCCAAGCAAAAATTAATCCCAGAAACACAAATCATCTCCAAAAAGTTGCTCCCAGCACAAATCATACCTCACCCTGGTGCTTTTAGAGACCTGGCACTGCTGCGTCATCGGCTTTCACAGCGGACGAGACAAAACAGTGACACGCAGCTGTCTGGGGGTCTGATTTAAGTCCATCTGCTGAGCACTCGCTGACAAGCCACTGCCGTAGGGCTTCACGGATTAGCACATGCTCAGACACGGCTGTTTCCTCATCCCACCATTTTTGGCTCTCACCATTAAAGGTCCAGTTGCTGTTCCACAGCTGGTTTTAGAGCTTGTTTTGTTTAATATGAACGTGAAAATTCAGTTTGTTCACCTTCTGAAGACCTATATGTTGTTCTGATACAGAAATAATAAAAGCTGCCTGAGAAGCAAAGCCATAAGACAATGTTTTTTGTGTAAATGGTCAGGACATGGAGAAGGTAGGGGTGTTGAAATTTATCGTACAATCGATGCATCGCGATCCAGACGTGGACGATTCTGCCTCGAAGCAGTGAAAGACCATAATCAATTATAACAAAGGTTTTCAAGCGGCGGTCAGCTGCTCCCTAGTGGTCCGCGGTAGCATTGCAGGTGGTGCGTGACATGCAATCCACTTTCACTACTGAAATTACTTTTAAAAAATTCCTTTTTTCATTTTTCAGAACAATGAATGCAATAATTTATTATTTTGTTAGTTCACTATTGTATGGTTAGTCCACGAATTAGTACTGAACTGAGTGTGTCCACCGTGTGTTTTACCGAGGACGCTGAGTCTGACGGACCGACTGAAGTTGCCGGCGATATTTGTGGCAACACACACGTACATGCCACCGTCCGTCACCCGCACCTCCGAGATCTTCATGGAACCTGACGGCAGCTGAGTGTGTCTGTCGGACGGAGAGGAATAAAAACGCACTTTTTATTAGTCACACACTCCGCAGCAGTCAGATGTGTGATGTTCTCAACAACAAAGCCACAACAAAAACACTGCAAAGTGCATTCACACGCTTGTGAAATTACACCTCTGAGCTCGGCGGTGGCGGTGAGCTGAAAGGGGGAGCGCGTGATTGCTGGGTAATTTGAATCTGACCGCAATCTCTCTGCCCTGAGGCTGTAGAGTGAAGTCAGGTTTTAATAAAAATGTGCGTGTGTGTGTGTGGTGTTTGGGGAAGTTGTAAATGGTGTATGATGTTTGTAGAGACTTGCATGCATGTGCATATGCATACAAGTGTGTGTGTGTGTGTGTGTTGTGCATGGTGTGTGGTGGTTTGTGCTGGCATGAATATGTGTGTGTGACTGTGTGATGTCTCTGCAGGCTTGCATGCGTGTTTTTGTGCTTTTCAGTGTGTGTGTGTGGTTTTTCTAAATGCGTGTGTGTTTGCATATTTGTATATGTGTGTGAAAGACATTCGGTTCAGAATTGCAACAAATAGACTACACAGATAGCAAGACGTGTGTGTGTTGTGTGTGTGTGTGTGTGTGTGTACCTTGGAGAATAGGGGGAGATGAGTTGCTTATCTTTAGCCCATGTAATGACGGGAGGTGGGACGCTCTGTACGTCACATGGCAGTGTGACATCTTCACCCAGTTTTACTGACAACTCCAACAGCTCACCTGCAGTAACCACTCCTCCAGCACCTCCAACACTCGGCCTGGGCCTCACTACACACACACACACAAATCACGGATATGAGATAAATGCACATGTGCAGACTTTCAACACGAGAATAAAGAAAACTTACAGCAATGCAGATGCCCCGTTAAAAAAAAAGAAAGAAAAAAAAAAGTAGGAGAATGAAAAAATACAAAAATAAAGGAGTGTGTGGCGGTGATCTGTGTGCTGTAGACATCAACGAGCATGACTGGAGGATGATAGTATGAACTGGGAACACGAGAGACATTCCAGAGAACACAGGAACAGCAATAAGGACATGTGGAGAACAGATGGAGAGAGAGAGAGAGAGAGAGAGAGAGGGGTGGGGGGAGAAAGAGGAAGGAGGGGAGAGAGGGGAAGAGGGAGAGGAGAATAGAAATAGTTATATTGGAAGAGAGAAAAAGAGAAAGAGAAATAAGAGGAACAGAGACAAAAATGAAGAGAGACAAAAAAAAATAAAGAGCAAAAAAGGGAGAGATATAAGAGAGACAGGAAAAGAGAGCATGTGAGTATGAGAAAGAAAGACAGGTATTCAGATATAGAGAGAGTGTATGTGTGTATGTGAGAGAGAGACAGAGAGAAATCAGTAGAGAGAGGAGAGAGAAAGAGACAACAAGAGAAACAAGGAGAGTCATAAAAAGAGTTAAAGAGAAATAGAGATGGAGAGAAGATGTGTGTGTGTGTGTGTGTGAGACACAGAGAAAGAGAGAGAGAGACGGGAGTGAGGATGAGAGAGATAGAGAGAGGGAACACAAGACACAAAAAGACAGAGAGACCGAGAGAGAGAAAGAGAGCAAGGGCGGATGAGAGAAAGAGAGGAAGAGAGAGAGAGACAGAGATGATGATGTGATGAGGTGGGAGCTCGGACCGTATACAGTGAGCTGGACTTTTCTGGAGCTGTAGCCCGCTGCGTTTGTGGCTGTGCAGCTGAACTCTCCTGTATCGTCTCCTCCAGGAGAGCTGATGTGCAGACTGCCGTCTTCCTCCAGAGAGAACACACCACTGCTGAGATCCACCAGCTCCCCACGCTGTCTCACACACACACACATACACACACAGTCTATGTATTACCATCTTTGTGAGGTCCTTCCATACACTCCCATAATGACTAAAGTACATAATTTTACAGCTACACCTAATCCTAACCCTAACCTTAACCTCAGTAACCAAAAGCACATCTTTTACCTCTTTTAGTTTCTCAAATAAAACAAGCACATTTTCTATAAAGTCATTTCTCCTCATGGAGACCTCTCGAATGTCCCCACAAAGCCCAAAAAAACAAATAAAAGTGATTTTAAGGGACAAAAGGTCCTCACAATGCTATAAATACATGGCCACACACACACAGTGTTGGCTCTATCACAAGGTATGATATGACCGGCATCCACTAGGTTTTTTCCAATGGTTTCCAGATCATTATTGATAATGAAGGCATCTAAACAGGATTTTTGGCATAAATTTGGGGCAGATGGTGGCATAACGGTAGGGTGTTCGCCCTCTGATCAGAATGTCCCAGGTTTGAATCCAAGACCGGTAAATTTACCACTGAGCAAGCCACCGTCCCCAAGCACTGCTCCCTGTTTCTCTGCCCTTGTTAACCCTTGTTCCCTCACGGATGGGTCAAATGCAGAGGTCACATTTGGTTGAGGTGCCCTGTGTGCTGTGGTGTGTTCATAATGACGAATAGTCACTCACTTTCACTAACTAACGGTTAGGGAGTTCCCCCCCGTGATCAAAAGGTCTCCGGTTCGGATCCCAGACACTCTTAAGCAAGGTACCGTCCCCAAGCACTACTCCCCGAGCGCTGCTCCTCTACGTCACCCGCCCACTTCCCCTTCCCAGATGGGAGAAATGCTGTGCCGTGTTGGGGTGTGTTCACAATGCCAAAAAGTCACTCACTTTCACTTTAAAACGAGAAGTGGTCTAGCGGTTAAGATGCTCACCTCTTGACTAAGAGATTGTGGGTTCAAATCCTATCTCTCCATCACTGGGATCCAGAGCAAGACCCTTAAGCCCAAGTTGCTTCGGGGAGACTGTCAAATTATAAATGGAAGTCACTCTGGATAAGAGCGACTGCTAAATGTCGTAAATGTAAAACATCGGTGAACATCAAAACTGCATCTATGGGTTTTAAGAACAAATTTCTTCTTGAGCACGGTTGGTGAAAGCTTGTCTCTGCGATCAGAGTTCCCAGGTTTCCCAGGACTCTCAGGTGAGCGCTAGTTACATCACTATGAATTCAAGACAGAATGCGTCAGGTTTCGTATAGCTTGACTGCCCTTTGACTCCACTGCTTTCTTCCAAAAGCCGGCCTACGCATCGGTAAGGGACAAACTACACACACACACACACTTCCTTTCCAGGTCCAAGTATCCCTTGGCGACTTGGATTCTCTAAGCTTGCTCTTGAAAGGCCATTGAGATATAAATAAATTACGAGGCACACGTGTTCAGATGTGACTTCAACAGGCCTCTGTCCTGCACGTCTGACCTCGTCTGAGAACTCAACTTGTGTTACAAAGTAAACATCCTTCGTAGATTTGTTGTGACACTGTGGCTAAGTGTTATGTCCATCAAATGTCAGGAAGCTGTTGATCATACCTTAGCCCAGGTGATGTCAGGTTTGGGCACTCCTTGGGCACGGCAAGGCAAGAATATGGGCGTCCCCTCGATGGTACTGAACACCTGAGGTCCATGCTGTATCTTGGGCATCACTGAAAAACACAAACACCATAAAAACATTTCATCCCTCTTTCATCCTTCTTATTTCAGAAGTCAGATCTAGAACTATTAACTTTTTTAGTCAAGTCTGGAATAAGTACAATTTTCAGAAGTCAGGTCAAGAAATGGAAATATTTACGAAGGCAGAATTAAAGTTTAATAACAAGAACTTAACATTTTCCACAAAACAAAAAACTTTTCCAGTGTACCAATCAATAACAAATAACCTTCTTTAGAATTCAGATACAAATTGTTGAAACTTTTGTAGAAACAGACATATTTACAAATGACCTTCTTGTACAAATAATATTTTCAAAACGCAGCTGTAGATCAAACATTTTCATCAAGTCTGGTCTAGAACAAATAACCTTCTTTAGGAGTTTACTTTACTTAAGGATCTACAACAAATAACTTTTCAGAAGACAGGTCTGTTTCAAAGAACATAAATAAACCACACAAAAATACTTTATTTAAAGTTGGGTTTAGAACAAATAACCTTCTTTATGAGTCAGATCTAAAATAAATAACATTTTCAGAAGGCAAACCTAGAGGAGACATTTTTAGAAGTTGGGTTTAGAACAAATAACTTTCTTTAGAAGTGAGATCCAGAAGCCAGAGAACAATTAGAACTAAGATTTAAATCAAATGCATTTTTCAGAAGTTGGTACATGTCACGGCTCCTCTGGACTTTGGCCAGACAGTGCCCCCTCGGAACCGGTTAAGCGGCATCAGATGCTGCTTTTTAAGTTGGTTTGTTTAATTCTCTGGGTTCACCTTCGGTGCTACTCCTGCTGTGTCTAGTCCACCTTGTGTGTCCTCAGTTAGTCTTAGCTTTCCCTGTTAGCTTGCTCCTCACTTCCGGGTTTCTGTGCCTTCACTTCGTGCCGCCTCGCCAGCAGTTCACTCCCCGTTTAGAGCGCACCCCACTTTCGTGTTTGCTGTCTGCACTGCGTGCTCCCTACCCAGTAGGTTAGTGTCTGTTTAGAACACCCCCGCGTGATTATTACTTTCACCTGCGTCTCGTTTACGTCCAGATTGGGATTGGTGCACTCACTCATTTGTTCAGTTGTGTGGCTTTATTTAACCCAGTGCGA
Organism: Distichodus sexfasciatus; assembly: GCA_032718565.1. Classification (NCBI taxonomy): domain Eukaryota; kingdom Metazoa; phylum Chordata; class Actinopteri; order Characiformes; family Distichodontidae; genus Distichodus; species Distichodus sexfasciatus. Next base: position 109,691 of record JAVGVS010000302.1, on the reverse strand, counting down.
CCCGTGTCTGTCGCCCTCATGACTTATGTGTGGTTTGTGTTTTTGTTCTGTGTCAGTATTTATCTCTCACCCGTGTTTCTTGTGGTTTTTCCCCAGGCTCGTGTCTCCCAGTACAACCCTGTCCGGTCAGGCTGCCCAGTTTCTCTAGTGCCTGGATCGCTTCTGTTTTGCCTCGTGGGTCTTAGAGCGTCAGGGTATCGCTCTTTCCGTTTCCCCACGGAGGATTTCCCCTGTTTAACTTATAGTACGACTAGGAGTACGAGCCCCATCTTTATTTTGACACTTTCATTGTCGTCTGGTTTTTGTCTCCGTTTTTCGCCCTGGTTTTGATTGCCTCAGTTCTCCTGTTTTTTCCCCATTTTCACCGCCATTAGGTGTACCCTGCCTGTGTCCCCCAATAAACCCTTCTGTTCTGCCTGCAACAGTGTTCTCTGCTCCCATTCCTACTGCACCATGACCGTACAAGCAGCTTTTTTTTAGATGTCAGATTTTGGAGGCAGATAAAGATCTGCGGTTGCCAGTGCAAGAATACATAGCACACAAATTCATTTAAGAGTACGACTCAGAACATAAATACCAACAGAGATGTAAACGGACTTGTATAATTTATCACAGTTTCTTGCTTCCTTTTCTCTCACCCACTTCATTTGTCTCTGTCTACTTCACACACATAACATGGAAATCTTCACTGTAACATTTCCTGCCCAGAGCTGGTGAACCCGCCTCTCGCCTGACCCACTTTCGGACCCCATAAAACCCTCGTTTCACACGCCACACAGCGGATCCCCCGTCTGAGAGAGTGGACTGGTACTCGGAGTGAGAAACTGGTTCCAATAACAGGGATGCGAGCCCATTTTCCCTCCTGCTTTCCGCTGTTGGCTCGGTTGGCCTGGGCACAGCTGGTTCTGCTTTCACTGAGCTCTGACTCAAATCAAATCTGCATTAATGACAGGGAAATACTCTCCCAGAGAGACCAAAAATGTGTGTGTGTGGGAGCGGTAAAGCGAAAGATGAATAAAGCGCTATTGTACACAGAAATTCAGAAGAATTAGTGTAAAGACTGTGATAGATTACAGTCTTAGTCTTAGCAGGTCGGCAAAAATGTTTTTTTAGACGGCAGGTCCAGCACAAATAAACTCTGGGAATCCAGATCTACAACTTTTTTAGAAGTGCTAAAAGCAGATCTAAAACTTTATAAAATAAGGATGTAGAACAATTACTTTTCAGAAGAGAGGTCTAGAACCAACAACCAACTGTGAATAACTACAATAGATTGTCATTTGTCATTGTGAACACGTCACAGCCCAGCACAGTGCACCACTACAAAATGTGACCCCTGCATTTGACCCATTAATGAATCAGCAGTGGGCAGCTTTTAGTCAGCGCCTGTGAAGCTTGCTCATGAGAACCTCAGTGGTACCTTTACCGGTCCGGAACTTAAACCAGTCACCCGCCGATCACGGGGCCAACCCTCTTAACCATTATGCTACCAACTGATTAATACCATGTTTACTCACTGCTTAGTGTTAAACAGAAATATTCAGGTATAAATATTAAAGATAAAATCTGAAACAGGAACTGTGCTGAAAGACTCTGTTGGACATTGTCTGCATGTAACTGCTGGATTCAGAGCAGTGTTATCATGCGTTCCCCGGACACCCATCAAAATATCTCGGAGCAGCACAAAGGACCGCGAGTTCAGAATCCAAGATGGCTGCTCAGTATAAAGAGTGTAATAAATGCTGCGATTTTTTAAAATTTTTGTAGCACTTTAGTGTTGTTTGTATCTAACCTGGTCAGCTGTGTACATAATAGTGTTGTTGTAGTCGATAGACGTGTTGCTACGCTCATGTTATAAGTGAAATACCGTGTTACGTGTTGTTTATAGAGTGGCGATGCTACCTTGGCTCATCGATGTCGCTAAAACTAAATGATTAGCCCAGGTAGCCGAACAGAAAGGTGAACAGGATCAGCAACTTGAGACGGAAAATTCGGATAAAAAGTGTAGATACGTTAGCGTCAATAAAGAGAAGCCTCTTCTGTCCGAGTTCATCTCTTCTGTGGCAAATGGATCGCGTCCAAGTCGGTTTTTTACTGTTTTTAGCGGATGTGATGTAATCTCGTCAACTGAATCTCGGATCCAAAGGCAAACAGAACACACCACAGTCACATTTAATGTACTTTTTTGGTTAAATAAAGCTTTACTTCTTTTTTATCCTTTGGCTGTGAGTTTAACTTTTTTTATTGAACTCTTTCCAAGAAACGGCCAGGAGTATTTGATGACTTTAAAGTTGCTGTTATTATGTGATGGATATAATAGAGAATCCAGCTTGTCAGTCACATCATTCAAGAAAAAAAAGACATTTACAACGGATCTGTGATGCTACACGTGTGTCTTACCGTATACGTGCACGCTGGTGGTGTGGTTGCTGGATCCTGCCACATTTTCAGCCACACAGGTGTAATCTCCTTCATCTTGAACACTCACCCGCTCTACATGCAGACTGCCATCACGACGAATACTAGCATACGGGCCTGACTCCAACTATCACACACACACACACACACACACAGAGTAATGTAGGCATTAACACGTGATCCAAGTACAAGTGTGAACGCACTGAAGATGCACTAAGGATGCACTGAGATCTGATCACTCGGACCACGTTTGTCGTTGGTCTGGACCACATATGACTGTTAGCAGTGTGAACCTTGATATGACTTAAAAATCTCATTCTCTACATCTGCCAATGGCGGACATCATTCCTACATTCTGAAGCATTTACGTGTATTTTTGGGCATATGCCAAAAGGTGCCGGGGTAAACATGGATTAAGTGTTTAAGTATCAGCTGAAAATGGAGGTAATGTGTCCTGACTCACCAGAGTGTTTTCATGGAGCCAGTGTCTTTGAGGTAGAGGGTTTCCTGCCAGCAGGACGCAGGGGAGAGTGAGCGGCTGCTCCTCTATCACATTAACCACTGTAGGACTCAGAGCTAGGACAGGAGAGACTTTAAACAAACAGAGAAATACAGACAAACAGACATTAGTTCACTGTAAAAACGGCGAGGAGAGGCCATTCTCAAATTACTGTGAATCTAGCCAACCACCTACCCATACGTCCAAAATCTGTTCCTAATTCAAAACCTAAACTATATCAAATTCTAGTCCTAAATGTTAACATACTCAAATCCAAACCACAATCCAGTCCTACCACTAAATCGAATCGCTTAGCCATAATCTGATTTTAACTATAAAAATAAATCTTTGGATAAACTATATCGCATCAAAAGTCTTGCGTTTTAAGACCTATCTTAAATAACAACTTATTTGTCCAAATAAGTAATTTTACTAGCCAAAATATTTTTTATCATGTGGTCAGATATCAAATATGACACACACAAACATTACAAGTGCTCCCTAGCCCTCCAGTAGGCACATAAAAATAATGGAACTCTTTTACATTTTATTCTGAAAACACAGGTAGCTTTGGGCTGGGGGAGCCAGTAGCTGATTAACGTCAGCATTGAAGTGCGTCCAGCATGCCTGAGGGGCGAGAACTCAACCTGCAGAGTTCCAGAAAGGTCCGGACAGACTGGAGCGGGAGCTGCCGCACTTTGATCAGACTTAAATACATTTGATCGCAAGCGTTCCATCCATTCTTTAAGGACAGAGCGGAGATGAACCTCCTAGGAAAGGTCTTCTCTAAAAACACACTGCAAATCCTCTAGAACGATGCAGCCTTATACGCTGAAAACGTACCCACACACCAACACACACTTATATTTTTCAAGCTGGTTCATGCCTCACTGCGACCTTTGCAAAGTCTTTAATTAAAGGCTTCAGTCATTATGCACATTCATATATAACTTATAAATGTTCCACCTTCTCACTGCGTGTCAACAATAAAAATAATTCATCTGAGGAGACATCTTAACAAATTTAACTGTAGAACTGAATTCAGATCAAAACCTGAAATTACAGTCTAGAAACATTTCATATGACTTTTAAATGAAAGAGGATCTGATTACAGGCAAAAAGCACTTTCATGAAAGTGAAAATTATCTGAGACTGTCAGAAGTTACAATCTCTCCAAAAAGAGTTTAAAAAGTCTCACAATTCCAAGTGACAGCTTTTGGGAGGACAGGAAAGAAGAGTTTGGAATGTTTAAAGTATTACAGATTAAAATGTGGATTTCCAGACAGGTTATACTCAAATTAACCCTAGAGACTACTATTCATTCTTAACGGGGATTTTGTAAAAGCATTTTGGTTAAAGAGGGAGAGAGACAGTCTTACCCAGCCCTGTGACTGTAACTCTGACCTTGGCTTGGATTTTACCAAATTGGTTTTGAGCTTCACATATGTAGGTGGTGTCGTCTTCTACCCAAAGATCTAAACAGAAAGGCCACAATTAAGTAAAAAAAACAGCCAAAAAGCGCAAAAAATATACATTTTCAGAAATATAACTGCGTATAAACACGTGTGTGTCCTATTTCCTAATATGGGTAGTCACTGAGGAATGACAAATGCCAAATACTCACTGCTGATTAGCAGGTCTCCGCCCCGTTGTTGAATGACAGTGCTGTGGCTATGGTGACGGCTAAAGAGGGCAGAGTTGTCCTCTCGTCTCCAGGTGAGACGCGGTTCGGGGTGGCCCTGGGCCTGGCACGGAAGGGTGATGTTGGAGCCGATGTCCGCCGCAACGTCCGATGGCTGCTTTATGAACTGAGGAGCAGCTGGTGGGCAGAGGGGGTCAGACAGAATAGAGATTAAACCTCACAAACTTAAATAGGCCAGTTTCCTGGACTATGATTAAGACTATGACTAGACTGGCTGTGAATTTTAGTGCTGAATCTCCACCAAACCTGCAGTTTAGTCCATGACTAGGCTTAATCCATGTCCAAGAACATTATTTGGACAAAAATACTGGCAAATATTTTGAACGTTAATACACAAATTCCAGCAACATCCGTGTGGCTTTTAACACGCTTGCAGCTATATCAACAGACCCTAACAAAATATTATGAAGTGATCTACTTTATTTTTCAGTTCCACAAAAGCCTTAAGTATTAATATTATTAATATTCATAAAACATTTTTACTAGCACAACAAAAAAACCTATAGTCAGCTAGTTTTACCCCAAGCACACACAACTTAATGCAGGGGTCTGAGTGACTCTAACCCCGCGTTGGAGACCAAGGTGGCGGATTTGAATCCCGGAAGAGCCTAAAAAACACTGTTGAACCCAGGAGGAAGATTTTTTACTCCTAACCCTAGATGTTGCTCCAGAGAGACTGTCCATGTGATTAGGATATTTGGTGGTAAATGTAAATTCTCACATCCCACGTCCAGCGTGATCTTGCCCTGCGCAGTTCCTGCCAGATTGACTGCCACGCAGATATAATCTCCAGCATCAGCATCTTCGGTCTGACGAATGCTCAGAGTTCCTCTCTCTGGGTCCATAGTCACAAACATTGAAGCTTTCACCTGCTGGTCACCTAGGTTTAAACAATTAGGATTAGAATTAGCCGAGGATTTCTACCAACTGCCATATCACAACGACTGTCCATCTTAAACTGTATATGCTAATTAATCTTTGCTGGCAGATATATTTAGCATATACATGTCCATTTAATATTATGTTAAATTCAAGTAATACCTCACCTTTGTACCACAAAACGCTGGGCTGGGGAATTCCTGTTATTTTACACTCCATAACGACTGTCTGCCCTAAACCAATCAGCAGCCTGCTTTGGGGGACGCTCACCTGAGGAGACTCTTAGGGGTTAGAGCAACAGTAAGAGTTAGATATAGGTATTTTTTGGTTAGATAAGATCAGCTCTTCCTGTATAATTTGGATTGATTTCATTGTAGCACCATGTGAACCTAGAATGAACTAGAATCCAACAAATATACGATTTTTAAAAGCAGTAACAAGGTTCATATTTAAGAATTTACAAATGTGAAATATCAGTTGATAATCAGGTGGCACGGTGGCACAGTGGTTAGAGCTGCCGCCTCACAGTGAGAAGGTCCTGGGTTTAAACCCCGGGGAAGGCCGTAGGGCCTTTCTGTGTGGAGTCTGCATGCTCTCCCCGTGTTCGCCTGGGGTTTTCTCCGATACTCTGGTTTCCTCCCACAGTCAAAGGCATGCGCTGTAGATTAATTGGCGACTCTAAACTGGCCCCGTAATGTGTGTGTGTGAGTGTGTGTGTGCCCTGCGGTGTGTTGGTGCCTGCCCAGGGTTGCTCCCTGCCTGTGCCCGTAAGTTTCCGGTCCTGTCAGTTCGGATTCAGCAGTTCAGATAATGACTGACTGACTGACAGCTGATAATCATAGTTAAAAATGCTTCTTTGAAAACTTATTCAAAAAATGATTTATCATTTGTAATACAAAATGTCTGGAATTGTTACATGTCAGCTGATAATATTGGCATGCTGATTTACCGGTCAGGCTTTAACACTCACTATTTAACCAAAAAACCTCAAACTTTTATAATATTAGACTAAATCTTTACTTTATGTTGACATACAACAATCATCTTGACAGTTTATAAATTTGAAGTACTCCACCATTTATGGCAGCAATTTCCTTCTTGGTTTTTTGTGTTTTTGTTGAATAGTTCCAACTATTCCATATGTACTAAATATCTCAATGTACTAACCAATGTAGCTGAGAAGTGCAATCTGAGTGTCAGTCCCGGCCACATTACTGGCCAGGCAGCCGTATGCCCCGGCATCCTTCCGCACAGTGTTCTTAATGACCAGTGAGCCTTCTGGAGTCATCCTGTGTCTAGGGCACAAGACAACAAGAGTCATCAAAAAAGATCTTTCTTCATACTGTAATGCTTGGGTTGGGTGATTATGTAAAAAAAAAAGTAAAAATTAAAGTAAAGGCAAAAAGATCTTGACCTCTAATGGCAGGGCAAGATGAAAGAAATGGTACATACCTACTGGAGCCGATAATAAACATGTCGTTGTGTGTCCACACCACTGCCGGAGTCGGGTAGCCTTTAGCTGAACACCTGATCCATACTTCCTCTCCCGTAGTGAAGGTCTGGTTCTGGGGGTTTACAGACACCACCGGTGGAGCTGGATAGAAACAAAACATTCACTCCTTTCATCAAATTGGTCAAACTTGCAGTGTCCACAGTGAGCGCTAGGGAATACTTTAATGGACTGTAAAAAAAAAAAATTCATAAGACATCCCATAGTCCCTCTCTTCTACAATGCATGAGAAAGGTGTAAATCCTTCATTCCACCCGCTACAGATGCACCGAATTTAATTTGCAATGTGCAAGTCATCCTGAAAACCCATTTTTGCTCCTGATTTTTCCCGACCGCCAAGAGGACCTCCGGAGGCCCATCTCTCAGCCTCTCAGTTCTCAAATTTCCAATGACCGTTACAGCCTTACAAACTGCTTAGCCTACCAGAGCTGACAGAGAAAAGGATTTGCACCTTAGATTTGCACGACTGAGAAAATGCTCCAAGAGAAACTGCAATATAGCAAAAAGCAACAAAATAATAAAGAGATACTCCCTCTGAGATTGAACTAATCTTGTAGTGAAACGTAGTGTAAATGGTGTTTTTTTTAATGCTAACTATTTCAGGCACTATTTTTTAAATAAGCAATACTATAGTCAGAAAGATATTTTGACCTTGGCTTCATTTATTAGAATCAAATTAAAAGCTCAATAATATAACAAAGTTAGCACAATTTCACTTTGGTATAAATACATTAGTCACTTCTCTTACTTTGGGCTTTCCCTGCTAACTGGTTTAATGAACAAAATCTAAAGACAAAACTATGCTTTATACAACTGTAATTCATAACTACGTAACTTTTTAGAAATAGCACCAACTATTACCGGCTCTTCTGCAATACTGGACTGAGATAAAGTTTATTCATTAAATTTGTCAAGCTCTTCATGAATGACTTCCAGCAATATGACTGATCTCTTTAACATCCATTCTACATCTCGAACCCTACGGTCTTCTGATCTGGTGTTTTTAGGTGGCGTAACGGTAGGGTGTTCGCCCTGTGATCAGAAGGTCGTAGGTTCGAATACAGGACCGGTAAAGTTACCACTGAGGTATTCACGAGCAAGGTACTGTCCTTAAGCACTGTTTCCGGGGCGCTGCCCTTGTTAGCTGCCCACTGCTCCTTCACGGATGGGTCAAATGCAGAGGTCACATTTGGTCGTGGTACAACATGTGCTGTGCTGTGGTGTGTTCACAATGATGTTCACTCACTCTGGAGGTCTAAAAGTGTCTAGACTTTTTCCATGACTGCTCAAAGGTTTACAAAAATGTATGTTTTAATCTCTGTGCTCCTTAGTCTGTTACTGTGCAGTGCTTATGGTATATAACAAATAGTACATACAAAAACAAAGGTGTGTGTGCATGGATGTGTGTGTCTGTGTGTGTATTAAGTAGTACGAAAGGAACTTTTGGGCAATTCCCTCTGTTCTTTCCAGGCCTTTCCTATGTCAGTGTCAGCAGTCCCACTTCAAAGAAGGCCATAATGACTAGGACAGGACAGGAGTCCCAGCAGGTGGTGATTACACACACACACTCACATAGTGTGTGACAGCTGTTTGAAAGGTCTGAGATTGACTACAACTCAGTGGGTTTGATATGAGGTAAAAAGTAGAAAGGCACGTGGAAAGGAATGGAAGAGGAAGAAAGGGAGGAAAATAGAGAACAGTCATAGAAGAAAAACTGGTGTCTGGGGTCAGGGAGATGACTTTATAGTAAATTGAGACACTCATCACTCTTCAGAAGGGGGAAAAATTATACAGTGCAAAAGTTCCTCCCCTCACATAGCAATGCTCTTTTTAGACCATTTTAATTCATGAAACATGGACGTTTGTTTTAGAAAAACTAAACCCTCAGGAAAGGTTTTCTCATCATGACAAGCATGCTGTCTAGACGTAGATACTTTGAAATGTGTTACTGTGTCCTTAAAGAGGCATGAAACACTCAAGCACTTGTCGTGTGACTGAAAATAATAATGGTACGTGCTACACAATTGATATAAAATTGTGATTTTTCAGACATTTTGAGTCATTTTCTTCTTCAAAATTAAACATAATCTTCTTTAGAACTAAAGATATGAGGAAAAGTCTATTTGTTTTGTCACAGTTTCTGTCGTTATTTAAGACACAGCTCCTTTTAATGTTTGAGCTCCTTTATCACCTATATCTATCAAATACTACCTTGCGTTTTACTGAAACTTCACAACCAGTTTGAAAGCATCTTTTGAAGGTGTAGTGAGGGTGGAGCGTTACTCAAACCAGCACCCATTCCCAATCAGAAGTCAGAAGTTAATTTGAGATCTGCTCCTTTATATGAATAAGCAGATGTTCATGAAGGTTTTGGTGCTTATTATAAATTTTTCAATGTGCCAAATTGTTAAAAATTAATGTTGAAAATATTTGTCTATACATTAGAGAAAAAAGTTCATAAAGTTTTCCAAACAATTATGTTCCAACTGTTTATGTACAGTGTCTAAAATCCTTGTGCTTAAATCGGATTGGTAAAGTTACTGAATTACTGTTATCTTCATAAAAATTTGGCTTATATTTAAGCAGTCATTAGATACAAATCTATGAGATATCAATAAATTTTGTTAAGATCCCTCAATGCAGACCGTAGTCCAAAGTTCAAATTTTCATCAAATTTTTTTTGCATCAACAGAGTAACAAAATGAGTTGCATTTCGATGCTCAAAATTCACACGAACTTCCTCATCCTCCCCTGAGATGGACTGCGAATTTGTCAGTAGAACTAAGGATTCAACCAAACTTCAGACCTCTGTTTCGTGTGGGGGGTGGAATGGAAAGAACAGGGCTCCTCGCGACGGGGTAGAGCGGGCCGTAAATCATTTTTGCACCTCCCATAAACAGTTAGAGCGAAACGTGGGAGCAGGACTGTGCCGAAAATGGATCTGGTGTTCGAGAGGAGTGAGAGTGGTTTTGCCAAGAGCCTCGGTCCCTGGTACCGTAAATCTTGCTGCGTCTCAGGCATGCAGGGAGCCGAGAAACTTCTAGCACTACATAAACGCTTTTGGTGGCTGGGAAAGCAGTAAATCTCATGATCGTCCTTGACTGAATTTTTTAACTTTGAGCCTAAAATAAACACAATATGCAAAGTTGGTGCAAAGGAGAATAAAAGTTTGGGCATAAGCGCTAAGAAATTAATCCCTTTATGCAAAAGAGAAAAGCATATTTCAATCATTTATGCCCAAGCATTTCCATCACTAAAGATGTTTCCGCAAAACATTACGGGCCAATTCCCCAGTCAAGGACTAAGCCTAGTCTTAGACAAGCTTTGAGTTTGAATGGTACTCCATTGGTACTACAACTTAGTCCAAGACTAGGCTTAATCCATGCACAAGAAACCAGTTTAAACCGACACTGACGCCAAACGGGGAACGGGGAACCAGAAAACAATACGATGCATTATTTCTCTCAGATCATTTCCTAGTTTAAAATGTTTGTTTTTGTTGGACTAAAGAACATGTCCACACTCTCACCTTGGACGCTGAGATAAATGCGAGCGCCGGACACCCCGCCCTCGTTGGCGGCGACGCAGCTGTACCAGCCGGCGTCGTCGTGGGTAACACGTTGGATCTCTAGGGACAGGTTAGAGGTGAGGCGGATGCGGGGGTCCGGGCGGATGAGAGCTCCGCCTCGTTGCCACGTCAGATTAAATCTGACGGTGCTGGTCACAATGCAGGTCAGCAAAGCCACAGATCCTGGAGATGCCGTTGCGTTGGATGGCACCGTGACGGCAGGTGGAGGCTCTGCATGCAAACACACAGAATGTACACAATTTCTGAGTGTGAGTGAAAGAGAAAGTGAGCTATTATTTGGCATTGTGAACACAGCACAGCAAAGCACAGCACACATTGCACCACAACTAAATGTGACCTCTGCATCTGACCCATCTGTGAGGGAGCAGTGGGCAGCTGACATTTACAGTACCCATGCTTGGTACCTTACCTAACCTCAGTAGTACCTTTACCGGGCCAGTATTCAAACCAACGACCTCCCGATCGCGGGGTGAACACCCTAACCGTTAGGCTACCAACTGCCCCAATTTTTTATGTACCCAGAGGGAAGTGATTTTTCCCGCTTTTGCATATACATCATTTCGGAGACGCTCTTGTCCAGAGCGATCTACATTTCCAAATTACAGGTCTCTTTTGCTAGGAAACTGATTAGTGTCGCTTTGTATTAATCGGCCAGCAATAAAAGACCCCCTGAAATCTGGACCAATAATATAGAAAGACCACTGCTCACTTGCACTGTGGCTTTTGCACTTGTGTAGTGGCTTTTGTATGTGTTGCTGCTTTTGCATGTGTTGCTTTTGCACCTGTGTTGTGGCTTTTGCATTCTGTTGAACCTTCTGGCCACAGTATATCACAGTCCACTCTGGGAAGCAGCAGCAACCAATAAAGCACCACTAAAGGGCAATCGCTGTGTATTTGAAACGTATTTGGCATATATTTGAAATGCAGCGTAAGGCCTGTGTATTCAATATGTATCAAATTAGAGGATCTGACAGCATGTGATCTACGAGGGGAAGGAGGGAGAGTGATGACGGATGTGTGGATTAGCATGAGAGGGTAAATTTGTATAGACAGGCACATAAATTTGTCGGGACTTGGAGCACATTGTCGAATAACTTTCCTTATCAGGTCGCTGGCAGCAGTATCGGGGAAGTAGATTTGTATTGAATCCAGATACTACTGTGATCTAAATAAAATGCAGAAGGGAAGGAAACACACACACATTATGTGTCTCTGGAAACTCTTCCCCCACCCATACTCTCCTTTCCCAACTCTTGTCACCGTCCAGAAAAGATTCCTTGGAGCTGAAAATGTTTAATTATCCTAAAGTGTCTAAAAGGGATTCCAGGAAAAATCCCAGCTTCTAATGTTTCGGAGGGATAACGAGACACCGGATGCTTCAGTGTCAGCGGGATTTGGTGGCTGAGGCAGGCAACTTCAGAGGTGAAAGGAGAAAGGATGGGTGATGGGGAAGGAAGACAGGGCGTCAGCGTTTGCAAATAAGTTTTGCATGAGTGAAATGTTCACACTGAACTGTGTCTTTATCGGTGGTCAGTTTTGATCACAATGAACATTTTCTGGAAAAATGAATGTCGTGTCAACCCTTTTATATCGAATTCATGCATTAAAGACTTGCTCGTCAAAAACACATTGGCAAAAATTACATTAACCTTTGCAAAATGTTCCTTTTAAAGACCAACATGTATTCTGGATGTTACATACATAGACTTGCTTGAGCCGTGTGTGCGTGTGTGGATATGTGTGTGATCATTACGCCGAGCATGAAGTAAACCTGAGTCATGCTCAACAGTCCATTTCCGTTGTGGAATGTAGCCCTACTCCTGCTTGGGTATGAAAAAGTAGGCTTCCATATGCCTCATGCAAACATCAAAAGCATTTTTAAGCCATTTTACATCATTTACTTCATCATTTTTTACAGTTTCAGGTCACTTATTCATAACGGATGGCCTGTAGAGAATGAAGATAAACGGCATCCAAAAGATGGTGTAGGAATTGAGGCTTTGTAATCTGGAACAACACACGTGTGATCTATTACGTGCCATTTAGCAGTGTTTACATCGCCAGTCGTTACTCTGGTAAACCTGTCCAGAGCTAACAGAGCTTCCACGCCTCAGTTCTCTTCTGGTGGAGGGAGTTGCCATCAATGGGAACTGATTGCCAAAGACAACGATTCGTTGTGAATTTCCGAAACTGCAGAAATTAGAGACAGGGCTTTCAACTCAGTAAACTAAAAACAAACTGTTAGCACTGTTAGCCATCCAAATAGCATCTTAAATGTGTCCTAGCTGTCGTTCAGACTGATCCCAAGCCCAGTGTTTGCTGTCTTGGTTTGATTCTAATTCTACAGTTCAACTGTCATGTGAAATGTGCTAAAAATTACCTTAACTTAAGAGTGATGAAGCCTTAACTGTTGACTTCATTGTTGTTTCCAGCGTTGGGGAAGCTACCTTTAAATCTTAGCTTTACAAGCGTCAAGCTACTATTGATTACAAGCAGCTAAGCTAATGTAGTAGGGTTAGGGTCAGTACAAGGTACAGAGAAAAAGTAGCTAACTATATTAAAGCTATTTCACGGCCATGGATTCTTCTGTCATGCTACTTTGCTGTTTGTAAAACAAATGCGTTACTTTGCGTAAAAACGGCTTTGCCACTGATAGGTTTGCAGAATCGCTACTTTTAGATGGCCACTTCCCAACACTGGTTGTTTACTTTTCAACACAAGCTGCTATTTGTTGATTCAGATTTAGGGTCTCACCAGAGACATCAAGGAAGGTCCGGGCAAGTCCAGTTCCGGCGCTGCTGATGGCAACACACTCGTAGAAGCCTTCGTCCTTCAGCGACACCTCAGGAATCTCCCATGAGGCATTTGACGATTCCCTAGATTGAAAAACGGACATTGGAATGTCATGCCAAATGAAGTGGAATACCATGAAATAAGAAAGTTTGAATCATAGAAATCACTTGAAAAGCTGGTCAATGCCCAGGCGTTTGCCCTCGCGGGTGAAGCGCAGGGTGTAGGGGATGAGGCTGTCCACATGGCAGTTGATGCTTCCCTTCTGCAGGTAGTAGCCCGGGGTGCTGGAGGGCATGCTTACTTTAGGGGCATCTAGTGAAAGGGGAAATAAATTTTACGTATCTCTTATTATTTGAGACCACAGTGACTTGCTCTTAAAATATTCATTCAGTCATAATTCCAACTGGGGTTGTGGGGACCGGAGCCTATCCCGGACAATGTCTTATACCTGGTTTACAACCTTTCCCCACTGAAACCAGATTTTTCAGACAAATTGTATGATCAGGCCATATTTCAGCCCAGTTTCAACAAGAGGAAGCAGACAATATAGGACTACATTTTGAAATGTATTAGAGAATCGGACCAACTTCTATCATGTCAGAAAATTTGGCCTAATCTCACGCAGTAAAGCAAATGTCATCTCCAGAAATTCATAGTGTTGCAGCAGCATAACTTATTTGATCTCGCTTCTTCTTAATTTTAGAATACACACCATTTTTCAATATACAACAGTTAAGCAACATTAAGTCAGATGTTGATTCAAACCATAACTCCTGAGGTCTCAATTTAACGAAATCCAGATTATGTCAAGGTCTGACCTGGAACTATGCTGAAGAAGGAGACGCTGGAGAGCCTCTGGAAGAGGAAGCCATCGCGGTCGTACCCCGTTACCCGCAGGAAGAAGGCCTCATTGGGTGGCACGAACTCTGTGATGTTCCAGATGCTGTAGGGCTTGCGGTCGGGGAAGTAGCGAATGGGCAACGTCTTCATCACAGCACCCGAGCTGCTCAACAGCTCTAGCCTGTCGGCACGTGCTGGTCGCGAGAGTCCAGTGGTGTTCAGAAGGATGAAAGTGGGGATTCCTGGGTGTGTATTTGTGAGTATGAAACATAAGAGAATAGAAGGTGAATACAAATAAGTAGAAGAAAAATTAGTTAGTTATTGGAGTTATGCTGACCTTGCACAGGTCTGCTGGAGGTCATTTTGAAGTCCAGCGTGGGCTTCCTGGAAAATCCAGCTCGGAAGTCAATTGTGCTCAAACCTGTGATTCGGACCGAGTGTCGCCCCTCACTGATGGTCTAGGTCAAAAAAGGGAACCTTCTTACATAAACTTCAAGAGACTGTTTGTGTTTGACAATAAAATATACAAAGTAAACATAAAGCAGTTCTGCTTTTCCAGAAAATGTAGATCAGGAGTCACCAATAGATCTTTGAGACGTTCATGTTAGATCCCGAATATAAAAGGGAAAAATACATTCAATCTCGCCTATTACTTTCGGTTTTGCAAGCTTCTCCATAAGAGAAAATATGCTTTTAATTGACCAATGAGAAGTGTTCTTGCTGCAGATATTAGTGATGAGAATTCCAGCTCTTTTAAGAGATAGTTCTTATGGCACGGCTCACTAAAAAGGGCCAGCTCTTTCAGCTCCCAAGTGGCTCCTTAGATTTTTTTATTGCTCAAATTAATTTATTACCAATTATAATTATACTTTATATCAAATGTTTACTATTTCTATGACTTATTATACTCAGCATAGAACAGAGTGCTACAAAGTACAAAAACAAATACCCATTCAATTTGACAATTTTTCTGTTTTTGCTGTCTTTTTCTCTCAGTGCTTCAGGGATCTTGGAACTATGCTGAGTGGTTTGTGACCACTGATGTAAATGATTCTCAAAAAAAGCAAAATTCATATTTAGCTGTAGTGAAATATTTGGAATTTAATGCAATTAAATGGAATTGAATATCAAACGTTGTAAAAAATGCTTTAAGCCAGAGTGAAACAAAAACAGCAGCAACGCTGAATGTAATTGATAAAAACTGAAAACAATTACACTATGCCTTTTTACTTACTCATAAAGCTTAATTTGTTGTCATGGTGTAAAGGAAACACAGAAGTAAACGGCTACATACTCTCGTTCTGCAGCATAATAATGGCAATGGGAAATAAAATAAGGAGAAAACTGGATCATGACGTCACTGTGTTAACTAACTAGCCTAGATCACTTTGGATGAAGTTTAAAACGAGTCTTGTTTTTCATTTCATCACGAAAATTGCAAATATGTGGCTTGCCCAACGTACACTATGACGAAAAACAAGAAAAGACAACAAAAGAAAAGGAATAAGCAGATGAAGTCATGAGAGGACAGAGACTGTGGTTGGGAAGGAGATGAAAAGTGAACATGAAAGAGGGGAATGACGTGTAGGGACACTGGGCCTTAAGGCTGGATCACAGAACCTTAGAAAGCCAGACACCGAAATCCATGTGGTGAGAGATGGACCAAGTAGGAGAGACAGAAAGAGAGAGAGAGAGAGAGAGAGAGGAGGGTGGGATATAGACAGAAACATTGTAAAGCCTTTATTATGCTGCAAAATGGTTTTGGGTCAGGTAAAAATGATGCATTCTCTTTCTTTTGTGAGTAAATCACTCAACACTTCAAATATTGCCATATGCTGCAGAAATGTGGCCCTTCAGGGGCCCCTGGACCACACAGGGACTGTGAAGAACGTAAATCCCTCATGCCAAAATGTGTCATTTCCTTTTACAAGGGCCTGGACTCTGATTAAGACCCCATGGGGCCTGTGATAGCCTTAACAAGGATCACAAACTTGAGATCCATCATCTGCAACAGAGCAATCTCCCACATATGGGAGTGGATTCTCCACAGCTATTACCAAGCAAGGGGACAGGGTGATCTGTGTCGTTGTACACAATAACGAGTGTTTCGAACATTTCATAAATGCGTCTAGTTCATTAACAGCTCAATTGCTGCAAAAAAAAAAAAAAAAAAGCTTAGGTTGTACAACTCACTCAAGAGGTGACCAGGCTGAGACTCACAGATGAAAAATTGCTTGCTCGTCTAGAAATTTGGCCGAAAATCTGACCAAGGGCCTGAGGACAACTGACTTGGTTTCAGGTCATCCAGTAAAGAAACAAGCTTATTATCAGTCTCTACAAAGGGATCATCTTAGGAGTAGACGGTATAAACGGTATAAACGGTGTAAAAGGTATGCAATATAAATTTGGCCAACAATAGAGATTTTGATCATACCAGCATACCACTGAAATTTCCGCTCCTTGCCCGCGAAAATGACGTAATCAAGTTGCGTCAAATGCGCGAAAACCACACCACGAGGCATTTGTTTTCGGAAAATGGAGAGAGAGTGCACGGAAGAGCAGCATGTTAAGAAGACCGGTGCAATGTCCATAATCTGGACATGGTTTGGATTTAGGGTCTCGGATACTGAGCAGAAAAACATAATCTGCAAAATATAAGCTGTTGAATATGAGAGAAGCCAAAGAATGCGCCATTACTTTTCCGGCCTGGGCCCGTATGTTTCGACAAGGGAACCGCTCCGTCTGCCGCTCGACAAGCCACGTCCGATCGACGGATTTGGCCAGAAACGTCCTTTTTATTTAACAGCAGAAATGATTAAAGATTCTTTATTTGCCGCATGCTTAGTTATACACCTGGCTCCCTCATGAGACTGTGCAAGTCATTGTAAATAAAGTAAGAAATTTGAGAAAGTAAATAAATAAAGCTAAGAACTAAGTAAAAACATGAATGTAAAATATTTACATTTATATATTACATTTGAATGAAAGTTAAATTATAAGGACATTGGGCCACTTTCACCATGTGCAATTTTTTTTTTTTTAAGTTTTTGGTCTAAAAAAAGTTAAGACATTTAAATAATATATATTTACACGGCTGTAGAACTAAAGAAAACTCAATAAACTAATGTTTTACACAAACAAGGAAAGAATTGTTACTTTAATGTAACAGTTATATTGAAATTTACAGATCTAATTATATACCGCAATATATACCGTCTGTCACCTAGGGCTCAAAATGTACCGCAATATGATTTTTTTGCCATATCGCTTTTTTTTGCCATATGATTTTTTTGCCATATTTCCTTTGCATGGCAGCTTCAGCATCCTTTTAGCATATAGCCAGCATCTCTCCTCTGCACATATTCAAAACAACACAATCTCGCCTTTCTGACTTTGTCTCTAAACCGCTCAACATGAGCTATAACTGCTCACCTTTATGGACCACATGCCAGGCTCTGGGTCTTTGAGGTTGAGAACTTTGGCTGAGTTGGGGATGTGGAGAAGCTCTGAGAGTCCATCGCTGCCTCCAATCAGTTTACCTAAGATAAAAAATAACACTGAATCTATTTGCCTGA
The DNA here is from genome assembly GCA_032718565.1 of Distichodus sexfasciatus. Lineage (NCBI taxonomy): Eukaryota > Metazoa > Chordata > Actinopteri > Characiformes > Distichodontidae > Distichodus > Distichodus sexfasciatus. The sequence continues at coordinate 91,886 of JAVGVS010000302.1, read as the reverse complement.
CAGAAGAACTGCACACAAGTATTTCTTTGGAAGAGGATAAAGCATGTTGGCAAGAAAAACTTGATTTGTGTGGAAAGTAATCACATTTTCATGCAAAGCAACTTTAACAGCTTAAGAGAATAAGCAACTTATGCTGATTTCCTATGTAATTTCTAAAGCAGTAAATCAACAAAATTTTCATTTTAATTTATTTTTTCTGAGTTAATGAAACCTGAACTATACCCTGAGGGTTGCGTATCTCGATGCCGGGAGCAGGACCGCTCAGAGCGACTGTCACCTCCTTCAGGCTGGGGTCAAAGGGGATCTGCCAGGTGTTACTGACTGGATTGTAGTGGTCAGTGGAGAGCAGGTGAACTTTAGACGACTGAACGGCCTCCTCCACCCATTTTAGCACCTACATTGAATATATTGAATACCTCGACATAATCACACTCATACAGTATATAGGACATGTTCTTGACCCAAGAAGAAGCAAACACAAGAAACAAAATTGTTAATGCATGAATGTGAACACAAATCAAACATAGCATTTGGATCATGAGTAAAGGAATGTACATATCAGTCATCTGGAAAGTGATTTGTCATGTTTAAGATACTTTGGTTAAAGTTGGTTGGTTGCCGCTTAAGTTGCAAGTCACATTAAACTCAAAGAGTTTATTTAAAAGATCACATCTTCAGTGCAAGTTACACATAGTAAGTACTTATATTCAAGATAGATGTAATACATTTCCCACAACCCTGTGCCCCTTGGTAGTTAAACTCTGGAGGGCAGGTAGAGGTCAACAATGCACCTGTTACACCCTCCACCCCCTCACACACACAGTCAGGTTTGTTTTCAAGCCTAAATTGTAATACTTAATCGTAAACCTTAACCTCCATGTCAATAATCAAGGATTTGAATTTTAAATATTTTTACACAATTAGGGACATTTTGGTCCAGATTTCAAAATGGCTAAAATATGCAAAGAAAAGCTATATAAGTATTTAGTATGTAGGGTCTTGTTGTACTTTAACTGATATGAAAATCTGCAACTTGAAAGCCTGTGTTTTGCACACTTATCATCGATTCTTTTAAAATACTTTTTGGGAAATTTTGCTACAGCCTGTGAGTGCCAAAATCGCTTGAAATCGCTTTGGCACATGTTTACAACTTGTTACAAACACAGCAATAGGGTTGTGTGTTGCTGTAACATTATTTCATACAATTATAGATGTCAGTAAAAGAACCTCACAAAATACTGTAGCAAGATTTAACTGCATTTTATTTCGAAAAAAGAGGAACAAACTAAGACATTCACTTGCAAAACTGTAAATACTGGCATTATATTACGTTTACGTTTACATCATTTATCAGGTTATAGTACAAAATGTTTCATGGCCAGCATTTATGAAATATTAAGAGTTATGCCTCTGAATAAAATCTGAGATCCTTTTATGTCCCCCAAACCTTCCAGCCTGGGTTGGATTCAGACTTCAAAATGCTGGATCTAAGCGTGCCTTGAGCATATATGATGATTGATAGAAAGGTTTCTTGGCCTGTTCACAAGACAAGAATATTCTAAAACCATGTTTTCCAGAAAGTTGACGAGTGAAATAGTGGCTTGCACTCATGGCCACGCACTCTAAGGATTGGAATGCAGAGGAGATTCAGTTGATGTTCATATTTACATGACCCATGGGAGGTTGAAGTCAAATTTGGGGGCCAAAGTCATCTCGCTGGACTCATGCTGCAGACGTTAGCCTCCGCAGCCGAGCCATCAATCACTTTCAGTGGGCATTTTAACTGCTGTGTTGTTTTATTAGAGTTTTGGCTGCCAGAAACATGCTCAAGTGTGGTGTGTTTTAACAAATGCAACCTGGAGTGTGAGTAGGCATGTTCGAGTTCGATTAAGCGACGGTGGAGAAAGATGGGGAAATAATGAAGGAAGGAAGTCCTTACCTCGTTGACCTGTTTCTTGTCCAGGTGGAAGACCTGTCCTGAACTTGTGGAGGCTATTTCCTCATACACCTTGTAGCCAATATGTGATCTGTCATCACAGTCGCCAGTCAATACAAACACCACCTGTAGACACACACACATGCACATTTTGCACGCGCCATTAAGTGTTTTTTAAATAGCTTACTGGCGTATTGCCTTTTGCTGGACCCCACAGTGTGATGCTGTGGACATTTGGTCCCCTCAACAGTTGAGCAAGTAGTGTGAACACACACACACACACACATACACATACAAGCACACGCATTTTGTTCTATACATTATAAAACTAATTTAAGTAAATATAAATATAAAGTAATGGTCACAAGAAAGGCTCCTGTAAAGACTCCAATAAAGTTTAAGCCGTTTAGAAAATGAATGAATGAATGAATGAACAGTTTATTTTCTGCATGGCCATTGCTGTGGTCATTTGGTCCTCTCTATACACAAACACACATTTTTTTTTATTTGTATCTGAGTTTGTGTGTGCATTTTTTGTGGACTTTATTTTGCCAGTCCCCACAATGTCATATTACATATAGCTGGTCCCTCAGTTGTCAATCAACACACATACACTTGTATTTATATAGTATCTGAATATGAGTACACTGCGTATGTGTGTAGTGTTAATGTATTTAGGGAGTTATGAGGACCTGGCTGTTCTGTAAAAACACTTTTTATGGCTTTTATGGTTTTGTGTAGTGTTATTTATATCTATTCATTGTAGGAGTCAATGGAAGGATGTCACAAAGATAGTAATACAAGTGTGTGGGTGATTACCTCTGTGTGTTACATTTTTAGTGAACGCTATTTTGCTGGTTCACACATTGTCATATTGTGGATAGTTGGTTAGTCAGTTGATTAAACACACACACACACACACACAGCTTAAGAACCCTAAGGTTCTCCTGTAATTACCTGAGACTGCTTCTGTTGGATGAGCTGAAGGACCTCATGCGTCAGTTTGTAGTCTTTTGATCGGGCATCTGTGAAGACGTAAATGAAGGACCCTGGCAGGGAAATCTCCAAGGCGATCTTGATGGCCCCAATGCTCATCTCAGGACAATCTCCACCACCCTGTTTTAATATTAATCATCAAAAGTCACGAAGGCAAGCAGTAGACACCGAGACTTAAAACGTTTAGTATGATCTTTATTGTAAACTGCCAAAAGGCAGAAATGAAGTATAACCTCTGCATTTGACGCATCCGTGAAGGTGCAGTGCCCAGGGAGCAGTGCTTAGGGACGATACCTTGCTCACGCATATCTCAGCGTTTCCTTTACTGGTCCAGGACTTGAACCGGCGACACGCTGATCACAACCCAAACTTCATAGCCATTTCCTCTGCCAACTGCACCAAAAACCCAGCAGTACAGAGCCTGATGTTCTGGTCCCTCGCACAACCCTCTATCCCTTGCTCTCTTTCCTGGGCAGCACCCCTCAGTGAGGCATCAAGTGATCTCCATAAGAGGACTGTCTTACATCAGACACTCCAGAACTCTCATGAGATCAGAAATGCCCCACTGTCTGTGCCTTCACTGGGCAGAGAGCAAGGGTTTCCTTGTCTGCAGACAAACCTTCCAACACTATAAGGCAAGTCCACCATCTGTGTCAAGGTAGGTCAGTTTCACATCATTGTATGTGAAAGTTTCAGTACGTGAAACATGCCCTAAAGCAGAGGTCACTAACAGGCGGACCGTGGCCCCATACGGATCCGGACCTATAGCCAAAACAGAAGGTTATGGCTTAAAACCTGACGGGGCACTTCTATTTTAGCTTCTATTCCATTCTATTTTAGCCGGCACAGCTTCTGTAGTGGTGGTTTAGTGGATGTGGAAACACACAGACTATTTGCATGCAAGTAAAGCCAACCCACGTGATACCACTCACCCAATCATGTCTGTGCATTCCAGACGGTAAACACTGCGACTCTACAGTGCAGACAGAGTCTGAAGCAAGGCAAACTCACGAAAAGACGGTAAAAAGAGAAAGAAAGGGAGAGATACAGACGACTGAGCCAGAGTAAGCTGGGAAAAAGACGGAGAGAAAAATAAGGAACAAATGACGCTCTCCAAAAAAAGAAAAGTGGACAGAATAGATATATTCAAATTCAAATTTTCAAATTGTACTGAATTCATTTGATTTGACAGTCAGGTGTTGATTACATGCAACGTTGATACAACTAATAGACTACTTAAATATACATCACACTAAATGGTTAATTAAATGGTTAATTAGACTTCAGCATGTAAGACACTTGAAGTCACATTCCACTATGGCAATCATCGTCCTCAACACACTAGAGCTTTACAACTTTAGCACATTCATCCAAGATTCCCCTGTTTGATGGCCTTCCTTCCTCTGGGGAATACAGACAAATAGACACGAAGGAACACACACACTAAACAAAAAACCCGGACTTTTCTCAAAAAAGTCCTGTTTGAAAAAAGTGACGGAAAATAACAGCCAGTACCTTAGGACCACTTAATCAATCCACCTTCACTTTTCAACACCATTATGAGGTAAATACGCTGGGAGAACATTTTATGGCAAAGTCTTATGAAGAGCAATTTACTGGGAATTTTTTTGCTGGAGCAACTTGGGGTTTAAAGGTCTTACTCAGTGCCTCAATGGTAGTAGTTCTAAGGGTAGTATAGGGCTAGACTTGAATACACAATCTCTCGGTCTTATAAACGTCCAAAAGTAATATATGTCCAAGAATGTATAATTGTTGGCAATGATTCTGAACAAAAAAAGTGAAAATGATTTCTCTTTCAAACATTGCCCAGTGGAAGACAGAGTTCCCTCTTAAGATTTGGTCCCTCTCAAAGCTTCTTGCTCCAGCTTTCCAAGGTAGCTTTTCCCTTGCTACAATCAACCTTGGCCAGCTCACTAGAGTTGGGAGACGCAAAGCATCTTTGTGACATCAGATTGAAGTGGTATGTAGTGTTGCACACTAGTAATGCTGCTAAATCTGACCTCTAAGACTATTCCAGTGTCCTGGTGTCTTCCAACACACTCCCTAAAGCTCCAAACGATTTGCCTGATACACCGAACGCACTCCTCTTAAGTGGACGGAACATGTGCTCGCGTGCCAGAGACTCCCACAAACGTGCCAAAGATGCCGTCTCATGGGTGGAAGGCACAGCACCTCCGGCGGAAACTCATCGCTCAGCTTGACCGTTGGGGAAACAAGGATTCATTTTAGAAATAAATTCAGCAAAGAGAATTCTCTTTGGACTCAAGCACAGGAACAAGAACAAGGTTGTGTGTTTCATCAGACTACAACCTGGAATCCTGTTCTTAAAAAGGGGGGGGTGGAAAGGGACACCTTATGACATTTTCTTGCTAATAAAGATATTTAAACGTGAAACATGTTGTAAATGCAAAGAATATTAGGCGTCATTCACCAACATTTGTCATAATATGTCCATACGTCTAACTGAGCAAACGACTCACCTGCACATAGAGCTCCTGCAGCTCATTCTGGAACGTCTTAGGGTCCGTAGTTATAGTAACCGGCCCAATCTCTGCAGAAACAAGCAGGCAGAGAAAAAACATTAGTGACAGGAATGCAGAATGCCTGATCACATGCCAATGACCCCTCGCAGCTCATGACTCAAATCTTTTGCCTGAATTCCAAGCGGACGGCAAAATATTTACGTTGGCGGGCGGCAACGGATGTTCAAGTTCAAAGGTCACAGCTTTAACCAGTACGGCAGCGAGTTTCCTCTGAAGCGCTCAGACCCTCATTTATCACCGCAGAGCAACTTCTAAACTGCTGCTTCAATGGAATGTCCAAAATCCCCACACACACATACAACAAAAGGTGATTCATCAAAAGTGTGTAACGTTTCAAACCTCTATTCCGTTTGCCTTATGCTATACAGCTGTTTGGATAAAGAAACGCCCCGTCAAAACTTGGCTAGACAGATGGAATGATTCCTGATTAATGCACACACTTGTCAGAAAAGGGCTTTTAGGGACTCATTGATAAGCTAAAGGCTCTAGATAGGACTGTTTCAACCTAGAACGGCTCTCCACATATTGAGATTCTTGGGGCTTGCTCAAACGACAATGATTTTAGGTCAATCCGATTTTGAAAAATCGTTTTGGCCTTAGCTACATATGACACCGGTGTTGTCGATGCCCTGAAACAAACTTTTAGGAAAATGTGGAAAAATCTCAAAATGCTGCCCTGGCACCTGCACACAGATAGGCAAAACACCACTTTTTGAAAACAATGACGTCACAGTACCACGTGACCAGAAGAAGGAAGAACCCTGCTCGTAACAACCGGCAACAACAACAACAACAACAACAATGGCGGATTACAGAGCTGTGTTTGTGCTGCATGCGCTGCTCAGTTTAATAGCACTATTGCAACAAAACCTAGACGATCAACAAGATGATCAACTAAACAAGCAGCAGAGACATATAAACAGTTACACACACCAGATACTTTAAATCCACACATACCGACCTGGGATTCGTACTGGCAACCTTCTGATCATGGGGCAAACATCCAACCGTTACGCTACCAAATGTCCCTAGGGTTAGGGTTAGGAGTTAGCAGTTAGAAGCCAAAAACAATACGACAATACGACTCCAACACCCACTGAAACTACTTTGGTTTTGCTCTAAAAAATCTATTAAAAATCTTATTAAACTTAATATATTTGCAGAACATATAACATACTGTATAACATAACTTTGCTTGAAATCAAATGTTGAATTCCAAAAATACAACTACTCCTGACCTGGGCATTCAAAATCTCCCATGTTCACTCAGACCGAGTACAAAGAGGCTGGGGATGGGAGGCAAGGAGGCGCCATAGAGAAGCTCTGGCTACCTGCAGGAATGATAAAAACCTCCCAGTCCCAAAATTTCATCAATGGCATCCTTTCATCAGGGCTATCAGGGGGTCATCCTTCAGAGGAGTCACTGGCCGGTCAGTTGCAACCCCGCACATGTGATTCTCGCTAACCTGTTCATGGAACAGAGCCAGTGGAAAAAGATCAGAACAGAAACCGGCCAATGTGAGCTTGACGGATAACCTAATTTTTATAGTCAATATTAAAATGGGTTCACAAGATGGACATCATTTGAAAGTGAAACGGTGCTTTGGCAAAAATCCATTTAAAAAGGTATTAACATATAAAACTTTTGAAAGTATAATATTTTTGAGAGAATAAGAGAGGCATTTTCATTGCCTTTTCTAACAAATGATCTAAAAGCAGCTGCGGTTTTGGGAGTAGTCACCTTTGGTCATTCGGATGTTTTCATATTCACATATTTCAGCAGCACTTAATAAAATTGATGACCTCTTGCATTGCAGTCTTTCCCTGGAGACATATTAACTGTCCTTTGGTCATCTTGAATTATTTCTCCCTCTGTCCAGTGTTGCTACTCAACAAGTGCAATGGCAAAAACATGAAGCTAAAAAAAGTTTCTGAAGAATTCCAGCAATGATAATTCCAGCAGGAGCACATCAGAAAACGCATCTTTAAACATTCATTCCTTCATCAGCCGCATATCTGTGAATATGAATAAGGGCCTGTGTCCACCAAACACGTTTTTTTGCACGGAGAGTGCTCAAAACTTCACTTCCAGAGCGCTTTATCGACGCTTCGCTCAGCGCTGGTTGTTGCCAAGTTACGAAAAGCATCACTGGGCACGTCCACGTTCGTTCCTATTTCATCTAAACATTGTTAAGCGTTCCTTTGAGAGCGGTAGTTTAGCCGACATAAAAGAGATGATCTTTACAACGGACAGAAATCGCATCTTGGCATTAGCGGCAGTGTTTGAACTAGTTAGCTTCTCCAGCTGCTCCAGATACGCCGCCGCCATTGTTGTTAGTGAGTTGTTGACTGTGTATGTCCCGCCCCTTCCTCAATTTTGATTGGCTAGCAAGAAAGAAGTGACATTGACGAGGCCAGTGCTGTTCTTGAAGTTGAACGGATTTCAACGTGAAGCGCTCTGAGCGCTGCAGTAAAAAAACGTATTTTACCTATTAATAATACTTATTACATCAGCCCATTGCTTTCATTACCAAGCACTCCTAAAGAGACCTTGTGTGCAGATGAAATCACCAACATACAGACATGTTGCTAATGCTAGAAAGAACCAAATTATCCCTAAAAAAGGTCAGCAGTGGCTAACAAGCAACAGTTTGCTGTGAAAGACCAGCTCGTTCTCATTAGCGATGTTCTCATCTCCTGTTCACATCAGCTGTTCTCTCCCATAACAGGAAAGACCTTACAGCTCAGGTATGCCATTCTGTCAATGGAGCTCTCGTATGAGGTCACCGCTTGCCGTCCTCTAGCGCCGGCGCATGCCGAGTGACCTCATGCTCCGTTTCGAGGCCTGCCTTCCCATCTCGGAGCCAAAGACGGTAGTTGTTTTTTTCTCAGCTTGCTTTGTTCTCAGTTCTAATGAGCTGTGAAGCCTTTCAGGGACAAGCTTTCCAAGGCCATTCAGAGCAAAGAGGCAAGTGATTTCAGCATCACAGCTGTTCTGTTTTATGCACGGTGCATGGCTGGAAAAAGCCATTTCTGCTGATGCACACGAACGCAGAGCCTGTAAGTTTCTGCAAAATGCAGTGAAACGTAAAACGATTTAAGCAATAAAATTAACAAGGGAACCTTTGTAACATTGTAGTTTCCTTAACTTTTTGGAAGCGTGTCATAGCTTCAAAGGTAACAATGTAAATTAGGAGTGACACCAAAAAATTATCATTAACAAACAGTGGTTTTAAGTTGGGGTTTAGCATATAGCCAGTAAATAAATTATAAATAAATCTGCCAGCTATATATCATTGTAATACTTAATTGCAAGAACTCCCAACAGTGATGAAAACAGCAAGGTCTTAAAATAGAGATAACGGGCGACTGTGACGCATTCTCCATATCACTACACGGCAAATCCAACCAGCGTTCATAAAATCCAGAAGTTATATCTGTCAAGCTGGGCCACTATTTGGAAAAGAGCAATGCCCTGTACAGGCAAATGGACATGTGCTTTCAATAATACTGACAAGACCTCTAAGTTTTTTAACAGTCCCATGTTCTTATGTCCAAACGAAGAACCTGAAGGCTTTAGAGGTCCCTGAGCTCCCATGTCTAAACAATGAAGCTATGAGACATGTCGAGTCCTTATGAAGCAGGTGGTGGATCACTTATGCTGTTCCAAAGGTTGAACCCATATCATGTCCTCTTTACTCGAGTGCTATGCGTGGCATGGCATTGCCGAGTAAGTTTCAGTGCTCCTCAAATGTTTTGCTGACACACTCAGTGTTTCACCAAACTTCACCATAAGGTATAAGTTAATCTCCACTTTGTTTTCAGGTCAAACAATTTTTTACAGCTTCTATCCAGTAGACATCAATTGAAACTCATCGCAAAACTATTGTCTCGATTCAATGAACCATCACTTGGTATCACAACTGACAAAAAGCAACTGGCGGCATAACTGTAGGGTGTTTGCCCCGTGATCAGAAGGTTGCAGGTTCGAGTCCGGGACTGGTAAAGTTACCACTGAAGTACTCATGAGCAAGGTACCGTCCCCAAGCACTGCTCTCTGGGCGCTGCCCTTTTTAGCTGTCCACTGCTTCTTCACGGATGGCTCAAATGCAAAGGTCACATTTCGATGTGATGCACTGTGTGCTGTGCTGTGGTATGAACAAATAATCACTCACTTTCGCTAAAATATCATGACATTTAATTCCTGAGCTCAATAAGTTTAATAAAATTTAATAAAAGTTTGCCCACATTTTTAGCATATTAACTGATTATCAGAACCAGTTTGACCCACTGAATACTTGAGAAAAGCAGGTTTCTATAACAATTGTTGATGACTTCTGTTTTATTAGATGAATACAGCAAAATGTATTATATTTATGATTTTCACATAATAAACTCATACTGGCTATGCAGTAAAGCTTGCCCCCAGAAATGTACACATGATAGATTTGGTTTGTCTTAAAACTATACAGTAACAGTTACTTAAAGAATTCTTCTTCTCCAGAGAGACCTTTTTCCAATCCAGAGCCTGCAGTATTGGAGAGGCAAGTGCAGACAGTGGTGTTCACATGATCAAAGCATAAAATGAACAGGGAAATCTTTTTGGCATTGACCACTGGAACATGGTTCCTTAAGCCAGCCTTTCTCATGAAGGGAAATCTTCAATCAGGACTTGGCCATATCTTCTGATTAGGGAACTTTATCTCAGCTAGGCAGGCACTGTCTGACTCCGACTGTACTTGGACCACAGAGCAGATCCATAGTTAAGACAAAATCAGCACTAAACATATGGAAAACAGAAGAGAAAAGTCATTTAGTGCAGCTGCAAGAAGCCAGTCTGTTGCTGTTGGACAAATCTATCAGTGAAAGCAGCGTATTTGGAAGAGAGTTGCAGCTCCTTCCAAAGTCTGAACTAAAGGTGATAAGGAAAGGCACTCCAAATTAGGAAAAAAACCTTAGAAATGACTACCATCTCCAATTTTCAACTTTGCTAAAAATATCAGTAAAAATTTTCAGATGTCCATCTTGGTTCATCAGTCTGCTTTGATGCTGATCAAGCTAATCAAGGATTCAACCATTTACATTTAGGGCATTTAGCAGATGTTATTATCCAGAGCGACTTCCATTTCCTAATTTCAGGGAGTCTCCCTGGAGCAACTTGTGGTTAAGGGTCTTGCTCAAGGACCCAATTATGGTAATGCCAGAGGTCAGACTTGAACCCACAAGCTCTTGGTCCAGAAGCAAGCGTCCTAAGCACTAAGCCACCAACACCTCAAACACAACTAAAGTTGTTTCCAAGCTTAGTCCGAAACCCAAAATCCACTTGGTGATTCTTGAGCTGGTCACAGGTAAAACAGGCCTTTATGTACCAACTGGAGATGGTGACCAGCTGAAACAAGTTGTTTTTCTTCAGTGAGAAAAGAAAACAAGCACTTACGCAAATGTCAGTTGATTACAAAGGACACCGCTTAAGTGCTTTCTCAACACATCCGGCATAAACGTGAACATGTGCGTTGTGATCTCAAGCCAGCAGAATTCTGATAAAACTCCTTTTTTTAGACAAAATGAAGCACCATAAACACCAAGTGTTTATCTCAGCAGTAAGGGGCACAAAAGGCAAATCAAGAGGAAACAAGTGTCATCTTCAGTTGTGTCGGGGTAATAAACATGGTGAACATATTACAGCAAATCTGGGTGTTTGCGGCCTGAGGTAATGCTACGTGATTTCACACTCCAACATGGATCACGTGCCTGTTTTATAGCAAACAAAAGAGTTAATGGAATGGAACACATTGGGCAGCGTTATCAGCCCAAACTAAACTTTGCTTTAGACATCATGACTCACCCAGACAATTACAGCATATATGCAAAACACATCCTCTTTTCGCTTGTTTTCTTCATTAAATAAAATAAACATGGTGTGAGTGAATTCCAGGAAAATGGTGACACAAAGACCACACAAAAAGTACTTTCGTATTACGTCAATTAGATACGATAACTTCCAAATGGAGAATTACAACTTTGATGAAACCTGTAAAACCTTAAGATGTCCTTTGCAGATCATAGAATGGGACTGATTTTTTAAAGAAATTTAGAATCATCTCTCATTCATTTTGAAAGCTGTGGAAGCAATCATATTACAAGCCCAGAACATTCGCTTTCTTATTTTACTGCCCTTAGGGTTGATTCCTACCTTCCTGAACACACATACATAACACTAATTTAAAACCATCAAACTCTGTTTATTCTTTAGGAAAGCACAGTTTTAGTGCACAGTCCTCAATCACTGATTGTTATGGTGAAAATTACACCAGGAAAACAGTACTGTCTTAAAAGGAACTTAGTAGCATCACCTCGTTTTCCTTGTGATTGGTTACATTACCTTGATTTCTCTCAATACACCACCATAGAAATATCTTCCTTCTTTTTAAAGTATTTCTCTTAAATCTTTGGTCTAAGTGCCTCCAGTGATGGATAACCCATTCCAACCTTCATAATTGTCGGAATCCCACAGGGGTTTGTTCTCAGACCTTCATCCTTCATTCTGACAGAAGATCTACCACGGTGTAAATGTGTTACATAAACATGGTTTATTATAAGATACATTAGCGACACTTTAAGACCAAGTTTTCACCTGAACATGTAAAATAAACATTTCTAAAATGGAAAATTCCAGGTATATTGCTACACAACTTTATTATCAGTGTTGAAGACTCTATGTGTAACTCTTAAAGCTACAAGCTAGTTATGATTAAAAGTAGTGTTAGCTGCTGCCAAGTTACTGTTTAAATATATACTACAAGCTAACGGAGAAAAACGAAGCTAACTACGCTGAAGCTATGTCATCAAGTAACACTTAATATTTGTGCTATATGATACTCTGAAAGCAAATTACATGAGGTAAATACCATTTTGAAAGACTTCCAAACACTTTTTATTAAACACATTATTTAATATATATTCTGATGTAATTTCTTATTTATTTAAGACTATACTAACTTTACAATACACACATTAGATGGAGCAATAATAGACAAATTGGGCTGTAATTCGGCATGTAATTGTACTTCAGGTTAAGTGCAACATTAATCCCTTCTCAAGCACTAGCTCACCAGGATTTTTTTGTTCATGTCACTTCCTGTTTATCTCTGTTTGTGTCTCACCATGAATTATATATAGAGGGTTGAGCTTATATGCAATCTGGATGATATTTGGATAATTAACAGCTTGTTCTTCATATCTGAAGCATTTGTTTTATTACAGTTAAAAGCTTAAACTGTTATGGAAAAATAACCGATCAGTCATTTTTATCATCCTCATACTAGACACTTTGCTTTCTCATTTTCACATATTCCTGGCTCCAAGAGGAAATGACCAGACCAGTCTCTTAAGTTTTTACCACTGAACTGTCTGTCAAAGTGAAACATTCAATAGAAAAGAATGCTCCCATTTTAAACCTGTCTGGACGCCAGATGAACCTGCACATCAATTCAAACCAAATGGACCAGGATATATCTTCTTTTTTGCTGGTTATCATCTTACTCTGGTTCATAAAACCCATTTTACTGCCCATCCACTTTAGGTGCCAAATGATCCAGTTATTCCAACTTAAGATGGCTCACCACTGACCGACTCGACCAGCATTAAACCCTCAATAACAAGCAAATGATCACTATGAGCCATTTTTAGCAGAGAGGGAGGGTACGGCTGTAAAACCTGTCCCCAAATTATCTGTAAAATGTCTTGCTAATGTCCTGTGGTTAATTCTCAATTGGTTCAAGATTTTGCCACGGAGCTAACAAAGGCGTATGTGAAGCGGTTTTAAAATCCAGCTGACGGGAGAAAAAAAGAGCTCAGTTAGCAATGCCTGTTTTCCATACACACACACACCTTGTATCCAGGAAATAACACATAATCTGCACAAGCACTGGCAGGGCTCACCACGGTCTAATCTAAACCTAAAACCAAATATTCTTCTCAAAAGGGAGATTTACATTTACAGCTACAGCATTTAGCAGACACTCTTATCGAGAGTGACGTACATCAGAGCCTTGTAGTCCACATCTGTTCTTCGAACCTGTAAAGCTAGACAGCTGCTGTTAAACTAAATTATCGCCAGCTAAGTTACACACCTTAAACCCTGTCAAATTCAGAAACCCCAAAGATCAGAAGGTTATGCAACATGCATAACAGCTACACTAAAAACAGATCTAAGATCATCTTAAGTTTTAAATAAATTGATTATGTTAAATAAAATATGCTCAAAATATAAAAAAATCTCACAAATCTTACATAAACATACATGTTGTTGCTTTGACATAATTATAGTCTATTAAATATAGAAAAGCAATTCTCTACATTTTATAAAACCAAAACATTAATCAACTTTAATTGAATTATGTTTTATAATATAAACTAAAGCAATGTTAAACATAAGAAAATGTATTAAATGTATATAATAAATGCACAGTACTAAAAGTTGTATGTTTTAATTAATTTAGATTTATGATAACAGTTCGTTTAAAGGTCCAGATTTATTAAGACTGATATGAATACATATATTAAACTCTAGTTTTTGAACTATTTAAATTCTGTAAATCTTAAAATTTCTTTATAATTACACATTTCAGTTTGGTGGAAATTTGTCAATCTGGGGCAGTTGGTAGCGTAATGGTTAGGGTGTTCGCCATGTGATCAGAAGGTCGTCGGTTTGAATTCCAGGACCAGTAAAGACATCACTGAGGTCCTCATGAGCAAGGCACCGTCCCCAAACACTGCTCCCCGGATGCTACCCATGTCAGCTGACCACTACTTCACGGATGGGTCAAATCCAGAGATCACATTACATTGTGGTGCACTGTGTGCTGTGCTGTGGTGTGTTTACAATGACAAATAATCTCTCACTTTCAATTGAAATGCATAACGTTTGTAGAGGGCAAGTGTCCCCTTTTATTTTGAAGCAAACGATAAGTGTGAGGAGTTGTTACTCCTCTAGGTGCTGAGTATGGTGAATAAATCTTTGTCGCTGTGGTGTGAGCAGGCCAAAAGCCCCAGGCACAGGCTTCAGAGCAGGAGTTTCGTTTCATTCTCACTTTTAGACTCGTGTGCAACAGGAATAAAGTGGTGAGTTTTGCCGGGACAGTCTCACAGGCTAAGCTACAAGGCTTTAGCGCTGACTACCTCCCACCATGCACTGCCTCAGACCCACAATCAAGTGTGCGTGTGTCAGTGGGACAGAAATATGGGAAAATCTTCTGGTTTGGATCAGACACACTCTGAAATGCTTAGATGGCGAGTCGAGGGCTTGCCTGCTGTCTGAGCTGCTGTCAGGGTGTGGGTGGGTGTCTGGGTGGGAGCTTTTCCAAAGGGACTTGTTTTGAAGCAAAGAAAAAGAGAATGAAAAAAAATTGAGAAAAGAGACAAGGTTAAACAAAGACACACTGAGTGGTGTTTGAAGAGCTTGTGAAGAAAATAGAGACGAAGTAAAAGGTAGAGATGGAAAGAGAGGGAGTGAAAAAAACAAGTGAATAGCGGGTGACACATTTAGAGGGATGGAGAGAGACGGTGAATGACAGAAAATTAGACATTTGCAGAAAAATAGAAAGATAAAGAAAAAGACAAATTGAAAGAGAGAGTGGCAGTTTTTTAGAGAGGGGTATGACAGAGTATTAGGGCCATTTTAGATTAAAATGAAAAAATTGAGGAGGTAAAATTCTGAGATCTTGGAGAATATCTGACTTTTTCTCACAAATTTGCAAGTTTTTTCCTCAGAATTTTACCTTCATCCATTAAAAAGAAACTACAATGGTCGTAATACGCCCTCGTAGAGGGCAGGCAAAGAAAAAGAGAAACCAATAGAGAAAGAGAGAAAGATAAGGACAAAAAGGGATTTGAAAAAAGATATGATATAAAACAAAGACAAAGTGAGAGAGATGGATTTGAAGGAATGATGAAGAAAAGGGAGGCAATAAATAAGAGACAGATGGAAAGAGGTAGAGAGTGAAATAGAGAGAAGCATTGAAAAGAAAGACAAATTAAAGAAAGAAAGAACACATTCAAAGAAAGAGGGAGAAAAAAGAGAACAAGTGACAAAAACAAGACTTTCGATGCAAAGGAGAGGTAAAGAAAGGAAAAAGAGATTTGAAAAAAGAGACGAAGTAAAACGTCTGATGAAATGGTGAAGACGACAAAGGCAAAGTTGTTGTAGAACGAGACATTTGTGAAAAGAAAGATAAAACAGACAGAAAGAATGAAAGAAAGAGAGAGAGTGTGTTGACTGATGACATTAGAAGACCATGTCATGCTTCTGGCTTCTCTTTCCACAGTTCGGACTGCTGTGGAAAATCTCCTGTCCACCGTCCCACAATGCACCTCTCATCATGCCACAGTTTGCCTGCAGTTGTTGTCTGCCGTCTCTAAGGACCACAAGTTTAGCACTTGCTGTATCTTGTTAGAAAAGACGGACAGATGCTTCCCATCATCCATAAAACCATAGCGTAAGATTTGTCTACGTTCTGCAGTTCAACAAAAGTGTGTGTTTGAATGTAAAATTCAATGTACAAAGCACTAGACAACCGCAGCTAAGAATACGTTAACATGCATGGCTGAGTGTCACACTACAGATGTCTGCTACTGTGTGTGTGCGCGTGTATTTGTGAGTTTTAACGATGAAACACTCCTGTTGCTGCTGACAACAGCAGAAACCAGGGGCAAACTCTGACTCAGGATTTACCCCGGGGGTCTCCAACACCCAGGAATGTTTCCACTTTCGATCTACATAATTAGTTGAGCCAGACTTGGCCGTGCGCCATTGGCCGGACGGATTCGGGGCCTCTGGAGGGCGTCGCCTTGTCCAGTTGTGATTGGCACCGACGGCTGTCTACTGGGTGTGACAACAGCCCATAAAAGTGTCAAAACAAGGCCTCGCTCTTCCCACTGTATGTGTGTGTGTGGCTGTGTGAGTGTGTAGGATGTTAGGCGACTTTTAGCATGACGCAGCATCTCTAAGGAACGGCTGGAAGCGCACAACCATTACACAACTCACACGGTGCTGCATTATAGCAACCATATTGGCCGGTGAGGCAGCATGCAAAGACGGATGGTTCACACAATACTGCCCCTTTTCCACTGCACTGGTGCTACGTTTTTTTCACTGACAAAAATGTCTGGTGCCGGCGCCGTGAACTCAAATCTGAACCTGCACCAAAACTTGGCCGGTCTGGAACCAAGAACCTGTGATGTCATGAGTTGTGGGCATGGTAATCCAAATATATTGACAGCGTTGGGGAGTTGCTATGTAAAATTAGGCACACTGCTAACTTCTCCAACTTTTTCCACGAAGGTGGACTCCATACTCCGACCCTATCTCGCAGCTGCCAAGAATGTGCTGTGATATAATGACATAATGGCATAATGGGCAAGCAGGATGAGCGATGCATGGAACAGACGTTCCCTTGTTGCTGGGACAGATAATAACAAGAGGATGTCGATGAAATAGAAGGTTCTTGAATCATCAGGGGGACGACTGCCGCATCTGCGACCGCACAGCGTGTGAATCTCCTTGAAATTAGGAATGCTAAGGACACACTGTGCCTGACTGCACGCAAAGGGAATGCAATGACATAAAACAAATGGGAAGCACTTGGACTGTGATCCAAGCGTCGAACATGGCTACAGATGTGGAGACAATGATGTAGCCCTATTGGGGGAAATAGATTTTTTAAACAAACCCGAACATCTGACTGCAGTGGACTCCTGTTGCTAACAAATATTGCATTCTAACATTATATTCATTTGTAATGCACTTCATTTCAACGGGGCAGTAGGTAGCGTAACGGTTAGGGAGTTCGCCCCGTAGTACCACTGAAGTACTCATGAGCAAGGTACCGTTAGCTGCCCACTGCTCCATCACAGAGGGATCAAATGCAAAGGTCACATTTCGTTGTGGTGCACTGTGTGTTGTGCTGTGGTGTGTTCACAATAACAAATAATCACTTGTGTTCACTTAAAATCAATTGCAGGAACTGCTTCATATGCTTCACAAAAATGAGATAGAATCATAAATTAGTTAGAAATTTTGATTTATAAAGACCTTATCAGAAAAATGAAACCAAAGCAAAACACAGCTCTTTCTAGAGTCAGTGTTACTCCAATTCATTGGACACCATGGGTCACGGTTGCAAGTAATCAGGGACTAGTTTTAAATGTTATTTTCTGGCATCCTGAAAGCTGGATTTTGAAATATTCCCAATGAGTGTTACTCTAATTTTAAAATTTGTGACTGATGCCCTTTGCATCGATTGGAAATGGTGGCCATTTAACCTTATATTGGATTAAATTCTTCTTTAACAAGTAATAATGCTAATATTGTATGCTAAATTGATTGAAGGCTTGAATTAAACAACTTGAATTAAAATAACTGACAAAAACCTGAAATCAACATTTATTATTGTTTTGTGCTACTGTAAAGTATGTGTTGGCAACCAGTAAAAGAATCTGCCATTTGTGTCATAAAGTATAGTTTGCTACATTTTCTTTCCATCTCTTCGATGCCATAATCTTTCAAATGGATATGCTACCCAATGCTAGTACTCAATAAAATCTGATGGGAACTTTTAGCAGTAGTGTTAATTTACAGAATTAATTCATTGTCATCTCTAACCAGACAAATTCTTTGCTGCAGATTCTGTAAAACTCTGGCCTGTGTTTTTTGACCTTTCAATCCCAAAACCTGGATATTTGACACACAAGGCCCTAAAATCAGTTGCACTCAAACAAACTGGCATAGTGGAGAGTTAAATCCACACAGCATTACGTGTCACATCAACTCTCCAAGCAGATGCCTGTAACTGTCTCTGGCTTTTGCAATCAGCCCCGGCTTATCTTTTTTCCAGTCTGCCAGAACAGTCCACAGGCCATGACCACTTTCTGAGCCCTTGTGGTTCATGCAGCTGCTTGTAGATTTTGCCCAGAGGAGCGGCTGATCGCTTGCCAGGCAGCAACGGCACCGGTCTGATCTTCCTGTTGACTGATGGGACCAGCTCCCCCCCGCCAAAAAACGACTGTTCTCCTCAAATAGAATGGCAAGTCGAAACATGTTTATATACATTTTTTAACAACTTAGACAAGGGATCCAACCAAAAGTTCTGCAAACAAAAAAAATTAAATAAAAAATAGGACTTTTGGTATTCTGTAATATAAGTAAAAACTGGTCATTTTTTAAGACAAAAATCTGAAACTCCAAGTTCAGAATCCTAGTGCAGATGCTGCAATTTCTAAAAAAAATTAACACTTTACTGTTGTTTGTGTCTAACATGGTCAGCTGTGTACATAATACAATGTTGTTTGTAGGCGATAGACGTGTTGCTACGGTCGTTATACATGAAGAACTGTGTTATGTGTCATTTTGCAAGTGCAGATGCTAAACTGGCTGGACGAGGTTGCTAAAAACGGTTGACTAGCCTAGTTAGCCGAACAGAAAGGTGAACAGAATCAGCAACTCGAGACAGGAAATTCAGATAAAAGTATAGATGTGTTAGCGTTAATGTAAACCTAGCCTCTTCTTTCCGAGTTCAACTCTCCTGTGGCAAATGGGACGCACTATGTGTACTTCATTATTTCACTTTGCATTGGCCAAAACAACATGGCAAATTGATCAATAATCAATAGTTAATATGTTGTTATCCATAACAGTTGATGTCCTCAATATACAAACTCACTTTATTGCAACATGTGCATTTACATACATGGAAATACTCATTATAGAGGATTTATAAAGAAAGTCTGTCGTTTTGGATGCGATATGAAGAAATTAGGAGGGATGCAAGACTTTTGCACATCTTGAGAGTTAACTGAGGAACTTTTTGTTTCAATTTCAGCATTCTAAAGAGACTATGAACCAGCTTCCAAATCTTTTCACTGAAAATCACACCAGATCTTAGGCTTCTGTTAACAGGAACAGTCACAGCTACACAACATATGGATTTAATTTCTCTGAATACGGTCGTTTCTAAATGAAACGAGTCATGATCTCATGCGTTATGGGAAATGATGTATGGAGATTTTGTGATGTCATTATAAACCCGTTGCCAGTGATCGTATGGGTGACACGGGCCGTATAAAGGAGAAGCTGCAAGCTACGCAGTAAAACGCAGGGGAATCGACATCCGACTGTTAAACGAGAGATTACGAGGAGCGAAGGCGGTGCCAAAGTACTCACACGCACCTACTTAATGCCATCCATCTCAGGAGAGAGAGGACAGAGATAGAGTACAAATCTTTATTTATGACGAATGACTAGTTTTCTAGAATGGCAAAGGTTAAACCTAAAGGATTGACCGTCTCTTCAATACTTTCAACACACACATAAATACACAAACACTACCAGCTGGGAGCTGAATGGCAGGTTTGCAAGCGCTCAGGAAATGTTTCCGGGCCGTGAAGCCGACTCCCCTGGGGGAGAACAAGCGAGAGAGAGAGAGAGAGAGAGAGAGAGAGATGGCGAAAGACAGCAACAGACAGAGCGACAGAGACGGTGGAGTAATGAACACTAAAGGTCAAAAGGGGTAAAAAAAAAGAAAAAACAGAAAAAAAGAAAAGATTTTGTGACCAGCCTGTGGGTCAAACAAGTGGGATGATGAAAAGATGCTGTACTTGTAGGAGGGGAGAAGGCAGCATTATGAAAAAAGGAACATGGGAAAACACCAACTTTGGCGAATGAGCCGTGCTTAATACAAACCAAATGGTTTTCTCATTTACGAGAAAAATCTAATCTAATTAAATACAAAACATGATTGTGTGCGAAGCTTGAAATATCCGTTGACTTAATGACTGTCTAGACCACCGTCTTGTGCAGTTTGTTTTAACTCCGTTCATCATACTGAGGTCTGGAAAAGCTCTTACCTAAAGGGAAATTTCACAGTTGGATTTGCAGGTCCAATGCTGTTAATAACTCTATTTATCTTTTTATATAAATGGCCCTGAAATTACCAGGTAACCATAAAGGTTCTTGCTGGAGGTTTTTTTCATCACAAAGGGACAGATCTCCCGACCTGAACTTCTAGAACCAATGCTTGGTGGTGCGTTCATTAACAGAATTATCCCCAAAGGCTTGACAAATTCAGCGACTCGACTCGGCTGCGGACAGGCTCACCTTAAAGTCATAAAGCAGGCAACCCCCGAACGAACTGCTTGAAAACAACTCCATTTCTCCTCACCCCCACTCGAGCTATGACTGCTGTATGTAAGGCCCTATCCACACGGAACATCAAGGACAGTCTTTGTCCTGCCAGTTGGGTTTACATCACCCACTGAAGCGCATAATAGGAATATTAAACTAACTTAACAGAATCATGGGATATATTCGGTCGTCCAGTACGTCAACTGAACAGCATGTAAACGCAATAGCGACGTTTTCTTTGCGTTCGTCTGGATTTCAGCAGAAATTGGCACCAGGAAAACGTTTATTTGACACCATCTGAATGTGCGGCCAACCTAACGCTGGTCACGCACGCCCGTGTGGATGCTCTGATTCACTATAATGAGCAGAAAAATGGTTGCCATTCAGTCCGCGCTCACCTGATGCCACGAACGCCAGAAAAACGCCTGATTCAGAGGTTCGTGTGGACTAGGCCTAAATGCACAAAACGCTTGCACAGGACAAGGTCAATGTCCTCACTCCCATTTCGACCATTTTTCCCGGACGTGGCAGGCCTATTTCCATCTCACTGATGACCTCTGCCAACGCGAAGTTAAAAAACGGCATGAACTTTTTTTGGTTACTTTGTATTAGCTTCCTTATTTCAGCTATTTCTTTATAGGGAACATTATTATTACTGGTGTGTTTGAGAAAACACTAGCAGAACATATAAAATTATATTTTCAATTTTCAGCTTGGTTTGTTAATTATATATGCATTTTCTAACTGTCTCACTGGACTTGCAAAGAATAACTTGTCAAATAAATTTCTCAAATATGTAGATAATGTGTAATATGTAAAGGATGTATAATGTATCATGCAAAGATGAATATGAACAGAGTATTTCCTAAAATAAATTGTACCCACAATTAGAAATGAGGAGGGAAATAATTGCAAGTCCCTCATATATATTATGGTCATATCCCTCCAAACTTTAGGAAATTTGTCTGCCACACAACATATATAAAATTTCATGAACCAGACTATACAAGCCAGAATTACAGATAAAGGTAAAAACTTTAATGCTTTTAATCACTGGAGGGATGAAACTGAAACAGAACCCAAAACTATTTATAAGTAACCATATAAATACGACACAATGTGTTTTGTGTGCTGAAAGTGCCAAAATGGTCCAACAACGCTCCAAAACCAACACATTTTAGCATATTTATAATTGGAATGAATGATTCTCTGAAGATTCTGATATGGTCTGCTGATTTGGAGGTCTCATTATCTCTTCAACGGTGCAATTTTACCTCTGTTGCTCAACGGGTTTTGCCCATCCAGCGTCTATTTTAGAAAGCCAAATCCATAATGAGGGCTTTCACGTCCAAAGCCTTAAAATCCTTTAAACCGCAGATGGCTTTCACAGGCAAAGTAATAAGTTCATAATAATGCCTGTTAGAACATAAACCACTGCTTATTGATGGCGTAAGAAACAAAATTGCTGAAAGACCCTTGTTTTCCATATGAAAAACGAGACTTGATTCTAGACAAATAGCAAGTAGGTCATAGGTCGCATTCCTCCAACGTCACATGATGCAAAATTTAAGCTTGAGAATACTGATTTGTATCCAGTCATATGGGAATACATGAGGGAATCATCTTAATTTATTCCACCTCAAATATCAATTTTATTCTGTTTCTGCAAGGTTTATAGCATGGGCGAATTGTCAAACTTTTCCTTCTCCTCTTTCAAATCCTCTAAAAATCAAGCAAACACACATTCCCTAGCCGTCCTTTTATCATTCTGTTTCCCTTTAGTCTCAACTTCATCTCGCCAATTCCTCCCATCCCTAGACGCTGACCTCTGGGATCAAATGCACTCATAACACTGCGCCGGTCACAAAGGGTCACACAATATCCAATTATCCAATCAAAACATGACTCGGTTATAAATCCAGCGCAATCAGAAGCTAACGTCTTGGCCTAAATATAGAGCTAATCCCAGCGTCCTCTTTTGATTAAGTGATGCAAGCTGTTCCGGAGTTTCAAGTTTATTTCAGTGCTGCAGAAAAATATTCTTGTGTGAAAATGCTGGTAAAAATGCAAGGATATGTCACGGGCGGTAAAATATGTATATAACACACCACAGCACAGTAATGACTAAGTACACACCCTCACACACACACATACACAGCAACTTCTGAAAATAGCTGCCGGTGCCTCACCTGAGGCGCTGACATCAGCACACGCAACTGCTCTCAAATTAGGGGCCATTACGATATTATTCTCTGTTCATCATTACAGAGATGAGACGGGAGAATTACACCGTACTCGGACAACAACACCAAAAAAAAAGAAGCCGCTCCCCTCCTGGAATTCCTGTCTAATGGCATCATTATGGACCCTGCTCCTGCTAAATCCACCACCCTTGTAATCTAGTCTGGGCGGGGGAAACTCAGAGACGGCCGCTTGGAACAAGCAAGGGTCAAAGAGAACGATGGCAAAGGAAAACGCTTTAGATGTGTTTTTAGGGTTAAGTGCCGCTCCGGTTCCTATAACTCCCTTGTTCCATTATGAGGGTTTTGGGATGTGAAGAGATCTCAAAGGAGGTGTGTGGTTAAAGAACGGTGGGGAAGAAGAAAAGGCATTTCAGGGAAAAGGTATTTCAGGGAAAATGTCCTGAAATAGGGCTCTCCGGCAGGCTAAGGGTCTTATTTACAACTGCTCCTACTTAGCACTTTTATGCAAATGCCTGTTTGTCATGTTCTCTGTAAATGGAAGTTCCATCATTGAGCTTATAGTGGTATGAAAACATCACAATATGCTGAAGTTAGATGATTGTTGTCAGATGCTCTTCTCCAATGCATTTCCTGCAGAAACATTTCCCTACAGCAAATTGTGTTCAGAGACACAATTATGGTAGTTCTGGAAACAGAACATATCTAGGCTTGAAACCACAACCTATTTTTCATTTAGGCAAATGTCCTACCACTAGGCCACCACCCAAGGTGAAGAATCTTCTTCAATGTAATTCATTTTGACCAAAATAATGAATGCACTTGTGTTTTTACTTTACATCTTTTACATTTGCTATGATAATACAAAGGTCCATATAAAGGAAAAGCTAACTGTTGATTATCCAAGTAGCATCCAGCAGATTATACCTTCAGATTATATTCAAGCTTCACTTTTTACAGCAAGGTACAGACATTGTAACATTTAGGCTCACAAGTATTCTCTAGTGGCTTTTTACTGTTTCCTATAGATCTGTGACTAACCCATGATGTTGATCTCCCCAATATGGAAGCCCGTTTCCGCCAGCGTGGTAAAAATTTTTTTTATAATTTAAGTTCAAATAATGACTTAGTATCTCAAAATAACAAGTTAATATCTCAAAATTTCAATGTAGTTATCCCAAAATAATGACTTAGTATCTCAAATTTTTTGACTTAATATATCAAAATTCCAACTTAATATCTCGAAATAAAAAACTCGCATCAAGTCATTATTTTGAGATACTAAGCTGTTATTTTGAGATAGCTGAGTCAAAATTACAAGATATTAAGTCATTATTTTGAGATAGCTGAGTGGCAATTTCGGGATATTAAGTCGGAATTTCAAGATACTAAGTCATTACTTTGAGATACTGAGTCGTTATTTTGACTTAAATTATAAATATTTTTACCACACGCGGAACCGGGCTTCCATTCCCCAACACTAGTTGTTGCTTACAAACTCTGTGTAATCTTTCTTTGCCGGTATCTAATAAAGTTGAGAATGAACTGCCTCACATATGGAAATATATGCAATCACACATACCTAGAATGTACATGGATTAGAACGAGATAGATTGTGGAATCCTTGCTGGAAACATAATCTTTGCACATTTTTGTGCAGGTTTGGTGAAACCTTGTCATAAACTGGTAAGTCTCAGCTTTCAGATGCATGAAGAAGTAATGTAAATACATTGCCTGAAATGCCATTGTTCATAAAGGGCTCAAGTGTTTTTATCATGCCAAGGACAAAATTCCTTTGAAAGGACTTTGTTGGAGTGTAACACTCCATGGAGGCTTTCAGGTGAAGTACAACAGACAACTCTGTTGACCAACTTCCAGGCTGATTGAGACACAGCCAGAGAGAGAAGGAGAGATCAGAAGAAGGACAGAAAGGAGCCCATTTTCCTCCCACTAAAACAACATAAGACGTGTGGAGAGCTTGGTGTATTTGCCTTGGAGAGAGGCACTACAGCCGACTTCCAAAACACAACAAACGAGTTTCCCCTCATCAGCAGGGCCAGCGTTTGACACGCGAGTCCATCGGGCTGGGAATCGGTCAGGACGTGAGAGCGCTATCTGTGGCCCAGAAAATGTCAGATATGGTCTTCTGCAATTATAGAGCAGAACAAGCGATTATTAATCATCTCATCTCTAAGCGTGATGTAGCAGATGTCAAAACCTTCTCTGACATTATTTGGTTCAATTATGAATAAAGGCTTTGGCTCTCATTTCCCCTCAAGACCAGTAAAAAGCAGTTTGTATGTTCATGTAAGTAAACAGTCAGGGAGGAAGACTGTTCCTCACAGGAGGTCACATTTACAGCGCAAGAATGTAAAGAGAGCGAGCAAGTCTATGACCACATGCTACAGGCGGGGAGATTTTAACACCTCTTAGGTTGTCTAAAACTCACTGAGGCCCTCTACACCTATTATTAACCTCTACTCCATACCTACAGGCATGAAGTCCACACTCCATGCACACTCTGGCTGATTATTAATATTCAGTTTTAATTTTGCATCAATACATAAATTAACATCACATAAATTAATCTACAAGTATCATAGTTCTTAAGCCTCATTCCTAGAAAAATGCTTTTATTGTTGCAAAAAACCCAAAGTCACTTTCTTATTTGTCCTTTTTTAACTTACAGAGGCATGAAACCTATTTTCAAGATATTAAGCAATGACTTGAACGAATGTTAAACTCAACGCTGCTGTCATCATTTCTTCCGCAACTGTTCCCTTGCAACAAAGTTTAATACAGCGTTTAAAGTACTACTGGGCTGGGTGGAGCTTAATTTAAATGTGTGGTTTCATGCACCTTTAACCATTTACAATATGATCAGAATGCAAAATTCTGTAGTTCTGGCTTTACAAAAACTATATGCATTTAATTCAAGAACTTGACTTTGGCAAAAACTCCCTTTTGACGTGATATTTGAAAATCTGCTAACTCAAGTAGACACACAGGAAAGGGTTAAGACACTTTCATTGTAATTTCATGCTACACATACCAATCCATGCAACGCACCATGGTTTGTGAAGGAATAACAGTGATGCTGGATTGTGGTAATTCTATGGTAGAATCGTAATATCACAGTGCATTTTACACCATTGAATCTTCAGTTGAGAGACGTGGTCCTATGTAACCTCCTTTTCTACTCCTCCTCCTCTAAGGTCTTTATGGTTCATTTGAGGAAGGTCCATACAGGCCAGAAACCCCACTACCTCCCCTGGGTTTCATGTCCTGGGCCCGTTTGCTGAGTAAATACAACAGGGCTGAGGCACCCGATTCAAAGGCAGCCAAAACAAACAGCTCTCACTTCCTCATCACTGCATGGGACATGGAATAAAGCAAAGAGACACATGTCTCCGTCCAGTGCTACAGGAGCTTTCAGCATTTAGAGATTCACAACTTTTGGTCACACTGTACAGTGACATCAACCTTGATTGAACATAGGGGAAAGACTAAATTGATGTCATTATTCAAGGCCGGTCAGTGAAAACCTATGAAAAGTAGCGTATTAAGACTTGGTCTAGCTTGACAAACACTAACCACGTGGATTTCTGAGACTAAGATTTAGACTAAGTGCTAATTCTTTATTGCTTAAAATATAAAACATTTGCCAAATTTAATCCAAATCAACCATAAGAAAGGACAGAAGTGGACAGTACTGGACAGAAGTTGTAGCAATGAAAGAAGGGTGTAGGACCACAACACCTCTGAAGAAGGGAGAAAATGAGAAGAGATAGGTTAAGAATTTTAGAAAAAACTGAGGAATGTATGAACTAAATGAATGAACCGTTTCCTCTATAAGACTTAGTTTCTATCTAGAACCATCTGTTTAGTACCTACACAAGTAGAACTCATCACAGATGAATATATATTTAAACAACACATACTTTTCTTTGAAAGAATTTATTTTCCTTGGCCACATTTGGCCCAACTGCTAGGCTTGATAGATGCTATCTACAAGAAAGCATAAAGAATTTGACAGGGTGTTTTTTGGTGCAACACAGCACATCTGGAAAACCGGCCCAGGCTGACTCTCTCTTTCTCTCCAAGGGTCACCCTTTCTCTTTTGTGCTGCAAATCTCCCCGCTTCGTTACAGTGGGTAGTGGTTTGAAACGATAACCAGATACGATGAGCGTCTTGAAAGAAATTCCGGGGAGCGGATGGAAAATCTATTTGGCGACAAGCGATGCTGAGAGACCATAGGTCATATTCGTGTTTATGATTGTGGGATCTGTGTACAGTTGATTCTCCTTCTTGGGGATTTCAAAGAACAATTAGGGCATTTCCACAGCTTCTGTGAGATGACCTCTTTGAAGAGGGCCCTGAAGAGGTCACTTCCACCATTTTCACACCACATTTTCCAGTCAAGCTATTAACTGAGACAATATTTGTTGACCTCTCTTAACGTTTTCAAGGTTTCAACCTACTACAGAGCAAAATTCAAAGGGTTTCCCCTGCTGATATGTTTGCCAGACAGTTGTTGACATTGCAGTTCCTTCACACCTCCTTCTTCAACGCTTAATCTCGGCCAAACACTTTTATTTATTTATTTATTTGTATTTATTATTTGGGCACTATACGAGACTTAACTTGTCATTGTATGCAATCAGCACGTACATATGTGTTTTGTAAATGAATATGTCAAATGTAATAAAATTTACCGCTCATTTAGTTTAGCCATTAATTGAGTTTGCTCAATGAAGTTATATACAAGCTATGTAACGTACATTTTTAAAGTGGTTTTTATCTCAAACCGGCGTCTGAATTTGTATCTGACGTGAAGACGTGAACCAACCTTGACTAACAGCAAACCAGCGATATTTTGAGTCATTTACAAGTTTATGAGGGATTATCCTGATCATTTTAGCAAGAAAGATGGGGAAAGATGATGAAATGTGGGCTGAAGTAAAGTTTCAGAGATTTTATGTGACTTCAAACATCTTCAGGTTGCCTCACGTCAAGCCGTACGGCGTTCTAACGAAGCTAAAACACGAGCAGAATTCGACTTTCTTCAACTGCTTAAACTGGGAAACTCTTGGACAATTTAGTCTAAATCAATTGTAACGAAAGACTCATTTTGATACCTAACATAACATTCTGTTGTAACGGTCGTGGAGCTTGAAATGTTGGAATGATAATCACAGTGAAACTGACGGCGGAACATCTGGATGCTCCCTGCAGACAAGGGGCGCGGCTTACACGGTTCCCTAAACCCTACACAGTGCGGTGACCTACGTCTTTAAACTGTGGCTTTGGTACCGTAAAGTTTAACACATACAAAGGCATTTCCGACTCAGGGTGTGTTTAACATGTGGAGTGCTACAAGCAGAGTGTTAAAGCCATTACGTAAAGAAATCTGCCGTGCACTACGTAGGGAGTAGGGAGCCGTTTGAGACGTACAGCCGTCGCGCGCCCATGTATTGTCAAAACAGCCGCTTCTCAGCAAACTGCGAGGTTTGTTACGTTTTTGTCATTAATACGCGTCTTTGTTTAGATGCAAAGTCACTCTTTATTTACCAAAATAGATTGAATGACTACTAACTTCTTAACAAGAAATTGGTTTCAAATTAATGGATTACCCCAAGTAACTTTATGAAACTTTTAGGTTTATATACTTTTAATCCAAGCTATGTAATTTGTGCATGAAATGAGATTAAGCAAAAGAGATAACGTAAAAAGGTACTTTCATTATCAAAGCATTTGAAACGTAAATTGAAGTGTTAGAGATAAATGTATTAATATGTTCTCGTTTTTAAAGATCCTTCAATAAAGGTCATTTTTTTTATTGAAATATGTTTTGAATAGCGTTTTTATATAACAAAAAAAAATCTAGAATCCTGGTCTCACACACAAGGCTTGAGGTGGATTTAGTCAATTTCATTTTAAAGTATTCGGTGAATAAAATCATTTACCTGGGTCGTGGAAGGGCACCAGGGCGAAGTTGTACAGGGGCCTCTTGGGGCGACTCAGGGACGTTTCCAGGATTTTTGATGCTCCTTCAATCACTTGCACCAAATCGTCGTACATGGAGCCAGTGACGTCGAAGACGAAGGCTAAGGTGGAGGCGCCCTGCGGGATCTGCTCACTCTCCTCCGGTGCCACCGACGGGACCACGAGCAGTAAACACACCGGCACGAGCCACAGCCGACTGCGTCCCGGGGCCATAACGGAGAGATGAAGCGAATCTCTCACACACAACACACTTCAGCAGCAGCAGTAGCAGTAGCAGCGCCGGGGAAACTGGCAAGGCATTGGGTTGGGGGGAAAGAAGTTAGAACGGGTCTTGCATTGTTCCGAAATGAGAGTGAGAGATGGTTCAGAAGGAAAGACTGAAAGAAACTGAAAAAGAAGTGCAGGAGAGAGCAGAGATAAGCGCGTCTTGCGCGTCAGTCCTGCAGAGAGTGAGTCTCTCTCTCTCTCTCTCTCTCTCTCTCTCTCACTCTCTGTGAGAAAGAGAGAGAGAGAGAGAGAGAGAGAGAGAGAGAGAGAGAGAGAGAGAGAGGCAAGAAAACAAAGTGACATGAAGCAAAGAAAGCCAAATAAAACAAAGGGAGAAAAAGACAAGACTGAAAGAGAAAGAACGAGAGTGAGAAAGAGGGATAGAGAAGATAATGAAAGAAAGAAAATGGAAATTTTGAGGGAAAGAGAGAGGAACAAAATATACACAAAGAGGAGAGGAAATTTGTCCTCCAGAGTTGCGTCCTCTTACCAAGTCCTGCAGAAACTAGTCTTTTGGTCGCTCATCTCCAGACATGCTAATTGCTGTGTTTCTGTGTGTGGTGTGGGGGGGCGTGTGTGCGCAGAAACAGAGAGATACAGTGTGAGAGAGAGTGTGTGTCCGAAGTCCTGCAGAAACCCGTTTTCTGTGATTAGTTGCTCTTAGACAGACTGGAGAGAAGAGGCATCACAAGCAAAACAATTCCTAAAGAGCAGCTGCATGCTGGTTGGACTGTGACTGTGTGTGTGTTGGTGGTTGTGAGGACCTAGAAAAAGCAAAGATTTGTGTGAACATTTTCGTATGTGAAAACGGGTGTCATCAAAATGTTTGCAAAGAAAAGTTGCACGAAAAAAATAATAAAATAAAATGTGCATTTGGTTACTGATGTTAAGGTTAGGGGTTAGGATTAGTAATTAGGGAAGTCTAAGGATGTAAATGAAGACAGCAAGACTGGACTCTCGAGCTCTGTTTAATGCCTACTGATTAGACAAAGATTATGCATAAACCAAACACTGTACACCAGAAGTGAAAACAGAGTAAAACTTTAGCATATAAGCTTTATGTAGCAATATGTGCAATTAATTAATAAAAACCCTTTTGTCATGTGTTGTCGCTGTTGTATTGTTAAATGGATCACATGCTAATACAATGAATGAGCAGGGCACCCAATAAAATTCTTGAAATTATCCACCTTTTGGTTAAATTTGCCATTAACACAAACCTTTTCCTCAGATGTCTATAAATTGGTGTGCATAAATTTTTTCAAGCTAAAAAAAAAAAAAAAGACTCGTTAAAGAGATTATTTAGACCAAGGTTAGGCTTGCATACAAATGGCAGAAACCTCATGCAGGCCGAATGTGAAAACATTATAATAACCACTTTTAACGTACCATTAGATGCCTGGTAAAATCAATCCGTTCTCTACATGCCAGGTTGCAATCAGCTTGTTCATTACGAGAAGAAATAGCGCCTTCAAAGTTTCACTTTTTGTTCTAGCGCTCTGCAGTCTGGCCTTAGCGCCTGAACAGTTCTGACAGCCCAGCATGGGAACAAACTTGGGAATTTACTTTGCTGTTTGCCTGTTTAATGGCGGCCAATTTTCTGATTGTGGACTTGTGCTTGTTTGTCAGAACAAATCTGGTTTAGATCACTCTGATCCTCATTCCAACTCTCCAGAAATACCCACATTTTCACCGTGAACGGGTTCACAAAGCGCCATCTACTGGACACAAATGTAACTACATGGCTGGAAATCATTGAAAAAAGTTACCATTGTGTTTATGAATGTAAATTCGTTGCTGATTGTTCGTTGATATGTTGTCGTTCTTGTCCATATCTTTTATTTTTCAATTAAAAAGAGCCTATTATGCTATTATGCTATTACTAAATCAGAAAGGAAATGCTCATTTTCCTGGCAGTGTAATTTCTTCCGTTTACTGAAGGCATGTAATTTTTAAAGAGCTTTCTCAAACCATTTGATAGTAGGTGTAGCATTTTCTTTGTAAAGATTGGTTTTGGGCTATCAGGTTTTAAACTCTTTGGGATCTGTTCTTTCTCTGGTTAACACTGCGAGAGTAAAAACCGTGAATGTCTCACGAGTTCTGAGTTAATTCTTTTTTAAGACAGCGACAACCAGTGTTTAAAATTGGAACTGCATTTTATTATTATTATTATTATTATTATTATTATTATTATTATTATTATTATTATTATTATTATTATTATTTGATAAAGAGCTGGCAAGTCCGCAATTTTGGATCTCGACTTATGAATAAGGAATAAGATTTATCTCTTGTTTTTTCTCCTTCATTAAGGCAGTCAAGATTGGGAAATGGGGAGATTGGGAAAGTCTCTCCATGTAAAAAAAAAAAAAGGAAAGAAAGAAAAACAGCATAACAAGAAATAAATGTATATATTAATATCAATTGAACGTGAAACTGCTGTTAAACGATGTGTCCAGCAGAGGGCACTGTGCAACTGTACATGAACAGCATCTTCCTGCCAGTTCAAAATATAACTACGAGCTTGCCTGAGAAAGACTGTAAATACATTCTAA
This sequence comes from Distichodus sexfasciatus, assembly GCA_032718565.1. Taxonomy (NCBI): domain Eukaryota; kingdom Metazoa; phylum Chordata; class Actinopteri; order Characiformes; family Distichodontidae; genus Distichodus; species Distichodus sexfasciatus. The sequence continues at coordinate 60,182 of JAVGVS010000302.1, read as the reverse complement.
ATGTTACATATTTTAAAAATGGAAGTTTCCTAATAATTGGTGGTTTGGGTCTAAGCCATGAGTCTTTTATGTCAGGGCAAAGTACTCAGAATTAAGCTTACAAATTTGATGTATCAGATGTTAGCTCAGCCTGAAAATAGTAGCAAGCTTAATAAAAATTTAGTTTGTTAGCAGTCTAGCTAATAAGCTAGTCAGGGGATTGTAGGAGGAAAAGTCGACCCGAAATGATTGTGCTGTGCGTAGCGTCCAAAACAGGATCTTTAAAAAACTGTACAATTGATACCGACGGGAGATAATGGAATGTTTGCCTGCTGTAAGTGAACATTTTGCTTTCTGTGTGTGTGTATCTACACTTGATGAAGTCAACACTGTGGTCTGGTCAGGGCACAGTTCCAGCCTCATGCTGATTTAAATAAGAACTAGATAGAACGAGTCTAGTTTGCAATGCAAAATCAGCTCAAGCTGAGCCACGGACTACAGCTCACATTTATTTCGGCCTTCACCTCTCAGAAGGGAACTTGTGTAACTCTGCTTCTCTCCTCCTCTCCCACGTTCGTGCTGAGTGTTGACACAGGTGTGACCATCTAGTTTTTGTTGTGTCCAGGAGTGAAGGAGCAGTGTGGAGTTGGGGTGTTTAGATTGGATAAACTCACTGGTTGCTGTTGGCAGGGAGCTGGACCGGGGCCTGGTGAGAGCTGGTGCAGGAGGGCAGAGGCTAAATAATGTCAGAGCGAGTACACTTGAGGCACAAATGAAAGATTCCACATATATAGACACTCTCTCTCTCTCTCTCTCTCTCTCTCTCTTTCTCTCTCCCTCGCTCTCTCTCTTTCTCTCTCCCTCACTCTCTCTCTCTCTCTCTCCCTCGCTCTTTCTCTCTCCCTCGCTCTCTCTCTCTCCCTCGCTCTCTCGTCAGGATTAGGAAAATGATCCACGTGAGCCGTTTTCAGACTCTCACAGTTCTGACACACTGACCTGTGTCTGTTTGTTCTGTAGCACTATTATAACATGTACACCACCCCACCCCGTTTCAACTGTCTGAGGTGCGTATTGACATCCGTATCGCTGGCTAGGGCCCTTCCGAAGGTCACCACGTGCCCGCCGTCCCAAAAACAAGAGGCACATGACGCCGAGCCGTGCCAGTCCGCTCTGCCAGCGTGAGCACAATAGCACTGCTGGCCCTCCGCAGCCTTGCAACTCAATAGCACCTAAATCCCAGGGATTATATCCCCACTAATCCCCGCAGAACCACTGCTTTGTGTCCCAGTGCCACACATCAGCACAGGCCGCCGCGTCCGCACAAAAACACACACTAGCTCCAGCACAAAACACACTCCCTCACAAGGCCCCGCACTCGTAAACACGTTCTTCGCAGACGCTAAAAACAAGATACGACTATCACGTCCCTGATAGAGAAACAAGTCATTATTGTAATTGCCAAGATAATAGGTGTGTCCCAATTCTTATAATATTTTAAAGGTGCACTACCATACTAGCGGCCGTGTACCAATATGCGTGTCATTTTTCACATAACAATCTAAAAACAAAAATCACAAAACTTTTTAAAATATTTGTGTCCAAAACCAAAATTGAATAATGAATATTGAGTATTTATTAGAATTTGGAAAACATTCTTTCATTTTTTGGTTTCAGTGTTTGCTTTTGATTTGCAAAACCAATAAATGATTGATACACGGACTACATAGCAACTGCATTTATCAGAAGCTCTTTTCCAAAGGGATTTCCATTTCCTAATTACAGGGACAGTCTCCCTGAAGCATTTGGGGTTAATTGTCTTGCTCAGATTATGAGCTCAGAGGCTCAGTAGTGATAGTGCTGGAGGTAAAATAGACCCAGAAACAAACACAACCTCTTGGTCTGTAGATGAGTATTCCACCCCTAGATCACCATCACCACCCCAGTTTGTAGTCCAGACAATGAAAGTGATGGAAAAGCAATGGTTAGACTAACCAATCTGCGTGGCCTGGACGCACAATAAAACTCGGCCCGCCTGTTGTTTCTGGGCCCCTCGTTCTGTGTCGTCTGCACATTCTTCAGCTCAGCTGCATCGCGCCAGTAAATAAGAGCTCCACATTGTCCCGCTTGGCACTGATGTGTAGCACTGGTGGGACAGAGTTGTCTAGAAGTGAGAACTTGTTCCAGCGAACTGTGGACACACAATTGTATTGCAACCTTAATGATGTATTCATATTTCTTTAAAAATGTCTAAGAAGCAATACAGAAGAACTGATTTTAACTTTAGTGAATATATTGTGAATGCACTGATCAGTGTGCCAAATTGAAGCTACTGTATCATTACACCCCCACTTTTGGGCAGTAGATTTGTTTTATTTGCTGTGTGGATCTCACGTTCACTGTAGACTTGTTGGCTGGAGACTGGTTCTCACAGAGGTGAAGCCGAAGCAGGTGGCACACAATCTTGGAGCCAGGAGCACGTGGGGCCTTGAGATGGGGGAGAGAGAGAAAGAGAGAGAGAGAGAAGGAGAGAAGGAGAGCAGGGAAAATGCTGTGTAAAGCGCATTGACAATTTGCCTAAACTGCCTAAACAAAGGGGAATATCCACTAAAGTTTAATTTAAGTGGGTTAATTTTCCCTCTTCCTTATTTTAGTTTAATCGTTCATTTAGTTTAATTGTTCAATTGTTCATATAAACTATCAAAGCTAAAATTTGGTAGAGGGAAATACTGTATACAATAGTACTATTTGAACTTTATCATGTTTTACTTTATTTTATAAGTTATAAGTTTTGCTGTGATTATTGTAGTTACAGTTCTTTGACGTCTAGGGACACAACAAATTCTACATAAATTTATGCAGTCTGGTTCGCTGACTCCTTTCTTCGATGCTTACTGCTTCAGCTGCTTTTGTGTTGCTTTTTCAGACTTTCGCTCGGACCCAGCTAATTGCTGCTTGCGGCTATATTTCATTGTAGCAATCGCTCCTGCAATACCCCAGTCAACCACTAGACGTCAATATGTCTCGTCTTTCCAGAAATTGTCAGGTTTTGATTACTCTAATGTGTTTTTTTACACTTATTCTTTATATATGGCAGTTAACTTTTCATGGCATATATAAATTGCATTCTTTGAAACAAAATGGGCCAAATTTGATCCAATTGAAATACTGTGAACAGCAAACGCATGCCTTATTTCTAGTTTCTTTAGTTTTGTTGTACAGGTAAAAATGAACACAGTTTAGCTTATCATACTGAAAGTGAACCCAAGATCAAGAGGCTCTGTTGTACTTTCTTGACTTCAGCTCTGAGTGACTGCCTTTGTCTGATTAATTTCTCTCAGACACATTGGCATTTGTTTTTTCCATCCCCTCTAAAAATTTGTCCATGGTTGTTTCACTGTGTAAAAGAAAAAATACCTTGAAACACTGGATACAAGCGTCTGCTAAAAGCTGTAAATGTGAATGTAAATCCTGTGCAAACAACCTAAAGCTAATATAATATCACAGCATATCACCTTCATTTTAAAAGCAAGTGACTTCATATCAGTTTATACAAGATACAGCCATATCACATGAGCCTATATGTGAGTTAAAGAGTGTTTGCATTTCATGAGCAAGATTAAAGGCAAGTCAAACAAGAAATTTTTTTAAAAGGTTTTTCCTGCTGAGTTTGTGTTAGCATGCTAGGCTAACCATACCGTAATATTACTGTAACGCTGCATGTGGAAATTTGGGTCATGTGGAACGCACAACCCCCACTTTCCTCTTTCACTAGACCATCATGCCCCAAGCCTTCACCACTGTCTGATCATTTGTCTGCCTCACATTGTATACATTGCACACACACACACACACACCACACACACTCACCCCCACACATTTTTATGTCTTTGTGCAGAGGTCAGAAATGTTACATCCTTATGCAATAACATGCAAAAAGATTCTACACTAAATGTGTCCTCAGTAAGTCAAACACACACATACACACATTTTAGATCATTTTTAAATCTGTCCATGGGTCATAGATACAGTATATTACATCCTTACGCAACAGTATATTTAAAAAATCATTAAACGTCCTCAGGAGGTTAATCGCCACCCACACACACACACACATACACACACTTGAATGTTTTTTACTTAAAATATTTTTTTGCTTTTTTCTTAAATATTTACAGTATTTTCCCCTTTAAAGACATAGATGGATAACACAAACACACACAGACAAAACACACTCCAAACACAAAACTCCATCGGTTTTAAATTCAACTTGCATTTTCCTTTTTTATTATTTGGTTACACTTTTGTTTTTACATTTTTACACTTACATTTAGATTTTACTCCAGAAGTTACTGTACAATATGAGTACATATTTTCATCTTTACCTTAATAAATTTAGATTTAGATATTTGTCTAAAGGTCATAAAAATGTAACACGTTTTGTTTTTTAAAAATTCTAAACATAAGCTTGTAAAGTATAACATGCACAAATATTTTTATCTTTAGATTATGGCATTTAGAAATAGATTTGTCCAAACCAAAAAAAATATCCTAAACGTAATCTCAGTATGCACACCCACCTACCCACAAACACACACTCACACACACAAAAACACACACAGTCTCACAGGCAGGCCTGAAGACTGACAGCTGTCAGTGAGTAGTAAGCAGATGGGTAGAGCCAAGAGATAACTGCATTACATAACTTGAGGAGGGCACAGGACTCAGAGCGGAAATGTGACCTGTTGTTTGGGGCCAGTGTGGTTGGAAAAGGAAGCCCAGTTACTTGGCACGATTTACAGCCAGACATACAGCAATGTGTATAAAATATCTCCATTCTTACAATGGGTCTATTTAAGACTGGTCACTTTGAAAGTTTAAGTCTTAAAGTCAAAACCTATGGATGGTTGTCCACTCATATGGATGCTGTAGAAGGTTTTTCTTTGATAAGATCAAGTAAGAACTCGTACAATTATCATGTAGATGCCGTCCCATTAACAAGCCTCATTAGGCAGAGTGGTCCGACCGCGCTCAGTGTTGACTCACAGGACCAGACCTAATACAGCCAGGCATCGGGCTTCCGTCCGGGCTGCCAAACAGGAACGCTGCGTCTGTGGGAAAGACTCTCGCTGACCTCCAGCCTCAGGAACAATGTGTTGTTTCTAGATACCATGTTAATAATGACAGAGAACCAAGGAGACGCGGAGAACAGAGGGAAAAACAAACACCACTGAAACTCAATCTCTCTCGCTCTCGCTCTCTCTCTCGCTCTCACACACACCCAAACACTCACGGATATGTGTGTCCGTGTTCTTACATAACTGAGTAACAAACTGGCATAACAAAGTGAGCAGCTGAACATAAGCGCTCATTATTAACACATGATGTGTTGCATGGCCCTCATTCAGTATTGACTCAGATATCAGCACACAAGTCTCAGAGCACTGCTAATGAGACACACACACACACACACTCACAAACACACTCAGGTAAGGCTCCTCTTTAACAGGTAAGGTGCTCCTCAATAACAAGACTGTGTCAGCAAATATTATGTGATAAATCTAAAGTGATTTTCTTTGACATTTATTATTTTAGATTGAAATCATCAGTTATGTTTTAAGTTAATAAGTAATATCATACGGGCACGGGCAAAATAGTTAACATACATTTTATCACGTATGTAAATATGTATATTTTCTATATTTTAGCCACTTTTTAAAATGTGTGCATATGGACAAACACACAAACATGGGGAGAGGAGAGGGCATATGGAAGGCCTATAAAAATCTGATAAATGCAAACTTGCCCACACGCACATATACACGAAGGATATTCAATCTTTCCACTTCTGTACAGAAGAGTTATTGCAAGGAGCAGAATAAAGTGGTTTTGCACTTGACTCTAATTTGCTCTTCATAATTAAGAGGAAGCGATTCATTATCAGAGGGGGAAATCGATGGGGTTCTCAAGGGAAGTGATTTCTCCTCTCTCTCTCTCTCTCTCTCTCTCTCTCTCTCTCTCTCTCTCTTGCTCATATTCCCCAACCCATATCTAAATATGCATAACGTTATTTTCTAAATATCAATATCATATTAATATGCACAAAAGATACACCCTTAATCAGACCTTCCAGGATTTCACGATGTTGCGATCTCAACTATTAACACAAATTCAGCCAATCCCCGCAAATTCATTACTACTGTGCATTACTACTGTGTACACTACTGTGTACTATTTTGACCAATTACCGCAACTTTTCCACAATTTTTAACCAATCATTGTCGTTTCCCGTAAAACGTTGGGCCATACGTCAGCGAATTCACTTTCTTGTTACGTTTAGAAGACGTAGGAAACCTTTCCTTTAACAATAACTAAATCATTAATGGTTAATAAAAATAACAGTGGTTTTGTTCCCTTCATTTTAATTAATTGTTAAAAATCATTATAAGGGAGGACAAAATCGCAAAATTTTCCACAACTTTCACTTGGTTCCACAACTTTATTGCAAAAAAAGGCCTAAAAACACCACAACTTTCATTGCAATTTTTTAGAAAAGCTGCCACAAAAATCAGGGACTTTAGGCCGAAACAATCTCAACAAAGGCCCGTGAAATCCTGGAGGGACTGCTTAATTTCCTCATACTTTGCTTCCAAAGGGCCAGACTTTGTATACACAAAAAAAGGTATTCATGAAAAACTAATTAAAATGATAAATAATAGTAATTAGTTAATATTATACTAATGATTAAAGGATACTTTAATAATTTTATAAGGTACTGTATAGATCATAGCCAGCAGGTTAGCAGCAGAGGCTTTAAGAATGCTGGGTGAGAGGAATAAACAGCTGGACTTATCTGCAGTTCTGACATTGTACTCATGTCTTAAAGTACATTGTACACCGAGCACCTGCCAACTCCGTTTCCTCACAGACCAAACGTCAGGTACTGATTAACCCAAACCCCACTGTAGGCCAAGTCCTCTCCCTCTCCCTTTCCCTCTCTCTCTCTCTCTCTCTCTCTCTCTCTCTCTCACTCTCTCTCTCAGTTCACTCAGTTCAGTTCTAATCTTCGTTATCATAATCTGTCTTTCTCACTTTCTGTCCCTTTGTCTGTCTCTCTGTCTGCCATTTCTCCTTCTGTCTGTCTCTATGTCTTTCATTTGTACTACCTGACTCTTACTCTCCTGCTTTCTGTCTATCAGTCTCTCTCTCTCTCTCTCTCTCTCTCTCTCTCTCATTCTTCCTCTCGTACTCTCCGTCTATTTCTCCCTCTCTTTCTTCCTTCCTGGCTCTCTTTCTCACCTGCTCTCCGTGTCTCTCTCTTTCTTTCTTTCTCTGTCTTCCTGCCTGACTGTCTTTCTCTAAAACTGTCTCTCCTTCTGTCTGTCTATCTCTTTATCTTTCCACCTGACTCTCTCTTTCTCTCTCTCTCTCTCTCTGTATATTTACATTTACTGCATTTAGGAGACACTCTGATCCAGAGCGACTTTCATTTTCCTATTTCAGGGTCAGTGTCCGTGAGAGAAACTTGGGGTAAGTGTGTTGCTCAGGAACCCAATGATGATAGTGCTGGAGGTAAGATTCCAACCCATGCTAGTTCCCGGATTGGTAAAGGTACCGCTGAGGTACTCGTGAGCAAAGTACCATCCCCAAGACCTGCTCCCCGGTCGCTGCTCTATAGCTCTATCGCTAGGATGGGTCAAATGCAGAGATCACATTTGGTTGTGGTGCACTGTGTGCTGTGCTGTGCTGTGTTCACAACGACAAAAAATCATTCACTTAATAATTAATTTCTCTGTCTTCGCTGTCCTTCTGTCCCTCAGAGTCTGCTGACCACCATTCATATTCCTCACCGTGGCAACCGGAAAGATTTAATGTGGAAGGTCAAACCTTTAAAGCAACTAAACCTTGCTGAAGCTCCTGCACGGTGCTGTTCTGGGAATAACACCGGCATGAAATCAGCTATTATGTGTGTTTAATCAGTCTGACGAGAGCGGGACCACGCATCTCTCTCTCTCTCTCTCTTTTATAGATCAATGTCATACCTTTATGGCCAGCCTCCGCCTCACTGCTGTGTGTATGTGTGTGTGTGAGTTCTACTCAGTGGAGGCCATAGCATGTAGCAGACAGCACGTGGCCTTCAACAGCCCCTGCATGTGACTGTTTCGTCTGAGAAGAGACACGGCACCAAGGGACACGAAATCCGAAGAATCTGTCAAGAAAGGTCTCACACGTCACTTTCTGTGTGTGTGTGTGTTGTTTGTGTGCGTGTGTGTCTTGAAGAACAGAAGTGTTTGTTCTTTATGCTTTCAGCGCATCCGCTAATAACAACCTGTGCACCAAAATATACATTTTGCACCAATGACTGTGCACGTACACGTCCTCGACTGCATGTACACAAACCCAAATACTAACACGCCCTGACGAGCCTCCAGACACACCTCCCTGCATGCACAAACACACTCACACCCACACCACACTACTATCTCTGTTCTGTTGTCCTGCTTTAAGAAATAACAGCTCGAGGCAAGCAACAAGCACAGACACGCAAAGCAGAGCCAGAAATGCCCGAGATGGTATGGACACCTAGATATCATTTTGTGTTCTTTTCATCACATTGGCAAAGAAAAGAGTACGTTCCTATACGTTTGGTAGGTGTGGACACTTTGTTCAAAACACAAGTTGCTCATATGCTGGCGCGCTGCTCTCCACACACATCCAGTTCATGCTTGTTTAAGAGAAGGGTGAGTTTAAAAGGCCCTTGTAGAAGCAGAGAAATAAATAGTAATGCAAGAGGAATCATGATAAATATCATATAAATACATAATACACAACATTTTGGATTAAAAGATGCAACCTTAAGGGCAGGTGTCCACCAAACATCCAGAATGCTTCCTCTCAGCGCTTGCTGTTGCTAAGTTACGAAACGCGTTATTGTTCACTTCCATGTTTATTCGTATTTCATGTAAACATTGTAAAGTGTTGATTTGGGGTGTTGTAGTTTAGCCGACATAAAAGAGATTATCTTTACTGTTAGTGAGTTCTTGACTGTGTATGTCCCACCCCTTCCTCGATTTTTATTGGCTAGCAAGAGACAAGTGACATTGATAAGCCCAGCGCTGTTCTAAAAGTTTTTCGGATTTCGACTTGAAGCGCTCTGAGCACTGATGTAAAAAACTGTCTCCACCGACGTCTTTTTTTCCGCTGAAGACGCTTAGCGCTCTCAATGTCATTTGATCATTTGAGTTTTCACCTTCATGCCAGCTTTCCGATAGACAGCATTTATTTATTTATTTTAACTAATTTTATAACGTTGTAATGCAGTCATGGAGAGATGCTGGAGAACTTGACGTGCTGTTAGAATTTTGATACTTGACTATATGACTGTTTGCATCATTTTTACAATCATTCTTATTTGGTTATCAGACCATGCAAAAATGAGGTTATATATATTTTTAGGCCAAACTGTCCCTTTAAACTGCATTTGGAACTCTTGACCACCCTGATCTACGCCAAACCAGATAAAACGGTTTAGAGAATTCTGAGAAAGCAGGTCAGCCAGGACACGAGTAGCCACAGTGATGCCCTCATCACATCAGCAATGACACAGTTCCTACAAGACACATACTGCACATGACACGTAATACACACACACAAACACACACACACAGACCACAAGGCCTAGAAGGGCCCTCATGTTTAAGGTGTAAACTGAATACGGGAGACATTCAACATGGTTTTAAAATGTTGTGTTGGTTTAAGGTCAGCGAGTGTGTAAACTCGGGCAACCAAATATGGTTAACAATATGTTCAGTTTTTTGCATATTCATGGACAGGTTATGAACTCTTCACATGACAAATAAAAAAGAAATCCCCTAAAGATGAAACACAGTCTAATGTATATTTTTGTTTATATTTGAATTTCTTTTGCAGAAAAAGGCTCAAGGAGAGGCTTCATTTACTTTGAACCCGGTTGTCGAGTTTAAGCGGCTGAAGGACGAAAATTCTGCCCCATACTTGGAACGTAACCATGAAAACAAAGGCTGTCCTGCCTTTTCTTAAAACTCATCCGTGTAAATATTATGGTCAGCCTTGACGACTTGTCTCACAGCACGTGGTAATCCTAAAGAGTAGGAAAACAGACGCAGGAGCTTACATTGTACCGGCAAAAAAAGATGGAAGGAGGAGAGAAGGCAACAAGTGTTGTCATGAGAGAATGCGGATCACACATTATGTCTTTTGGCAAGCGCAGCAAAGTTTTCAGGTTGGGGTGTTCTAGAAGAGAGGAGAGGATTTAGTGTTTGTTCTCTATATACATTTTAGTCACATTAAACAGCACAACTGATATCTTAGCAAGTAAAGCCTTCTAAGAATGTATCAAAATGTGATTTTAGATTTTACATAATTCAACTTCAAAATATTTCATATTATCTTAAATAATCTTGTTGAGTGAAACTTCATTTATAGGAAAACTTCTAACTTTTTTTATCTTATAACAATTTAAATAATCTATCAGTGCAATAGTGTGGTTTCACTTTTATTCTGTATTGTAAACAAGTTCAATATCTGTAAAAATACACAGAAAATCTTTTTGGGAAAGTTTTTGGGAAAATCTCAACATGGGTGCATGTATTTACTTCCTGAGGATCATATCTGAAGAGAAAGAGAGTGAAAGACCAAAAAAACCTGGCTGTATCATAAATATTTGTAATAATATTTAAGTAGCTTGCAGTTTGAAAATATACTGTTTAGAGCAGCTTCCCCAACACTGCTCTGCTGGTCCATCCAACACCTGAGCAGCAGCTTTCCAGCTTTCCTAGTCGCTCTTCCATTCAACTAGTGCCCAGACCTGATCTTGCCTCACTTCAGAAGGGTTACGTTGTATGAACTGTAGGTGTTGTGAAGGTACTTGCTGCTATAAAGCATATCATCATACCAGAACAGTTCATGTGACCCTTACCACGCATGCAACGCCCCAATTTTGGCTGTTTTTGGCTGGATATCTCAACTCTAATGCCTGCTGGGCATTTGGCCTTTTCCCCCGCCTTTCCCTAAATGATTATTCTGCACTTTGGCTTCTGCACAGAAGCCTGTGCTTTGCTCGTGATGTGCACTTAATCTAAGGAGGGCAGATTATGAGAGCAGATTTTGATTCTTTTATTGGATTAACTCCCAAAATCGAGCGAGTTCATTGGCACAGTTGGGATTTTTTTTTAATCATCAAAAGCCAAAAAATGCTGAGCGGATCATTTCTTAGAAAAAACTCTCCTTTGTTTGGAGATCACGTGAGTGTAGGATCTGATGATATTTGCTCTCAAATCAGCTGCGTAGAAAGCTCTAGTCCTGCTTTCCAGAATCAAATGCTGCATGCAATTTAGTCCTTTCATAGGGAGCAACTGCACATGATTTTCTTCTAGAATATTCCTTGGAGCATTGTGTTGCTTTACGTACTAAGCATGTAGGGATGCAAATGGCTAAAATGTTTTTCCATGGTCTGATCACGCTCCTCACACCCCATGCCAACACAAGTCAGCAAAATCACCAAGCTCCAGAGCCAGATGACCAATCTGCTTGGGACTTCCCCAGGTTAAATGGGGCATGGCATGGTCACTGGCATTGGCAAGGTCGGGATTCGGTTAAACGTTAAACACATTATTGGAACAGCGTCATCGTTTTATATTGGGGAGGGTCACGTTCCAAAATATTACAACGCTGACCCTCAGAATGGTAACAGGTTAACCTGAGGCCTTGGTGCTCATTTCAAATTCCTGCTCGAATGTTTGCATTGGTTGAATGTTTACGTTGCTTTTAATAATTTAGCGACCTTGAACAGGAAGTCGAGCGTGTTTGCTACGGCAGAGCAAATGCGCAAAAGGTCTAAATCAATTTGGAAAATATTCAAAATAGGAGGTCAAACCATGTGCAAAGGGAACATAGTGAATTTACAAATCAGTCATATCAGGCAGAGTTATAATTCAGGATCAGAAAGTACAGTAGAAGTGTTGGTCAAAGTTTGTTAAATAACTTACTTCCATAAGGTATATTTTTGGAATTTTACTGCACTTTTGTAAAAGTCATCTTATGTTTATAAGTGCAAAGCCATTTCTATTTAGTTGAAACGTTAATGTGTATGTCAACTAAACATTAAACTAATAGACACAATAAAACAGGGTCAAATGCCTGGAGGCCAAGTTTTTATGCCTTTAGCTGCATTGTCTTAGGCTTCATGGAAACACTCCGCTTTCATTTGCAGTTCACTGTGTGTAATGAGGTTAAGAGCCTGTCTTACCCCCAGGACCCTCATAAACCACAACACAACAATAACAATGCCAAGGTCGCATCCTTGAGTGGCTGTAGATGTGACGCTTAGCATTGAAAAAATGACTGACAAAAATATTCAGAAGTCTTTAACTGTAGATTTATGTTGTTGGTTATAGACTATAGCCAATTTAGCCCTATATTGCAGTGTTTGCAATTTTAGGGGGATTCTGGCATCTGAACCCCCAATTAAGACATGAATCATATCTGAATCATATATTCAAGACATATTTTCCTGTGTCTTGAACATTGAGTCTAGTCTTTATACATTTAGCTGTTCCACTGTTACTACAGAGTTATTTCTAAAAGCAAGACGCCCTAAAATATGGCTCTGAGCTTAAAGGGTTAAAGTTTTTATATGCCTGTGTAAAAGAGAGAATTGTGCAATGCATTGTGCAATATTTGTGTACTTGTGCTGACAACTGGTGTGAAGTGTATCTCAACCCTGGAGTAGACAATAAAATCTGGTTCAGTTTGAGACACGCAAAAATGATAATAATGATGATAATAATTATAATAATAAAAGCATTGTGTTGTGGTCTTAGGACCTAAGGATTGAAGCTCTTACTGTTTTACACTACCAGTCAAAAGTTTGGACACACCTTCCCATTCAATGCTCTTTCTTTATTTTCATTACTATTTACATTGCAGATTCTCACTAAAGGCATCAAAACTATGAATGAACTGTGTAAGGGCTATTTGACCCAGAAGGAGAGTGATGGAGTGCTGCACCAGATGGCCTGGCCTCCACAGTCACCTGACCAAACCCAATCGACATGGTCTGGGATGAGATGGACCACAGAGTGAAGGCAAAAGGGCCAACAAGTGCTCAGCGTCTCTGGGAACTCCTCCAAGACTGTTGGAAAACTTTTCAGATGACTACCTCATGAAGCTCATCGAGAGAATGCCAAGAGTGTGCAAAGCAGTGATCAAAGCAAAGGCTGGTTATTTTCAAGAATCTAAGATATAAAACATGTTCTGGGTTATTTCACACTTTTTGTTTACTACATAATTCCATATGTGTTCATTCATAGTGCCTTCGGTGAGAATCTACAATGTAAATGGTCATGATAATAAAGAATAAAACATTGAATAGGAAGGTGTGTTCAAACTTTTGACTGGGAGTGTACTTCTGAAATGTTTGCCTGATTTTAGAAGGTATAAAAAATATTAACTGGGGAGCTATGAAGCACTGATAGTTTCACTGATCATCGATTTCCTGACATATTCTGCAGAGATAGTAGAGCTCATCATGGTGCAGATACACATTCATTCATTCATTTATTATCCGAACCGCTTAATCCCAACCAGTGTCGTGGGGGGGGGGAACAGAGCCTATCCCGGGAACTACAGGCGCAAGGCGGGGACAAACACTGAGCAGTGCTGTATCATATACACTTGTAACACGCAATTCCACATCACTACCATTTTGGTGTTACTCCTTTGTCAAGAATGAACTTCACCTAAATAATACCAGCTCAACAGGGCTCCACTGGTCAGAAACTCACCTGGGGTATCGGTACCATCTATGTATTATGTAAATTTTCTTAATCCAATTTCTATTGAACAGGCATGGTTTTTCATAAATCAATAAGAATTTCTGTTCAATTTTCACACATTTTCTAGGACGAACTGAGGTCCTTTTGTGGTAAGCCTAAACCATAGGTAATGATGGGGAGAGTAAGTCAGAACATGGGGGAAGGGATGTAACATGGCTGGAACATTACTAGGGGTACACAGTGACACGTACACAAGGTACAACGCGAAGAATAATCACTTGTACTGCTTCATTACAGAGTACACAAGCCCATTAGAATGCGACACGGCCTCTGCTTTTAAATTTGTCGCGCCGTCTGCCTCGTAGGTCTCATTTATTTTTTCGGTGTCTGCTGTGGTATAATTATGTTATTTTTATCTCCTCTTTTTATGCCCTGGCTCGATCAGGGTGGTTGCAAATTTGTTTTGCGATTTTCCAAGATGGCCATTAAGGCTCTAGAACATTTATGTGCATTTATTTGACACGTCAGCTCCTGATGAAGATCCTCCCTGCAAGTGGACAAAGTGATATTTAATATAGAAGAAATTTAATAAAAGAGAAAGAGAGGAAGAAGAAGAGAGAGAGAGACCCATCCACATGTGGCATCTTGGATTATATAATCTCCTCACTACATACTATTACCTCACTCCCTCCAGCATCCCTGCTGTCACAGACGGATCCCGGTGCCTCGGCGTGGCTGGAGACGATAACCATGGCAACGACCAATCCTCTTACACGCTGCCCTAATGGATTGTGGGTGATAAAAGAAGGAGAAAATGGACCGCATGTGAGACTGTGCTGCTTGTGTTTCTAAATGGGTGTAAGCCTTGGGAGTGCTGATGTTAAGATTTATGAGCACTGTGTACTGTTAAATGCACTTTTATCTGTTGTTTGTATTTGCTCATGGTAATGTGGTGGAACAGATAAAATTTGATAAAGGAAATAAACTATAAAGGATGAAAAAGACTGACCAGCTGTTGCAACAACTGACCAGCCTTTACTACTAAATAAAATTGATGTTGTCTTTTTACCAAGAGTGTAAATGTACCAGCAGGTATGACATTCCTAAACTGAATCTAATGTGAAATAACCAGGTAGAAGTTGCAGGAAGTGTAGAGACAAAAAGGAAACATGAAAAGACAACGATAGCCTCTGAGGCCGGAAAACGGTTTCCTTCCTGCTGCATGTGCTCGCTCCCTCTGGATAAAGGCTGATGTGTGAAATGGTCTCTATTGCAGACGCCGGAAATCTAAAACGCCTCTCCGGCCTGATTCAGGTCCAGTCGGGGGAGCTCTCTCTGTTTGTACTACATCAGAAATTTTGCCCCACAGTTGGCTATTAATCTTTTTTTGCACATCTGAGAAATCAGGGGTGCCTTTTCCAAAAGCATAGCTGCTAACATATTGCTATGTTAGTTGCTAACTTAGTCAGCAACTATGCTTTCGCGAAACGTACACCAGTTTAGTTTTTCTTTTATGTGATGTACAACGCATAATATGAAAAGAGCACAGTAGGGGTTAAAATTTAACTAGACACTGTGTTTAGTTAATTTTTTACACCAACTGTGCTCTTTTCATCAAATCGCACATTGCTTGTTGTTCTGCCATATTGTTCTAGATTTTTGTTCTGCCGTATTGTATGTCTGTAAATACTAGCAGTAATGTATACTGAGTACCTAATTATTGGACTTAATTATAATGCAACTTTAAGACTGGAATCATGAATTTCCTGTAATGGCTAACCTTTACTAATACCAGCAAACTACCTTTAATCCTTTAGTACTGCTAATATCACAAACATTAGCTTTTTATTCAAGCAGGATTGTAATGGAAGAGTTTTACATTTTACTGGAGTCATTTTCTTTGTAAGGAATCTTTACATTCGCTTAAGTTTTTATACTCTATTGACCACTTGACCAGCTTGGTCAGGGCCAGGTTGTAATAGCCAATAATGTTATAAAACTAAATAATGGTGATTGGAAGGTCACTGGTTCGAATCCCGGACCTGTAAAGGTAAAACTGAGGTACTAATGAGCAAGTTACCATCCCCAAGCACTGCTCCCCGGGCGCTGCCCATGTCAGCTGCCTACTGCTCCATTACAGATAGGTTAAATGCAGAGGTCAATTTGGTTGTTGTGCACTGTGGTGTGTTCACAATGACAAATAATAACTCTCTTTCACTTTAGGCCATCATCTTCATCAAAACAGAAAACAGAAAAAAATACAGTATGTAACAGTAAAGGTTTTCAAATAGATCTCCTACATTTTATCATGTGTGGTATCCTTCGCTGTGGTCTAACATGCGGAGGTGGACTTTTCCAGGAAGGTGATTTAATTTCACAGCCTGTGAAATCAAAATCCAAAACTTTAGCAACCATCTGCAGCATTCAATTGAGAACCCTGCCGCCTTTTAATCGTTCATCCGCCCACCTGCGGTCATCACACACATGACTGTGGCTGATTTTCTCTGCTATTGGAAAGGCTGTTGTCAATTCAATTTATGCTGAAACCACTATAAAAAGAGTCAAGAAAGTCCAAGGCTACAAAAAGAGGATGAATAAGGTTTGATATATTTTTGGGATCAGAATATCAGTGAAAATCATAATTGTTGCATGTTGAAATATTAAAAACAGGGAAAACATTTAAATATATAATCACATAATAATAAATAATTGCCTGTTTTCCAGGCAGTATGAGAATTGTTTGAGTCTTAAGAAAGGCCCAAAACATGTAGGTCAGTCACCATAAGCTTACATTCTAAATAATTTATAATGTTTAGAGTTGAAATGAGTCAGAATGCCCTAGAGAATTAAAGAAGCAGCTATGAAAGAACACTGGTTTGAACTCTATGAATATGAATTTATCTATATTCCTAATTATATTCATTGGTTTTCCAATCAATTTAACAAGATGCAAATGCGGAAATTGATTTTGGCATCTGCATCACAGACAAAGCATTTAATAAGGTTTTTATGCTCCAGCTTAGTCACTGTAGCACTCTTCTTGTCTTACTTTCTGTAATTTTGTGTATGTGTGTGTAGGAAAGAAAATTATAGCTTCAGTTTGGAGAGTTATATAATATTTAGTATCGTTACGTAAGGTTTAGCTTTTCAGTGATGGAACGGGTGCCTATTTTAGAACTGTTTTGTACATTCACTCACACACACACAGATGCTTTCCTTAAAATATGGCTCCAATATGGCTCATTATTTTAAAGTTCAGAAAGTATCTTCGCAGTATATCTTAGCGAAAGTAGCTTAGTTTAGTTTTGTGCTATGACTATAATACGAAAATCCAGTAGCACAGAAAAGTCTAGTTGAAGTCTTTCCCATCATCTTAGGTAAAATCTTATGCAAGAAATGAAAAGCTCACTCTCAAACTAGTGCACAGGTATCTGGCAAAAAAAAAGGAAACCAAGTCTTTCCACTCGAGTCTCGCGGTTTCTGAATTGCAGACGTGGGAGAACATGATCTCAAAAATGGGAAAAGTAGAGTAATGGAAAAAGAATATGCAGAAAGAGAGAGGGAGTGAGTGTTGTGTAAGATAGTTTAGCAGTGATATAAGGTCACAGTGCCAGCTCTAGGTCCAACAATCAAGCGTCTCCTCTGTGCGTCGTCCCACTAGTGAAAATCTGCTGACCGATCAGCACGGATGTAGAGGAGTAAATAAGGTCCAGGAGGCTTTGTGCCAAGCGACCGGCACAATTCAGCAGTGTGTGGGCTCCTATCTGACCCAGTTTCCTCAGTTAACACAAAGCGTGAGAGAAAAAGAGAGAGACAGAGAAAACGGCAGGAGGGAGCTAAAACAGATGAACAGATACAACATAGGCGGGAGAGAGTGGAGGAGGACCTTGTGTTCTTTCACAGGTGAGAAGGTCAGAGTTACAAACAAGTTAGTTATTTGCTGAGTAATGACTGGGAACTGAAATGAACAATGAAGTACCGCAAGGTTACAGGTTGCTACCCGATATCGTTTTCAGGATACTGGCTGTAATGTAAAAACATTACATTGTTTCAGAGTGTGTGTATGTGTGTGTTTGTGTTGTGTTAAGAACAGGTGTGCGTATAGGGACCTGCAGCCAGTAGAATTCTCAGCAGAGCAATCAGCTCGGACTCAAAATAGTCCCCTATTGCTGGCTACTGTCTTTATCTTTCTCTCACACACACAAACCCACGCACACATACATACACAGACACCCACACACAACAAACAGAAACAGGTCACATGCTTAATAGAGACCACAAGTGTTTACTGTAAACAAATAAAACTGTTTTTTGGAGATCCCTGCAGTACTGTGTTGACATGCGGGTCGGGTTGATTGTCACATGCTATTTCCAAGATCAGCTGCACACATTGTACATTGTGATTTCAATGAATGCACGTTCACACACATACTGTTGGTTTCATGTGAGTGCCCAGTCACATGGGCGGGTGTGTCAGTGTGTATTTGTGGGTATGAGTGTGTGAGAGAGAGATTATGAGTGAATAAAGTACAAGGAATTTTATTCTGAAAAAACTGTAGGTCAGGGCTAAAGACTGCAATGCTGATAGAGGCTATGGATCACACACTCACACAAAGTCACACCCACTCACTCACTGACCGCCACAGACACACCCAGAAATACACAAATACACAAACACAAAATATGTGATCAAAGAAATGATCACATATTGCGTCAGAGGTACACACTTCCAGTTCCTTTCCTGCCTGTGTTTTGGGCTACATCTCGCTTCATCATGCTTGTTAGACTGATTCAGGCAGACTGCAATATTACATTTGAGCTCATGGCTGTTACAAGGTAGCTAATGTGACTGCCGGGTTGCTCCAGGGCATCATGGATTCTGACGTGGTTTAACGCCGGTCATGCTTGCTGGTCAAGCAATCCAGTACCTTAGACATCATATACATTTTAAACTGGTCGTAAATAGAGCCAGTGTTACTCACAAGCTTGGATATGTTCATATATATATTTTCTCTGAAATTTGTCAATTTTTACATTACTTACAATTGTAAGTACTTTCCCCACTCCTTAAAACACACATTTGCTCTGATTCTCTCCTCCTCCTCCTCCTCCTCCTCCTCCCTCCCACGCTCCAGTGTTATCAGGTGAATTCCTTCTTCCCTATTTCCAAAACAACAGACCCTTTCGTTTCTACTTCTATCTTTCAGTTTCTACCTTTTGATAATAAAAATGTTTATATTTCCCTTTCACCAGCTTCATAACTTCATATGATTCATCCTTAAACCCTCTAAAGTGCAGCTTTTAAACCGGTCTTTCCAAAATGAAAAGTCAATCGCAAAATATAGATCAAATGAGACCCCCCGAAACCCCACCCTTTTACATAAAGGATACTAATTAGTATAAATCTGTTCTGAGCACAAATCTAGACCATTATGCCGTCACAAGATCTGACTGAACTGCCCTGTCATAAAATAACTTGGCCAAACTCTCACTCAGCCACTACCGCCAGCTCGGAGTCATCTGTGATTTTTATCACCATGTTGTGAAAACTCATTAGACATTAAAATGGGACAAGGTGCCAAGTAGGTGGCTTTGCAGAGCCAGGGAGGGTGTTAGGACGGGTTCTCAAAGAGTTCTCGAGCGTCGCCAGGCTCTGGGGATGTTGTTAAAAACATGTTGTGTTCGGACTGGCGTCCTGTGGGGATGCTGTGGATGTGTGAGGGAAGAGCTGGGGGGAAACGGGCTTGTTTTTCCACGTGGGATAGCACCTGTTGCCCATAGTAATTAGGGCATCTAGCTGGCATCTCGCAGAAGCTCAACATGCACCTTGAGTCAGTTTTATCACTTTAAAGGTGTATTTTGAGCAATCTATTTTATTGTGTGTAAATTATTCCTTTAAAGTATTTTAGGAAATTGAAGACTATAATACTGGAAATAATGGGACATGAAGAAACATTATCATTCCCCCTTAAAGTAAGATTTGATAAGTTTGCCCTTAACATGCAATAATCACAATAAATAATTTGGCATTGACCCCTGATGCACCTGATTGGGAAATGAAAGGGTTTTTGGGTTGTATAATGGATAGTAGAAAGAAGGTCACTAATGGAATCTGTTAAAACGGGACCTAAAGGGAGACTGCATGAATAATGTGATGGATATTATTAATCATGAATGCCTCCCCCGCCTCTGAAAAAATGATTAACTTCGTCATGTGGGGAGCGACAAGAAGCTTAGGAGGAACACCACAGAGCTACATCAGGCCAGCTTACATAAGCTTGCACTATGAATTGGACTGTTCAGTGTGAGAGTCAGAAAAAAAGCTGCTGCAGCATCATGGCAAAAAACCTCTTCTGAGAAACTATGATGCTGCTTAACTTGTCCTCAGACCACAGAACCTCTTGCATATTTAAAGGGCCACAACAGGATGCTCATGTGGGTAACAGGCTAAGAAAAGGGGAATATTTGGTATAAATCAGTGGGAAAATGCAACATGGTTTATATGCTAGCATGTAGTATAACTTATTTTGTTTGGTTTAAAAGATGGAAAATCAATATTTAACTGGAGAATATTACTAAATCTATAGTGGTTTAATAGTTTACCATCCTACTTGTGTTTACCTTTTAAACAAAAGAAATTCCTATCTACTGAACACTTTATTTCTACAGAAAAAATAATTTCTCTTACATCTGTGAGCATAAGGAAATAGTTGTAAACTGATCATCCCCTAAATGAAAGTGAATCATTAGTTGTCAATATGAACACACAGCACAGCACAACACAGTGCGCCACAACAAAATGTGACCTCTGCATTTGGCCCATCCGTGAAGGAACAGTGGGCAGTGGCTGGCGAGCAGTACCTTGCTCATGAGTACCTCATTAGAGCTGAAACGATTATTCGAATAACTTGAATAATTAGATTACAAAAAAATGGTCGAGGCAATTTTTCTAGAATCGAAGCTTCGTTTAAGTCATTTAAATCGCTACAGCATTGTGTTTCACACAGACGCTTATTAATGACGCACAATATTTTCAGTGGCGCGATCAAGGCGAGAACAGATCCCTCTGTATGTGAACGTATTTGTGAGATATTCCGTGCACAAAAACAGAAGTAAATGCATAAAAACGCATAGATGACATTTTTTGCGATGTAAACACGCACGCTGTTTGTAAGCGCCATTACTCGCTAAAACACTCAGTTTCCATCAAAACGTTCCCTTTATTACAGATAAAACCCATATTTTAGCTGATAAATAACCACAACAACCAGCGTTCTGCTCACAATACAGTCATTTATTAAGATTTTCCCATCGATTTTTTTTTCATGGTTCGTTCAGGAACGCGCTGAACCCTTTATTGTGACGCGGCTCCGTAGCGTGCACGGGGGATTGTGGGAAATGCAGTTCTCTTCCAGAAAGGCCAAAAGCAACTCATTTTATTGGCCAAATTGGTTCAAAATGACCCTTGAACTTCATGTTTCTTCATTTTCAATTGAATACAACAACATAAAGTGTATATGACTAACCTCTACTCACAGTAGAAAAAGCCTAATAACAAATGTATTGTCATTTTTATTAACATTTTTTTTTATCCGGTTACTCGATTAATCGATAAAATAATCGATAGATTACTCGATTACAAAAGTAGTCATTTGTTGCAGCCCTATACCTCATGGTAACTTTACCGGTCCGGGATTCGAACTGTCAACCTCCTGATCACAGGGCACACGCCCTAACCGCTACACCCCCAACTGCCAAATGATAAGAAGGAAAAATGCTTCTGTGGAAAAGTTGCCAATTTTATTAGAAAAACTGAAAATATTTGCATTTGGTTACAAAGGTTACAGTGAGGATGAGAGTGAGGTGTAGTTGCTGTATTACATCACAAGACCTTTTAACGTTTTTTTTATAGCCAGACATGGCCATATTGTGGACACATTGCTCCAAATGCACAGGAAAGAGATTTCTATAAACACACTGTGGTTATATCTGAGTGGTTGATGTTGACATTGTTGATGTGTGTTGAAATGAAAGAGAAGCTTTTGAGATTAGATGATCTCCAAGCATATGCTGCTGAAAATGTGAAGAATCTAAAGCTGATGGCAGCCATTACACATTCCAGATATAAATGACAACAAATTGTGTGCTTGTGGGTCTGCACGTCGCTGCACCTTATCTGCCTCTTATCTATAAATCTCTCGACACCTTGAGCATTTTTTGCCAGGGCACTTTCCAATTCCCAGCAAGTCGAATCTGTTTCAAAATCAGAGCCATTACTTAGTCATACTGATCGGGACATTACATAACAACAGGAGCAAGAAAGGGCAAAGAAATCTGGCCAAAGCAATTTAATCTGACCAGTGTAACTGGGAGTTCTGAATGGTAACACACTGGTTAGTAAATGGTGTTGTTCAATTGCTCACGTTTTTATCCATACTTATTGTAACGGGCTGTACATGCACTACATAAAAATAGGACCAAACAAAACTGATAATAAAGATAGCAAATGGACTGATTATGACACAACAGGCAGTGGGCTTATGTGACTAAAATGATAAAGCCGTTTTCTAAGATTTGCTAAATGTTTGATGACAAATATGTACATGTTTTTATACAGTAACACCATATATTACAAGATTTTTATCGTTATCGTTATGTTGCAAATTCTAAAATAATATCACACGTGTGTGTGTGTGTGTATGCAGTACAGTTTTCAAGAGAAAGGCTTTTGTTAAAGAGAAAGGCAAGAATTCCAAAAAGTCTGCAAAAAGTTTAATTACGTTAGGTTAATTAAAGTTTAAAACAGAAAACAGAACCTTTAGAGAATCCCATTGAATCTAAAATTAATAATGCAATATATCATTGAAAAGTTTTTATTTAAGACAGCTTTGGTCCCTACATTATTCCCTTTGCTATTTTTACATATATGTAGAAAAAAAGAAGAACTGATGCAAATAAAATAATTATATGTGAGTGTGTCTAAACCCCTTTTGATCGGTGCTATATAAATATAGTCATAGAGTCACTGCAACTCTTTTGCTCAAGGCTGGTGTTAGTGTCACATGGGGTTTCTTTTTGGCCCAGTGCTGATTCAGATCCTAACCAAATCATTTTCCACACCAGAGGCTGGGACCTCACGTGTCAATCGGTGTCACGAGACCTGGCCTTTCGGAGCTGATATAACGGCTGTCAGGACTCATCTGCATGGCTACAGCGGAACTCAGTATCTCTCTTTCTCTCTCGTGCAACACACAACATTGTCTCCATTTTATCTTATGTATTTTTCACCCCGACCTCCGCCACACCTCTTCCAAAGGAAACTGTTTGCGTCAGAAACCATCTCCGACCTACAGCTCTAAATAATTCTATAGCCCCTCCATTTTGAAGCGAGAGAGAGAGAGACAGAAGGGGGAGAGAATGGCTAACTAGAACAGCTCCATCCAGTCTCCATCCCAACCCCCACCCAAACTCTATCTTTCCCAATCCCAGCCTCCGCCCTCTCCGTGAATCAGACAGGCAGAGTATTGGACAGAATCTCAGGGGACCACGGACCAGCAGCGCCGGGGCAAAGCTGACATTACCCATCTCATCACATTCCACTCTGCTCAGCAAACAGGGGCCTGCATTCATTCTTAAACTCCACATCCAAAAAATAACAAGGTTAGAATGAACAAGTTGAGTAGCCAGTGAATGTGTGTGATGCTTTTTATTACATGGACTTTTTAATAGTCTGAGTTTTTGGCCAGAGTTTGACTAAAGAGACTAACAAAAAATTAGATAAGAACTACAGGTCCTACTCAAGAAATAATAGCTGGTCCTATTTAGTAAATTTTGAGTTGTGACAAGATTTGTGAAAAGCTGAATTTGCAATAATTCAAGTCAATTCTGGAACAAAAAATAAACATTTTAAAGGGCACAAAACTCCTTGTCTGACCATATCTAAACCTCGAGAATGCTAAAGATGTATGAATTATTTAACATATCTAAATCAAAAGCTAAAAGTTTTTTAAGCTATAATTTGATCCCTTGAAAATCATGAATGGCATCAAACCATCAACCAGCAAGTGGCCATCACAAACCCCAGTATTTTTTTTCACACTGGTCTTTGAGATCGGACCCTCATCAAACTGTCTGCCCCCATGGCAGAACTACAATCCTACTGAAAGTAAACAGGACCTCAGGCTAATCCTATCTCAAACCTGACTTTGTTTTGAGTGACCCAGTCGGTGTGTTGACGATCTGGCCGTCTGGCCGTCAGTGACGATTTTTTTCTCACACACAATGGCCCTGCATATTTCAGATGTCCTGTTACCGTTCTGCAGTCACAACATTGTTGAAACAGGCTGTCGGTGAATGAACAGATTAGCTGTGCCTGGCTTTACTGCTATTGGAAATTTTTAGCTTCAAGATTCTTTATTTTCCACATGTGTAGATCTAAAACTACATGTAGTTAAATATACCTGGTTTACTCCAGAAACTAAGTCAAGAGAGTTTCAGAAAACCTAAAATATTATGCCCAAAAATAAGCATTAAATTATTTTATAAAATCGATATCTACATCTTTTAAAAGTGCTCTGTGCAATTGTGTGATGTTCAGTGTTATAAAGCAGGTGTGTTTTATGCTGGTCACTATCCTTAAGCAGGTGTTGTGTGATGGTCAGTGTCCTAAAGAAGGCGTGTGACTTCAGACACAAAGAGTTCAGTTTGTGTTATTAAGAAAGGTCAAAATTGGTGGCATGTGACAAAATTGGTGCTCTGAGGATAACTGGCCTGCATCTCCTGCTGCAGATGTCCTGTAGAGATGGTAAAGGACAGGTCACTCTCCATAGGGTTTTACGGGGCTGGACACTGATCCATTAATCTAATTAGGACTTACAACTCTCATTGAGAAGGAGACCGGCTTACCTGTGTGGGATGCTTTAGGAAATCTCATGACTTTGACGTCAGCTGGGCGCTCGTCTGATTTATGGGTCAAAAAAGGCAAGAAAGTCGTATGCGAGGAAACCTGCTTTGCAATCCAGGAACTGGAACATAGTGAGTCAAAGTTAGTGAAACAGACGATTCACTCTCACTTTCACTCTGTTGCACACAAAACATAAAAATGGTCTTCTTTTAATCCTAAACTATTTAATAATTTCATATTATGGAGTATTACATATAACAACTATCCTAATTTGGGGTAAAAAGTGTTTTGGAAAATGACAGTTGTATTTTTTAATCATATAAAATATAGTAATTTCCCAAATGTCCACAATACATTACATGCATAATCGTGCTAATATCTAATGGTTGCTTCAGAATTGTATAATTCTTTTTAATTATAGGGTATATGTTGCTGTATTTTTCCAAACATTTATATTGCGTGGTAGTAAATAGCTTTTTATAAGCATTTAACTAGAACTTCATACGTTTATGCTGTCCCACATTCAACAGAAATCCAGCAATGTGTGAAATCTAAGTAACGAGAAAA
The DNA here is from genome assembly GCA_032718565.1 of Distichodus sexfasciatus. Classification (NCBI taxonomy): domain Eukaryota; kingdom Metazoa; phylum Chordata; class Actinopteri; order Characiformes; family Distichodontidae; genus Distichodus; species Distichodus sexfasciatus. Next base: position 34,922 of record JAVGVS010000302.1, on the reverse strand, counting down.
TAAGTCCTTTAGGGGCCACTCGATACCTCGCTCGACTCGTTCTGCCCCGTGTCCAGACTCCGTACTTTTCCGTGGGCGTGGCTAAGCCCTAGTACGTCATTGGCGGTTGTGGCGCGAGCCCGGGCTTTTGTTAAAAGCGCGCCTCTCTCTTCCTGTCAAAGCTCGCGCAGACCCGATCCCTGCGAGGTGCATACCGACGGAGCCCGTGCGGACGCAGAACTGAGCCGATCATCGTTTTGGCAGTATCCTTGTCAGACAACTGTGAATTTATCCCTAAATATGTCTACCATCGTCCACAGTCTCACAGACCAGGTAAGACGACTCACGCGCGAGAAGCTTTGACCAACGCGCGTGAGAGATTATCGCTCGTTTTCTTTCTTTCGCAGTTCGACTAATGTAACATTTATTCTTAACATGACGTGAATTTAACGTGTCGTTTATTTGTGATTCGATGACCGTTTCCGCCGTGTGTACGGCGTCATGTTGCAGCACGCCACGGTGTCCCGAGATTTGCGCGCGTGTCTGATGGTCATGTGGACGCCTTTTTGCCTGAATAAAAATGGCCTTTACGTCCTCAAGTAGAACAATTTTGCCTCATATCGTTATTACGGAGTTGTAAACGTTGCAGATGTGTTTTATCTTTATTACCTCATAATCTTAGAATTACACGACATAAGAGTGAATGGAATTGCCTGGCTGAACTCGACAACCTTTTTAGTAAATATTGGACATTCGTTGAATATCTGACGAGAAGTATGTAATGTGAAATATATGTTCCCGACCGGCGTTCTTTTATGCTTTTATTAATGTTGTCCGTGTTGTCTTGTGCTTTACCAGCATATGCTGTCTTGCATATTGTGAGTGTAGCAGTATTCTCAAACCTGTTATAGTCCTGTGTCGGATAAGTTTTTAAAATGAAGGTAATGATTTTAGGTTATACAGTTTAGACCACAAAATCCACACAAGCACTCGCCTTTTCGAGGTTGGAAAAATAACGTTATATTGTTAATACTGTACTTGACAAAATTGTAGTCTGAGGCCAGCGCTTTTCGCATCACTCTGTCTTACTTGTCGTGTTTTGTCGTGGTTCCTGATTTTTATTTCTTAATTGTAACCCAAAATTTTTAAGTCCCACTGACCTAGTTTTGACGTTGGCTATTTCTTAGCCACTAGCTCATCTGCCTTGCTGCTGTAAAATCTCGATATGATGCAAGAGTCTGTGCGGGAACTCGGTAACGGTATGAGGGCTTAGGTTTTTAGTAACTGGCAGTCTCACTGACCAATAGCGTCGCGCGTAATTTAGGCTGCGGCCAATCAGCTTGCGCAGTGGGTGTTGGGGGTTGCTATGCAGTCACAGATGGAATTATATTACGAATCGAATATTGTCGTACTACATACTATGTCGACTATATTGGTGTATGCCGCTTTGACGTACTATGTAGTAGGGTAGTATGAAGTTTAGGACGCAACCTTTGTCTCTGAGTACATCTCGGTTCGTGACGTGCCGTTGTGGTAAGCGTGTGTCACGTACTGGGCGTAGATAATTAAACGCTTTCACTTCTCTTTTGTATGATAAACACATACGTACTGTGCGTTCCATGACATTTACCTGTTATTTTCTTCACATTAAAGGTCTGATGAATACTATTTTCAAGAAGTGGCGACTTCTCATGAAACATTGTTTAAGTATACAGTAGTCCCTGTTTAACGTTACAATTTACATTGTTAAATCAACATGTGCTGACCACACATTCCCAACCACAGCTTCCTCCTCATCCTTCTTTTTTTATACACACTTGTCTTCATAAACACAGACTGCCATCTGGTGCAGTATTTGAGCAGCGTTTACTTTTTGGGTGGGATAGTATTATACTGTTAAAAAAAAAAAAAAAGCTAAGTATTTGTTGACAAATGGACACAATAGAAGACTTTGCATTCAAGATATAGCCTCTTTAAGTGGACAGCTCTGTATCAGTGCTAATTAGCTAGTTGCCCTTGGTTAAATGAAAACATTGTGGATGTATACTTTGTGTAGTAGCAAGGTGTAATTATAGAGCAGTTGAGTTTTTTTCACTGGGATTTTGTGGAGAGATGAATGGAAAGTCATTTTGGTCAGATAGAAAATGAGTTGTCCTTTTATATCAAGCAGCAAAGAAGTGGCCCTGTGTGTTTGATTTGCTGAGAGTAAAGTACTTTGTTAAGATTATGAAAGGGGAAAGTTTGTAGTTGTTTCACAGAGGTTAAGGGAAAACCATACAGAAAGTTGGAAAATATTTGTTGTTCTTTCTCGGTCATTTACCACCGAAATCCCCCTGTAGCCACTTCCTGAGAAAGTTCTACTATGATGTGTTGGATTTTTCCCAGCCAATGTTACTAGATGCTGGGTGCTGACAGGGCCTTACAGGGGTTACCCGTGTCTTCGCCTTATTGAATTATTGACTTTTTACAAGGCAACACATTCTCTCTCTCTCTCTCTCTCTCACTCACTCGTGAATACGCCCACCTGCCCGGACACACATTACAGTAGGACACACATCCTCTACTGCTTCTAATAGCTGGATTTTAACTAACTTGCTGGTGCATGATTATATAATTTTCTGTCTTTTGTATTGCACTGTGTAATCTTGCCTTACACATCACGGAAGAATCCCAGTTGCGAATTGTGAATGGCAAATTTTTTATTTCTTTATATGCTGGCCTGTCCCGCTCCCACTCCCTGTGTTGAGATTCCTTTTGTTTAATGCCTTTGCCTTAATTTGAGATTTGTCTTCTCCTATTAACATTTACCCTTAAGTTATAGTTCAGTTAACTGAGGTTTAAGACTTACAAAGAGCTCCATTCTATAATAGCTCAGTTAATCTGTGTCTGGAGGCTCTGACATAACTCTTAGCCTTTGCCTTCCAGTAGCTAATAGACGTGAGTTTTTGATCGAGAAATTATTCTTTTTCAAGTTGTTTCCGAAAAATAAATTGGGCTTTGCCATGTCAGATTTAGGCCATATTTGAGTGGGCTAAATCTGTCTGCCTACTTGACAGCATCCAGAAGACGCAGGCTCTTTGTATTTGTTTATTTTATTGTCAGGTTGGATGGAGTGAATCAGAGTAATGAGTTAGACTGTCCCCTTTTTGGTCCTGTGGCTTTATGTGCAGATGGAAAGAACTTGGGGCCAGCGAAAGAGAGAATACAAATATTGCCAGATGTTACCTAACCTCTGGAAATGGGGATCTGGCCAAGCTAACACACATAAGCACATAAAGAGGTTTTATGGTTCACTCCTACTCAATCCAAAATCCTCTCTCTCATATAATCACACTTCCTCTAAGAGTGCTGACTCTCTTAACATAATGAACAACAAAAAGGAAATAACATGGGTAGCTTTTAAAACAAACATAGCTTTGACGTCTTTTTTGAGATGTGATTATGAAGTTCTGTTTTTTTTTTCATCTCCCAAAGAGTTTCGCAATAAATGATTCATTTTGACGCTTCCTCCCTCTCTCTTCCTTGTACATTCTGTCCTAACTACACAGGACTTTCTTTTAATGTTTTGCAAGCCTGAGTGCTTAAAAACCATACAGCAGGATGTTTTTCGACTCTGCACCAAATTCGGCATTTCATCTCGTGTTTTAGCCCCTCCAGATGAACCTCAAAGACTATGTGAATTTATTTTCTTCCAACTCAAGAAGTAAAGACGTTTTAGAGAGCAAGGACAGCTGGGAAACGTAGTCCTCCGATTCGGGGGGCTTGGCTGCGGTCCCTTGATGTGGAGCGTGACTACCGTGAGGAAGGGTCCCGTGGTAGGGATTAGGGTAATTGCCGTCAGGCAAAAGGCACACACCCTTTATTTTGGTGCATGAGGGTGGTTTGCAGGAGAACAGCTGCATTTTTTTTTTTAAAGATCACGAGTTGAATGTTTCTCATTTTTTCACATCAAGTTGGGCTCTAAAAAGACGTTGAAAAATGAGCTAACGTGCTGCACTGTTTAGAAGCCAGCCAAACAAGTATTGCAGTGTGTTTCTGCATCTGTCCTCCTCTTCTCATTTCTCGCTTCCACACGCACTCTTCGGCGTGACCTTTAGCAGAGGTCAGAGCCACAATGCAGAAGCCTGCACAGACATGTCTTTTTCTTTATTCGCCAGCCTCCGTCTCTGTAACTGTCCTCTCTTTCTCTCTCGCTGCCCACGTCCTTCGATAGAGGACATCATGGTCATCCGCATATAAAAAGGAGGCTTGTTCACATTCAGCTGAGTCACGCCGAGGCTGCATCTGCAGTCTGACGCGGTGAGATTTCCCCGTATCGGCCCCTGATGTCGCTCAGAGCGGGTCGGGAGCGTTCCCGTTATTGAGGTCGTCGGCCTGCCGCTGACTGTAAAGGCTTGAACGCCGCCAGGGGCTTAGCTGAATGTCGTGCCGAGGTTCCTTTGGGATTCGAATCGCGGCTCCGAGGCTGATTTAGCTTCCGCTTCACTACTTTAGTAAATTTGTGCAAGCGAAAGCAGCCAACAACTGAGAGGACGTCAAGAGGAGGCTGGAGAAAACTCACGCCACTTTTCTTTTCTTTCCCCTTTTGAAAGAATATTTGCTCAGAATCAAGCCAGGCTTATTTTCTGGAATTACTAAACGACGAATAGACATGGATTTGAGAGAAAAGTTTCAAGTATTGCCTCTCTAATAAACCTGTAAAATATATTAGTTTCATATATAAAAATACTGAATAAAAAGCAAGCAATGTGCTCTGATGAACAACATTCATACAATATTGTTCCTTCTTTTTTGTCAGCTTTTATATAATGATGTATCTGCAGTTGCTACTAGGGCTGGGTTCAAAGAATTGATTCACCGATCGATATCGATTCTCGTTCGAAAAATACGATATAGATTCAAAAATCGTTTCCTGCGGCTATGCACTACTTCTCACGACCGCGCAAGGAGAGCTATAAAAACGTGATACTGGCGAAACCGAAACCAAATAGAGCCATGGCTGAAGCTGCTCCGCTCAAATCACCGTCTGGCCTAAAGGCCGATGTTTGGCAACACTTTGGTTTTAAAACAAGTTATTTTATAACCAAGCAAAACTAGTATTGACGCAAAGAAGTCTCAAAGTAAATCGATATCGAATCGAGAATTGAATCGGATCATGACCTTGTGAATTGGAATCGAATCAATTCAGGAAATCAGCAACGATACCCAGCCCTAGTTGGTACACATTGGACGATAATATCGAAACGCTGATTTATCGGTTGGACTCTAATCATTAGCTTAGTGAGCCGTAGCTAAGTAGATAAAGGTGTGATTAGATGAACAGATCAGCAGATTTTCATGCACAGTGTGCAAATCCCTCATACATCTCTGTATAGTAACACTGTAGGGATGTTACTGTTTCTGTGAAACAATTTCTTGTAGGGGTCGTTTTCTTAATTTGTTTTGCTAAAAATAAAAAATATTTATTTATATCGCCATTTAATACACATTCCATATTGTGTATTCTTACACCCAGTAGGTCCCTTTCTAAACTAGTCCAAAAACACTGCCACCTATTAAGAATGGGTCCTCGATTCTTTTTTTTGTAAAGCTCTGTATGGAAAGTTCCAGAAAAAATTGTGCCGGGAGGCTGGAGTGTAGGAGGAGAGGGCGGTGTCTGTACAAGGAGAGGCGTGTGTGAGCATGTGGCGAGTTTAGACACGGGCGGAGTGAGACCACTTACTGAAATAACTAACTAAATGCTCCGACCAACAAGACTGGTTGTGTAAGGGTCTTAAGATGTCAGATATTTGGTATGACAGATAAAGAGAGACACAGAGACAGATGCTCTTGTGTCCTGAGGGTTTGCGAAAGGTTGGGCTCATGCCAGAAGAGTTGATCCCGTCTGGACGGTTGAGGCACGTGGCAGGAGGAGTGCACACTGAGCTGGAATTAGAGCTCTTATGTACCAATAATGTAATATTCTAGGAGTGTAACTGTGTTGCATTACAGTATAGAGTGGTGCTCAGTAAGTGGCTTTCACTTCTAACTGTATGGAAAGAACATTTTGGCTTGTGGATAAGGTTTTGTGCCCTGTAATTTCTGGGCACTTAGAACCTTTCACTCCTGTGGGTGAATTTGTTTAATCCTTTCCCCAATGTCCATGAACATTTCTCTTAGGTAAAAAGGCAGAAACATAAAATATATATTTTTTTGAGAGTTCTGAAATAATCAATAAACTAATTTTGACCATCACCGATATTAAGTGATTGCAAGGTGCACTACTGTGGCTCCGCTGCCGTCTCTTCTCTCTGTGCCGTTTGCTCTCAACTTGCAGCTTCATTTAAGGTCCTGCCCACAACAGATTCTAATTTTTTACATCTCACACGAATACTAGCCAATCAATGCTGAAGCCTCGTTGTCACTCACACCAAACTCAACTTTAAACAGAATCATTATTGGCTCGTTTCTTCATTCATTTTTCCAAAAATAACATGTTTATATTGTATTTAGAATGTCACAAGAATAAATCGAAGATAGACAACTATTTGCTAGTCCAGTCTGGAATGACTGATACTTTGCATTTATGTCGTATGTGTAAGGACTTTGTCCTAAGTGTGTGGACTTTGCTGCCTAGTGATTAGCAAGTTGAACATGAATCTGCTGACTAACCTCATGCTGACCTGACCTCTAGTGCCTTGGACACGGATATTGGATTCCGAGTCGGACCATGGACTCCAGCGAGCTTGGACCTAGATATGTGTATTGATCCCAAGTGTTGCCCCACACTAACCTGCGCCAGTGGTCCCGTTTAAAAAGAAGCGCTCACGTTTGCCTCTTCTTCTGTCCTCTAGGTTATAATGCACGACCAACACAGAAAAGGCTTGATCGTATAGCCAACGGGATCCCGAGGACTTGATTACAGTCGCTCTAAGCCTGAGAGTTTGCGTTAGTGTGGCAAACCCGGCCCTCCCTCCTCCCCTTGCTCTGCACCCGTGCTGCATCACTTCGGCCGTTTTCTTTCGCTCCACAGTGAGGGAAACACCCCCCGCCCGAGTGCCGACTTACAGCTTTCTGGCACAACCAATTCGCCCAGAAGTTACGTCATTTCTGATTAGGTAAGGCCATTACTAATTCACACGACTAATTGCTGTCTGCATGGAATGAAGTGGAGGGGGATATGCTAGGACATGAATTAATTAAAGGTGGCTTTTGTGTAGCGATGACATCAAAGGGGGGTGTGTGTGTGTGTGTGTGTGTGTCTATAAGTCCACACATTCACAAGCTTTTCACATAAATATCGCTGTCTTCAATAAGGGTAGACTGAGATCCTGGGTATCTTTGGCCAAAAGGAAAACACTTATGTGAACATTTTTATCTTTGTTTATTAAAGATTTAACGCCCAAACATTGCAAAAATGATTCCCAACGGATATTTGATCTTCGAGGATGAGAGTTTCCTGGATTCCACCGTAGCCAAGATGAACGCCCTTAGGAAGAGTGGACAGTTCTGCGACGTCAGACTTCAGGTACACAACCTCTTTTCCTAACTTTGATGTTCCATGCCTTCTCTGAGTATGTCCTCTTTTTCAAAATTGCTGTCTTTAATCCAATGCTTAGTCCTCAAATGGTCCAACTTTTTGCTTATTTATTTGTCTAAAGTGGTATTAAAATGTAACTGTTGTGACTGCAGGTTGAATCATTTCAGCAGAACGGGAATTGAGATCAGTTAAAGGCAGACGGGGGAGTGTTGGTTTAGCTGACTAAATTCTAGGAAGTATCAGTGGCCTTATGCCAAGGAGGCATTCATTAATCTGTGAGTGAATAACGGGCATGTTGAATGGAATCTCTACCAGTTCCTGGTAAAGGGGCACGTTACAGCATGCTGCTAACTAGGGTTGGGCAGTTAATCAAAAATTAATCTGAGCCAACGTTCAGAATCATCTAATAAACATGGTTGTCACATGACTACATCTGTGTTTTCTTTAACTATTTTAAAATCACAAAGATATGAACTCTTCCATTAGAAGACATCCCAGTCGCAGTAGTTGTAAAGCAATCGTTCATAAATTGTGATTGAGGTAAAATGGTCATTTAATCGTGATATTGAGTTGAGGTCATTTCTCCAAGCCTTACCACTGACCTGGATTAAAGACCCAGATTTTGGTTTATATAATTAATGACTTCAAAACAGAGGAAAAATAGTCAGTGTATTTTCTTTTTTGTTGCGTAAGAGTGTACGTTGGACCTTTTTTTGTTGTTTGTGTTAATGTTCCTTTTTTGAAAAACGAGGCCGAGCAGTCTGGGTTGCATAATGATAATGTTGGGTATTATCTTTCAGAACTTGTCCGTTCAGGCCTCTGGGGTGTGACCCAGTGCTAACCTTTCATGTTCTTTGACCCTGCCAGGTGTGTGGTCATGAGCTGATGGCACACCGTGCAGTGCTGGCTTGCTGCAGCCCGTACCTGTTTGAGATCTTCAACAGCGATCTAGAGCCTCATGGCATCTCCCATGTGAAGTTTGAGGATCTGGACCCTGAGGCTGTGGAGGTCCTTCTCAACTACGCTTATACTGCCCAGTGAGCTCACCATTCTTGGACATTTAAGTTTTATCAGAGATAGGGCTGGATGATTAATCGAAAATGAGTTGTAACAGACATTTAGAACCTCCTCATAATCTTATCTGTGGCAATTATTTTGATTATTTTTATAAATTCTGTTAATGCTTAAAGTTGTCCCAGTTTTAATAGTTGAATTAAAAATGTTAAAAATTACATAAAGGTAGGTATTACGTAAAGGTAAAATGTTTACATAATGGTGACTCTGATTTAAGGTCATATTGTCCAGCCCTAAACAGAGGCACCAGAGAGCAATGTAATGTAAACTTGATGTTTTTGATTCTGCTGCTTAAGGTTGAAGGCAGATAAGGAGTTGGTTAAGGAGGTCTACTCTGCAGCCAAACGGCTCAAGATGGAAAGAGTAAAGCAGGTAGAAGTTTCATACTATAACTGAAATTGGTAATAAATAAGATATTGCCAAAGGCGCTTTAAAGCTAATTTTCCTGTTTTTCATCATGTTTATAGATTTGCGGAGACTACCTGCTCTCTAAGATGGACTCCCAGAATGCCATCTCATACCGCAACTTTGCCAGCAGCATGGGAGACTCCCGTCTGCTGGCCAAGATTGATGGTTACATCCAGGAGCATCTTCTTGAGGTATCAGAGCAGGAGGACTTCCTCAAATTGCCCCGTCTGAAGGTGAGTACCGCAGGGTTCAGATCTGAGTCCTTTCGTTTTTTAAAGGGGTGTAAATAATACACATTGATCAACGAGCCCTTAGAAACAAACTGAAATGAAAACACTGATAAGACGTCATACTCGTGGTAACGTCACTTTGTGTCGTATCGAAATTGTGTTAGCGCAGACTTTGTGACGTTGACAGACATTGAATTCTTGCCTATTTAATCAATTTAATATTGTTCCATGATTGTGTTTTGTTTTAAGACAAATCTCTGGACTTTTTTGGGCAAACTCAGCTACAGTATGCTCTCAAGCTTACAGTCAGACTTGTGGCAAGAATTTGTTGTGGGTTGACCGATTATCAGCCAGACTGATAAAAAGTGCCAATATTTGGCATTTTGCTGATTATCCAGTCCCTCCAGGATTTAGCTGGCCTTTTTTTGAGATTGTTACGGCCTAAAATGCCTGATTTTTGCGGCAGCTTTTCTTTTTTAAAAATGGTGATGAAATGTGTTTTGTTGCAATAAAGTTGCGGGAGCAAATCAAAGTAAATGCATTTTTTCCCCCTTTATAATGATTCTTTAACAAATAATTAAAATAAAGAGAACAAAACCACTTTATTAACCATTAATCATTTCGTTATTTATTTTTGTTAGGTCTTTTTATCGTACACGTTTTATGCTTCTTCTAAATGTAATAAGTTTGCTGACGTATGGCTCAACGTTTTGCGGGAAACGACAATAATTTGTCGAAAATTGAGGAGAAGTTGCAAGAATAGTAATGAATTCGCCGGGACTGATTGAATTTGCATTTATAGTTGTGATTGCAACATTGCAAAATCCTGGAGGATCTTATAATCGGTCTCTAAATGCACAGTGAGAGCATGTTCTGTGCACAACACGTATAAATTAATGTCATGTGTGACCTGTGTGCCCAGTTGGAGGTGATGCTTGAGGATCACCTGAGCCTGCCCAGCAATGGGAAGCTGTACTCCAAGGTGATCAGCTGGGTGCAGCGCAGCCTGTGGGAGAACGGAGAGCCGCTGGAGAGACTGATGGAGGAGGTCAGTACGGCGCTCCTCTGCGAGCCTCCTCAGCTCCCTTATTTTTTGTCCCTTGCTCTTTTTTTTTTTTTTTTTTTTTTTTTAACCCTGTTTTCCTCACCTCCCCCTCCACCGCTCTTCCATTCACTGATTCAACGAGGTCTGTTCACTCGAGCTCACACTCGAATGATTTTGTTTTTTGCCTGTCTTCCATTTCTCTCTCCTACTTCTTCACTGTTTTTCCTCTCCTTTTCCTTACCACAAACTCACCCACTCCCCCCCACCTCCCCCAGGTGTGTTTTTAAGAGTATATATTTTGCAGTACGTACAGTGCGGGGCTGTTACACACTCTGCAAAGCCAAGAGGTTAGTCCAGGTGAGCAGAACTCAAAAGAAAAACAAAAGCCGCCTGTGTTTTTATTTTGGCTCTGTGTCGTGCAGTAAACGTCACTGCGACTCTTCCTTTAAACTGACGGAGAGCCTTTTTGCTGCCTCACTGACGTCTCTCTCTTTCTCGAGCAGGTGTGTGTGTGTATGTGCGTGTACCTACATGTTTGTGTGTGTGTGTGTGTGAGAACATGCACAACGTGAGCATCGCCACTAATAGCTCTTCCTCCCCGTTGATTTTTTGTTTCTCTTTAGGTTTATTAGAGCAAACATCTACAGGACACTCAGCCGAAGTGAAGAAGCCACGCCTGGGGGGCCGCCAGGGTAATGAGTCAGAGAAAAAGAAAGAAAGAAAAAAAAAAAAAGAGTGAGGGGGCAGCAAGCCAATGGAGTGCTGAGCTCCCATCTGTTGATACAACCCACTCACACGTGCACAAATACAGTTTTTATTTGCACATGAATTCAATTCGGGCCTGAGAGAGTTCAAAAGATTTCCGTAAAAAAAGGCTGGTCGATATGACAATCGATATCACGATTTAATTTAATATTTTACTTTATGATTAATTAACCATTTTAATTTATTTATTTTTGCCCTCATAGTTCACTAAGGTTTGTACTGTAACTACTAAAGCTGGGATTTTTTTCTGTTGAGAGATTACGTCGATTAGAGGTTCAGCTTTCTTTTAGATCCTTTAACTAAATCCTGGGACGTTTACCAGACGCTCTTATCCAGAGCAACTTGGGTTTAAGGGTCTTTCTCAGAGGCCCAGTGGTGGTAGTGACGGATGCAGGATAGTAATGGATTTTGAACCTATGACCTTTAGGTTTGTAATCAACTCTACTGCCATTAGACCACCACCATCCCATAATTTTGTTTGGGGAACATAACGTACTGTTCGAATACCAAATTTCCCACAGATTCCCACTGCTCTATTTTTTCCACTTTGTTTTTGTTCTTTGTGTCCCCTTTTCTTTCATTTATGTCTCAGCCTTTGTCAATTATTTGATTGTGAAATAGCTGTTAAACTCCTGGAAGGACCCCTAAAATCCCGAAAGCAGATGTCGAGGCGCTCTAAAGTTTAAAAAAAAAAAAAAGAGTTTTTTTCTGGAATGTGCATGATCTTACTTCAGCCTAACTAACCTCCTCAGCCAAGACGAATGGAAACCAGCTGACGGCCGCCGAAGGTCCCGGTCGGATCCCGTCCCGTTTTCTCTTTTCCTCTTCAAACTTAACAAAACAGTTCCTGGGCTCTAGCTCTGAGAGCAGCGGGTACCAAGCTCACTCTGAAGGCCGTTACCAGCTTGGGAAACACAGAAGAGCTCTTTTTTCCCCCCTTTTTTTTAACGTGCCACCCAGTTTCCAAACCCCGGCCGGCCTGAACAGAAGCGGCATTGTGTTCACGCTCTTACAGAGGCTTTTTCACCAGCCTGGCGACATCCTTCTTCCCCTCCCGGTTACCTTTTTATCCTTCCCCCCCCTCTTCCCTCTTGCCCCATGTTGCCGGGTGCCCTGTTGCAAAGGAGACAGCCACATGGGTTTTTGTGTCGCTGTGTGTCTTGCAGGTGCAAACGCTGTACTACTCGGCCGATCACAAGCTGCTCGATGGGGGCCTGCTTGAGGGCCAGGCTGAGGTGTTTGGCGCTGAGGAAGACCACATTCAGTTCGTGCAGGTACATGAATCCAGGGCCGCAGGTTTGGAGTTCTGCTCCGTTATTTTTCTTTGTTTTTTGTTAAAGCCTGCAGCGACTTGGATATGGAGCTTGAAGTTTAACAATTAGGATAAGTGCAGCTGCTTTGCGGCGCAGGCCCGTTGAAGTAGACAAGCTTCGCTTTTTGGCAAGAGTGTGCCCCCCCCCGAGTGATTTGCGTAGGCCTTTCGCTCTGACGTAGGTGCCGGTGTGGCGCGTTGCTTGTAGTGTGGCTTTATATAACTGCGGTGGTAGAATTCAGCTGGGTCAAGACAGCGTCTTTTTTACCAGGATTGTTGAGCAGCGTTAGTACAGAAACATGGTTAGATTTGGAGGGTGTAGTGCCAGTTTTGGGATCTGGGTGGGAGTGGGGGGAGGGGACTCTTTGTGGGGGAGTGGGGGGGAGATGGATGTGTGCGAGTGTGAGACTGGGTGTCTGTAGCTACATTGTGCCTTTGCAGAAGAAGCCTCCACGTGAAAACGTTCACAGGCAGCTGAGCACCAGCTCCTCCGGCAGCCTCTCTCCCGGCTCGGTCAAGCATCCCTGCAAGCAGGAGTGGAAGTACATCGCCTCCGAGAAGACCAGCAGTAAGTGGCTTTGCGCGAATGGTGCGGAAGCGCAGCGGCTACATTTTTAATAGCTAGCTTTTGGGATCAGTTGCAGCAGTATATACTTAGTCGGCCTCTTTCTTTACCACGGTCACAATTTTAATTTATTAATAATGCTAACGCTAAATGATTGTGCTTGGATTTGCGTTGGTTAACAGCAAATCGTTTTAATTAACGGTTTATTCCGCCCTTTCAGACAGTACCTACCTGTGTCTGGCGGTGCTGAACGGCGTGCTATGCGTGATCTTCCTGCACGGCCGCAGCAGTCCCCAGGCCTCCCCCTCGGCCACGCCCTGCATGCAGAAGAGCCTGAGCTTCGAGGCCCAGAGTCTGGAAGATGACCAGGAGCAGCGGCTGGCTCCCATGCACTACGCTCGCTCTGGGCTGGGTACCGCCGCTCTCAACGGACGCCTCATCGCTGCAGGTCTGTGCCTTCAGACAAAAATGAGCACCTTGTGACTGTACGCAGATGGAAATAGGGCTGGGCAAATTAATCGAAAATGAAATTTAATACCTCTAATTGACGATCCTGACTGTGACAATTATTTCAATTCAGTTTATTACTTTCCCCAGTGTGTGTTCATTTACTGTTCTCTTAAAAATATACTTTCGCCTGTGTTGTCACATAACTACGCCCCTTCAGTTGTTATAAAATAACAATAAAGATTTGCACTGCAATAAAGATAAAGACTCATATTGTGGAACTCGATATATGGAGATGAAAGGAAGCATAAAGAAGATTGCAAATGTGTCCGTTCTTCAGGTGGTTACAACCGAGAGGAATGCCTGAGGACTGTGGAATGCTACGACCTGAAGACCAACAGCTGGAGTTTCATTGCCCCGATGAGGACACCAAGGGCTCGCTTTCAGATGGCTGTGCTCATGGTTCGTATTTTCACCAGTGAATTTGAGACGCTTGTTGGTGCAGTCCTATAGATTTACTGACTGACTCGGATCCAATCAGGGCCAGCTGTATGTGATGGGCGGCTCCAACGGCCACTCCGACGAGCTGAGCTGCGGGGAGATGTACAACCCCAACGCAGACGAGTGGACCCAAGTGCCAGAGCTCCGAACTAACCGCTGCAATGCAGGTGTGTTATAAAAGCATAACGTTGTGCACAAGGCATGCTGGGAAACTTGTTAGAGTGACTAGTAATCAGGGATGTACAGGTCTGATTCCAACTCAAATGGCCATATATTCTAATCTATTTATTAGCTCTAATATTATTTTTTCAATTAAATTCATGTGCATATGTTCACGTGCTTGTTCTGATTTTTCAAAATTTCTGCCACAAAAGGTGTAATAATCATTTGGATTTTTTAATATTTTCATGTTATTTGCTTCACAAATTTAAGAATTATGTTCAAGTCAAATGTAAATCTTGCTTTAGACAAAGTAATGATCCAAGTCTCTCACACAGTGACACAGTTCATTATTAACACTGATTTTGGATTGATTTTTTGTATTGATCTGATACCAAAGCCCAGTGCATTTGACGATCCCTACTATTTAAGCTTGATCACTCGTCTAAACCGGGATTTTAGCTCTAAGGTTTTATAGGCAACGATTTCACAATTTCCACCATGTGCAATCCTATTATTTAGCTTTTTAACCGTTTAAACCTTGAGCTGTGCCAAGAATTTTTGCTTTACTTGCGGTTGCTGTAATAAATCTACAATCATACTATAATACTTAACTTTTGGAGTCCATTCTATGCACATATTTTTCAAACCCTTCTCAATCAGTGCAGATTCATCAAAAATACATTTGCCAAAACAGGTTAAGCAGTTTAGTAACACTAACAGTGTCATTTTAAATTATTAAGTGAGTAATTATTTGTCATTGTGAACACAGCACACAGTGCACCGCAAGGAAATGTAACCTCTGCATTTGACCCATCTGTGAAAGAGCAGTAGGTAGCTATTTTTGGCAGGCCCCGGGGACCAGTGCTCATTAGTACCTCAGTGGCACCTTTACCGATCTGGGACTCAAACCGGCAACCTTCTGGTCATGGGGCCAACTACCAACCAACTTTTTTGGCACCTTTTTCGTGAGCCCCCAGGGTGCTTAATTCCCTAATTTCCCAGCTTATAATGCTTGACCATTCGTCTTCTTCTAGGTGTCTGCACTCTGGGCAGCAAACTGTACGTAGTGGGAGGATCGGACCCTTGCGGACAGAAAGGCTTGAAGAACTGCGATGCGTTTGACCCGGTGACCAAGGAGTGGACCAGCTGTGCCCCGTTAAACATCAGTTAGTGTCTCGTCACTTAGTTTAGTTATGGAAGCATTACGGTTTTGTAGGTTTGTATCTAAAACTGTGTGATTGCGTAGGGAGGCACCAGGCAGCCGTGTGTGAGTTGGATGGCTTCATGTACGTGATTGGTGGAGCTGAGTTGTGGAACTGTCTGAACAGCGTGGAGCGCTACAACCCCGAAAACAACACCTGGACCCTCGTCTCCTCCATGAACGTTGCTCGTCGCGGTGCCGGAGTGGGCATCTATGCAGGTAAAGGGATTCTTGCGTCAGAGTTTATTAGCCCTGCATTAATTTATCAATTTATTTATGTTTATTTAACAGCTGCATTATTTATGGACAGGCATGATACAGACATAGTTGCATCTTAAAAGTGCATTAAACTAGACTCAGTGTCTCTCGTCTCTTCTCCTCACAGGGAAGCTATTCGTGGTGGGCGGCTTCGACGGCTCCCACGCCTTACGCTGCGTGGAGGTCTACGACCCGGTCCGCAACGAGTGGAGGATGCTGGGAAGCCTGAACACGGCGCGCAGCAACGCTGGCGTGGCCGTGCTGGGCGAGCTGATCTTTGCCGTGGGCGGCTTCGACGGCAACGACTTCCTCAACACCATGGAGGTGTACGACCCGGAAACGGACGAGTGGAGCACCTGCGCTGAGGCCTTCTGCGGTGTCTAAACGTAGGGGCGGGGCATATAGGGGAGGAGGCGGGGCCAAACACACTCTCTGTCAAACTAACAGGCTTAGTGATGTAATCGTGCTTCGTGAAATTGTGTACGTGAGCGGGAGGGGGTGGGGTTTTGATATGGTGGGGGGCAGAGCCAAGTTTGGGGTGGGGGCTGATGACGTCACGGGGTCTTCAGTGAAGACTTATTACAGTGCTAGTGGGTGGGGTCTTTGGGGGTTGCAGGAAGCAACATGAAGCTTTTGCATATTGCATAATTTCTTTTTGTTGTATATATTATTTTGTGGATTTATTTGATCTGTTCATTTTTATGACAAAGAATGCCAACCTCTATTGCACAGTTTTTTTTTGGAAAAAGATTTAATTTTTTGGGTGTATGTTTGAGATCGATTTCCAGCAAGGATGACCGTGGAAGTAACTTCGCTGCAGCTTTGTTTTAAGTGTCGATTTAATTTGGCTGAACTGATTTAAGGAGAGTGGGATTTTTTTGTAATTAACTCATTGATGCTCTGTGCTTATACAAAAGCCTTATTCAACAAAAGATGATCATTTTCCATAGATTAACCATAATACGAGATGTTGCTTTACAAATCTTTGACAATGGCCTTTTTTATATTTTTGATACACTGCTGACTAACCAATAGATAGATTAGAGGAGCTAGCAGACGCACACGACTTCTCAGTTATCAACCTTAATCTGTGCCAGTTCCACACATACACCACACATGTGAACATGATTCAGAGTACCAACTAACCTTTTGTTACTGCAGTTTTGACTAACTCACGACTGCTTTTTTTTTGGAGTATATTTTCTTTCCTGTGTTTTATGATTTGGAAAGAGGTAAACAGTTCTCCAATGTTTTTGGTTTTTTTCCACAGTAGACTGAATAGCTGGGTGACATTCTGTGTCCCATTTGTTAACAGCTGATATTTCTTAACCAATAAATCATTTCAACCTGTGAAACTTTTGTCTGTTCTTAATATTTTTAGAATGTTATATCATAAAGAGGTTAAAAAGATACTAATTTGGCTAACAATGAGGAAAAGCAAATGTTTTTGAGCTGACGTTAATGTCAGGAAAAAAACCTAACTTTCACAGCGTTAGCATCTATTGCTACTCGGTTTTGGGGAGTAAATAAATTAGCGAGGCTACAACCTGCTTTTTTAGTAGCAAAGATACTTTTCAAACACTAGCTTTTAAAGTAACTACAGCTGCAAAATGCTACACCGTTTCAAAAGCAATCATTCTTAGCTTTACGTAGACGAGTAATTTCAGTGGAATTGGCCATTTGACGAGGTACATGCATCACAGCGCGCTCTTGGCAGCTGCGAGATGGAGTCCACCTCGGCCAAGATGATAGGAAGAATATGGCAAAATTCATCAAAATGTATGACAAAGGTGAAACATAGAAAATCTATCTCCAAAAGACAACTGAAACCTTATTTGACGTAACATTATTGTAAAATAATAACTTTGAAAAATACTGATTTTCATATTACATTTAATATGACTTTTACATTTCATATTAATATATTTTTTCAATATTAATATAAGGATATCCTACGAGACAAATATTAAGTATTTCTGGATGAAATACTGCAACTTCAATGTAGTTAGTCTAAAGTAAATTGTCATATCTGCTATATACATGTACAGGCGAGACGAAACGACGTGGCTCCAGTTTTTTTTTTACAGACCACAAAAAGGGAAAATAAGGCACATAGAATAAACATACATAAATAAAATAAATTTTAAACGAGGGTTAGAAAAAGAGATTGCAAATTAAGTTGTATTTTTGCATTGAGTGTGCATAAGTTCAATGTGAAAATTCTAAACAGACAATATATTAAAAAGAACAGTATTTTTTTTTCAAGTCTAAGTTAACAATATGATTAATAGTATGTGCAAATTGTCATAACAGCAGCCAAGTGGAGAAAAACAAAATTTCTCTGTCGCTTGTAATGTAGTTACTGTATGAAAACAGCAGGTTGGCTGCAGCTTGACTTTTAAAAGTTATCGTTTATAAGAAGCTTCACAGCACTGTGAGTAATAATGACTGAAAGCGAATGTTTAGTGGTTTATGGGTTACTGCAGTTTGTAAGACGGAACATTAGCAACATTTCCTCAGTCATCGTCACTTTATGTTCCTAAACGATTCCACTTTCCAATTCTCCCTTGGAGAATATACAGAGGAAAGAAACTAAACTAACTCACTTGCAAAGGCGATTTCCCACTGACAGGACCACGCTTGAGTTCCCACGGATCTCTTCTGACCCCACTTTTACCTCACAAACTTTTGGAAAGGCACCGCAAGCTTGATTTTCTGCACCTGTGGCAATGGCTCTGAAACGAACACCTGAATTCAATGATTAGGTGCGTGTCCAAATAATTATTTGGTCCAAATAGCACATTTCACATGGTAATTTTCACTACTAGCCAAATATTAAAGGAAACGTTCATTTCGATTCGTTCTAAGAAGAAATGCTTTTTCCGTGCCAGTGTTTTGAAGGCTCTGAAGGAAGAAAAGGGTTGTAATAGAAAAAATTCTGGAATGAGTGAACTTATTTTTACACCTTTTCCCAAAATTAGTTCATTTCCGGTTTCCTTCTTTGAAACGTTTATAATTTATACTAAAAAGAAAAATGCGCCCATTAATCATTCGCGTTTATTTCTCTCTGCAAGCACATAAATTCCTTTAAACACAGACTTTGGTCCTAATTCTTGAGGGATTACAGTAATCTCGACGGTTTTCCTTGCAAGTGAACTGTGAGATCAGGAGGAGAAATGGATGTACATTAAGGGAAAAGATCGATTTTTCCCATGACGTAAACTCCACGATAAAAAAGGCAAATCAGACCTAAAACACACTGCTTATTGCCCATATATATTTGAATACTAATTATTTTACATTTGAATGTGATTATTAGAACAGAGTCTCTGATACACGAACCTTAAAGCCTCTGCTCCCACTCCTTCATTAGTCTGAGCCCTCTGTAAGCAGCAGTGTTCCACGTGTCCGTCAGACCGGATGTAGGCCACAGGGCCAGTGACCGGGTTCATGAGGAATTAAAGAGTGCGTTTCCGGAGCTGGCTGCCGATGGCCTGCTGCCACAGCACACAGCACACCGTCAGCACCGAGGAAATCAATGAGTCAGAACCAGAGCTGGTGTTGAGTCAGGTCATTACTCACACAGCACACAAGCGGTTCCATACTGTGGAATATATAATCAGTTGTAATGAATGGTGACAGTAATGGCAGATGCCATATCTATCTATCTATCTGTCTGTCTGTCTCTCTCTCTCTGTCTGTCTGTCTGCCTATCTAATCTATTTGTCCTTCTATCCATCCTATCTAGCCATCCATCCATTTTTCTATCTGTCTGTCTGTCTCTCTCTCTATCTCTGTCTGTCTGTCTGTCTGTCTATCTTTCTATCTATCTATCTAATCTGTCTGTCTATCTAATCTATTTGTCCTTCTATCCATCCTATCTAGCCATCCATCCATTTTTCTATCTATCCATCCGTCAATCCATCCATCTATTCATTTGTCTATCTATCCATTTTTATATCTATCCATTTATTCATCCATCAACAAGAACTTATAAATTCTATTACAGACAGAATGCATCACGATACATAAAATCAAGTTGTGTGTCTATAATCGTCAATCTAGTTAAATAGATTAAAGTGACATTTTGCTTAAATTTACATTTTTTCATATAGATGATCCCTTTATGTTTTGTCCATCTTGCTCAGGAACAGTCATTCCAGATGAATATTTTGATGATTTAATGTGGCCATGGTTGGTGTTAGTTAATATTGCAGGTCCAGCCGGGCTGCAAGCTAGCAGCATATTTGCATTCAGACATTTAATTCATTGAACTCTTCTCACTGCCTGCGAATGCCTTTGCCAATGTAGAGCAGAGCACACTGTGATAGGGTCGGTCAAAATCAGCACCAGCTGAAGCCTCTAATGACCACTGTTACGTCAGACGGCAGCCTTATCATGCCTCCCTTAATGAGAGGAGGTGTAATCTCTACTCCTGTCACCTCTCCTGATCCGTTTACAGTTGGCTAGACCGAGTGAAGTCTCAGGTTTGGAAGCCTGGGACAGCAGGGAACATAAGTGGTAGGAAAGGAAGAGGATACACATGCACACTAAAGCACGCATATACAAACACTGAACAAAAATATCTTTTTGATGAACATTTATATAAATCATCCTGTGTTTCAATAAAGAAAAAAAATCCTGTGTAGTGCTAACAGTTATTATGAACGTGGATAGCACAATTTGTTCATTTCTGATTAAATCTGATCATTTGCAGGCTTACCTGGGTTTTAACAGAACGGCACAACCATTAACGCCTCCTCAATTCATTAATAACCATAGAAATGACTATTACATATTTAAAGCTGTTTAAACCCAGCAAAAAGCTGCATCCCAACTATTAGACAGTATTAAAGTACCAATTCAACTGTGTTTATATAGAACTGTGTAATATATGAAACCAAACGCTTGCCAAAAATAAAACTTGAGGGTTCAAACTTAAAATTGTTGGTTTAATATTAAAATGATACATTAAGCAACCCATAAAAAACATAATAAAAGTAGGGTTAGTCACCGATACAGAGGTAATTTGTTGCTTTTTCAGTTTTTCTGCCAAACTGGAAGCAAAACAATACACAAAAGTAGCAAAATGCCATCTACCTTCTATTCAGTTCTTGGAAGTTGTTCTGTTTTTGACTGTGTTCCTTCAGCTCACCAATATTCATGCGCAGCAACCATTTTTGCAATGTTCTTTCTTTAGAAAAATGTCCATGTGATAGTATTCAGCATCAATTATTTTGCAGATGTTTAAACAGGGTATTATATATGTAAAACAATACAAAATAATCTTTCAATGTAAACAGCAGATGTATATACAGATCCCACATAACAGAAACAGAAAAGAACTGTTCTCAGAACAGCTTACAGACAGTACTTCCAGTTAAGTTCCAAAACTCTTAAATCTGCCAAGTATTCAAATAAGACCTGAGATGGATTTAGTGCAAAATGTAGATCTCCCTGCTAGCTGATGCTAATTTTTGCTACAGAATCTGAGGAAATCACTGTTTTGCAGAACATTTTAACATAAATGAAGCGTTTGTTTGCAGTTGGTCTAAGTCTGTTCTTTGAAAAACCCACCAAAAATATGAGTATGTTCAAGGGTAGGAGATGTGCTGTAATTTTACATAAGATGTAGGTTGCTTGGTTTCCAGTGCAGTTTGGTTGTATTTTGCTTGAATGGATTACTCCGTTCAGGTCTGACCTCCACCTTGTCCACACACAGAAGCTGCACAGTGATCCAGCTTCGTTCTCAACTCCATCAGCTGACTTCCTCCTACACACAGCTTCTCTCTGAGGAGACAAACATAGCAGACACTTACACTCTTCAATGACATTTTAAAGATATTTACTGGTATTTGTGGAAGGTACTAATTAACATTTGCAAATGTTTGTAAGAGCCATAAAGAATTGGAAGGAAAAAAAAATCATGTTTCTGGCCATAAAAATAGTATCTTCATCAGTAATTGGATTATGCATACTACTATTAACCCTATATACTAAGATAGTAGAGTGATATGAATTCTGTCAGATTTTCTCCAAGGTATTATATCGGAAGCCTTTTTGAGACGTTAAGTAACACCGAATAAGTGCCTGAACACAACATTGGCATTTTTTAATTACAATTAGCCATGAGACCTTTACCGTACAAGTCTGTTACACGCATGCAGATATTTTTATGAATGCATTTTTTTTTTTTAATTGTGTTGTTGTTTACACAACATTCGGTTAATAAAATCTCTGTACACACTAGAACACAAAATGATTCCAAACTCAAATGTTTACCAGTTGTCTGCATTATGTTTTTATCCATCAGTGAATAGAGGGCGACTTGCCTAGCGCAGATCCCGACACAGTAGTCTTCTACGTGGTTACCATAGTCACTAGTGGTGTGTAAGAAAGTTAAGGTATTTACGGCATGTGCACAACAGAACTAAACCCGGACGTTGTTGGGTCTGTTTTAGGGGTGCTTTAGCCACCCTAAACAGTTCTTAAGCCCCCCTACAATTATAGGTGATTTATATTTTTATTTTGCATATAAGAAATTTGTGCAGGCATGCACTTAACACAAACCAGCAAGAATATGAGTGGAAATAAATAGCTCTACAAGTTGTTATTATCTGATTAAAATGATCGTTCGGTTTCCCAGCCCGGATACTAATCAGGTGGGCGAGCATATGGACGCATGCAGAAGCTGTATGTCAGTGCAGTTTACAAATTAGAGCTAATAAATGCAGCGCAACACTTTATGAGCTCCAAAAGACAGCCAGTACAGTAGCACTGTAAATGAGTTGTGTAGCGGCGGCACGTCGCCAAACATTCCCGATCTTATCCGAGCACAGCTGAGCGGATACGGATTGCCTCCTCCGGCTTTCTGCTGCGCTTCAGATGACTTCCGCTGCACAGTCGGAGCTGACAAACAGGAAGCAGATCACTCGTACGCAGGAAGTGGTCGAGGTGGCGTGAAGAGTCTGACTGAGAATCTTTAGTCCTTGCATTAACGTTTTTAAGGTGCAAGTTAAAAAAAGTAGAAAGCGGAAAGTTCTGAAAAACATCTGTTCAGCAAGGATTTGTTGTTCTTCTGAGCTTTAAGTACATGTTTCTTCAGAAATCTCCTGCACAAAAATTTCACACTATGGCATAAAATGACCATTTTATTTATTGTCGGTCAATGTGTTTGCACAATGCTGAATTTATGCTACTCTTGTTCTTGTTTTCTCCTCTGAGATCATGATCATATGTAAAAGCAGTGAAAGTGATTAAAGAGGAACATACTGAGCTGATGTAATAGAACGCATGGAAGGAATTAAGACCAGAAAAGCACACAATGAACTAAGACAAGAAAAAAATGAACACAATTACTAAAGAGGCCTGCGATTCTGCAATTCTAAAGGAGGAGCGACGATTTGATTGCAGCACAGTTTGTGGATTGGACTCGTTTCTCCCCCAGTGTGTTAAATCATTTGCAGAGTCTAAGCTGGAATGTGCTGTTAAGACTGCCTTTTTTAGCAAATAAGGAGAAGCTGAAAAACAGGTTGTTTGAAACCAGAGAACGACTTAAAATCACAGTACTAAAACCAACTAGACAACCAACTAGCTGTGCTCAACAAAATGCTGAATCAATATTAAGCTCACGTTATGAACGGGCTATCCACAAGACATTTCATAACCCGAAAAAGGGGATACTGCAAGAAATGTAATATCCTAGGTTTCCTTAACGAGCTGAACATTTCAAGCAATGAACAGCGTCTTTGTAACAAAAAAACGTGGAAGGCGTTAAAAGGAACAGAAAGTGGGAAGAAGAAGAACTAATGAAGAGAACAAGGTGACTGCTAGTACCAAGCAACCATTATGACAAACTCTGAATCTGAAAATGAGCTTTACACCCTAAAAGCCTGACGTGCCAAACGTGTTATTCTCAATTAAAGTCGACGACTACCGAGTTTTTGCGCCATCGCATTCCTGCATTTCTAATTTTCCTACTCTAAGGGGCTCTTTTGGGTTGTGGTGCATCTGGATGATTAGAATAGTTTTGTAAGAGCCATGAATTATGTCACAGGAGTTAACACTACTCCAGTCCACATTTGGTGGCTGTGAAAGAGGAATATAAACCTGAATGCATGGTAATGACACTTGAACTGACAATTTAATCGGCTCTTCATTGTAATTTATGTTTGACTCTTTGATATTTTTACACAAAATCTATTACAATTATTGTTACATTGCGAGTTCTCAGTCATGATGAACATTTATGAGTGAACCTGTATGTGTGGAAAAGTGAATTCAAGAATATTTGAATTTAAAAAACTGGCCCTAAAAATAAAATTTGTTATTTTTCCTGTCTGTATTCAATAACAATTTATTATTATTATTATTATTATTATCTCAGTACTGACTTTTCTTGTCTAAGGTTAAATGTTCAACTGGTATTTTTACATAATATTTGGTAGCAGTTGGTAGCGTAATGGTTAGGGCATTCGCCTCGTGATTGGAATGTTTTTGGTTCGAATCCCAGGACCGTTAACGGTACCACTGAGGTACTCGTGAGCACGGTACCACTGCTCCTTCATGGATGGGTCAAATGCAGACGTCACATTACGTTGTGGTGCACTGTGTGCTGTCCTGTGCTCACAATGACAAATAAACACTCAAAATTGGTCTCTGCTTCTTTGACCTGTACGTATTTGGAATCTCTTCTATTTTTGAAGAAAGACTAATTGCGGTTAGGGGGGAAAAATGCAGAACTACAGATAAACATTGTTGTAATTGTATATCTCTCTCCCTCCCCTCATCTTTCTGTTTCTCTACTATTCCTCCTTTTCCTTCTCTCCCCCATTCACACTCCTACTCATAGACACAAAACAGAAGGGCTGCACTTGTCTTTTCTCCCACTCCAGCCTGTTGCTGCTGGTTTGGTTTATTCTCTGCTGCTTTTGTTCCCTGTGGCATGTTACATAACCGGCGAAAAAGAGAAGGAATTCATTGCCTCTCTCTCTCCCTCCCTCCTTCCCTTTTCCTCTCTTCTACACGTTTATGTAAGCCGTGGTGGAAAATAAGGACAGGCTGAAGCACGTCTGCCTCGGTGTGTCTCAACACACACTTGACACAGGAGATTGGACTGGTACTGCATAAGCCACAGAGGCGAATAAATAATGTATAATAGATATGAATTATTGCCGTCTTTTGCAAAGTCACTAGTGATGGCGACGGGAGAATTTCACTTTAAAATGATGATGCAAAGCCAGCGGATGACACAACACTGGAACATGCAAACTCTTTACATCACTGCTCAGAAGAGGACGGGGGCTCGACACAACTCGATTTTGTATGTCTTTTAAAAACTTGTTCTTGTTCAAGTCCAATTATTAGGGGTCCAAGCACAAAGTTAAAACCACCCAATTGTTATATGAACGATGTTAGAGGTTAGTTTCTTTATAAACACAACTTACTGAAGCTGTCATAACAAAACAGAAGCTTCACCACCAAGTCACAAATTTATATTTGCATCTTTAGTTCTTTTACGTCATTTCACTTTATTGTTCTATGTTCTAACTCCTTAAGTCTTGATTAATGTAGTTAATCAACGAAGATATGGAAGAGGGAAATATACTGTATAATGATACTATTTGAACAACAGCGGGTGCTAAAATGCTACATAAATTTATGTGATGTCATGATAAGATGAGCTTGTTTGCTTTTATTTATTTTGCTAATTTTGACTTCTGACTCGCCGACTGCTTTCTTTGACGCTTACTGCATCAGCTGCTATTGTGCTGCTTACTTGGATCCCACCTATTGCCACTTGCGCCTATATTTTTGAAAAAAAAATCCTAAATGGCTAAGTACATGAACGGTCACCTTTTAAAATGTTCAGTTATGTGCCTCCTTTACTCCTCTACACGTTCACTGGAAAAAAGAAATGAAAAGGCCTAAAATGTACTGCTTGGTTAGTTGTTATACTAATTGAATTCATTAACTAATCAATAATTAATAATATACACTACCAGTCAAAAGTTTGGACACACCTTCCCATTTAATGTTTTATTCTTTATTATCATGACTATTTACATTGCAGATTCTCACTGACGGCACTATGAATGAACATATATGGAATTATGTAGTAAACAAAAAGTGTGAAATAACCCAAAACATGTTTTATATCTTAGATTCTTGAAAATAACCACCTTTTGCTTTGATCACTGCTCTGCACACTCTTGGCATTCTCTCGATGAGCTTCATGAGGTAGTCACCTGAAATGGTTTTCCAACAGTCTTGAAGGAGTTCCCAGAGATGCTGACCACTTGTTGGCCCTTTTGCCTTCACTCTGTGGTCCATCTCATCTCAGACCATCTCGATTGGGTTTACGTCAGGTGACTGTGGAGGCCAGGTCATGTGGTGCAGCACTCCATCACTCTCCTTCTGGGTCATATAGCCTTTACACAGTTCATTCATAGTTTTGATGCCTTTAGTGAGAATCTTCAATGTAAATAGTAATGAAAATAAAGAAAGAGCATTGAATGGGAAGGTGTGTCCAAACTTTTGACTGGTAGTGAATACTGTACATACACAAATATCTGAGACTTAATTGTTCAAGACAGAGTTTAAGTGATTATTTTTACGCTTCTATAAAGCTTGTCCCCAGTGTATAAAGCTGTAAGTCCAGTCAGGATCACCACGGTTTATTCTGCTTTAATGAACATTTGTTCATGGATCTGAAATTGCCTTTTATTATTTATTTATGTGACTGTATTTATTTCATAAAAAAATTGTGAAACTTTATTTTAATACAATTTCCAGGTTTTATATATATTTAATCACGCAGTTGATTCAGCACGATGCAGACTATCGATTCAGTGGCAGACCATAATTGATTATGTCTGGGGTTTTTAACCGGCGGTCTGCGGTGGCATTGCAGGTGGTCCATGACATGCAATCCAGTTACAATACTGAAATCGTATTTTAAAAATGTTGATTTATTTATTTTTCAAATCATTTCCAGATAGTTTGGGCATTTTTATGAATAATGAATTTTATATAAATATCTAAAACAGTCCTACTGCTTAGGCTGAGTGGTGGTCCCTGGGACAGACGCAGTTGAAAACTCCTGGATTATATGATAATGGCACTGCTTGGTGATTTACTGTTATTTAAAACCAGACTTTGTACAGTTTTGTCACAGATTCACATTGGAATGCTTCAGTAGATGTGTGTGAGCAGCACATGAAGTTGTATCCATTAGAGCCACCCTTTCATTACAGCATCTGTCCACTTTGGCTGCTATGGGGACAACAGGCCACTCAGTGGGAATACAGATACAGATACACACACCCACACAAACTCTGCTTCCTGCCTACACACAGCCCAAGCCCAAAAAACACCTAAAACGCTGAAGCCCCTGAATCCAATAACCCGGAAAATTCACCAAACCACAACCGTGCAACAAACACCAGAAAATCCACTTACGGACCGCGAGCAAAGCTTTCTGGTCAGCTCTCGGGACAGACACAGCACTTTCATCTCCAGCCGAGCAGAGAGCCGCTCTCGATGTTAAATATAACCACACGCCGACCCCCTCCATCACCGCCTTCTATTAACGCGCTTGCGGTTTGGAACAGAACCCGTCCATTTACTTAAGAGTAACACAGGGCGAAGCACTTAAAGGGCTTAAGTGAGCAGCTGGACGTACAGATAAAGACACGGACTCACTCTACACCGTCATGTGAATAAGCGTCTTATAAATTTGTCGTCTGATGGATGGAGGTTGATGCAAATGAGATCTAGCCCATAAGTGACAAATTAAGGTGCAGTTACACAAATGGCTCCGCCTTTCCGCCCGCCCCATTTACTACGTTATAAACGAGCCAAAAAACAGCCAATCAAAGGCCAGAATACCAACGCACATTTTACCAGTGCGGCACAAAAAGGAGCAACAAGTTGTGGATTATTTGAACATTTTCTGTAATTTCTTCGGCCAGTAACCTATTCTAACTGTATTTATTAATGTTCCCTAAATTTTTGAATATTGCAGGGATTACGCCTTTTAATGAACATGATGGTTTAATAATAACGATGGCACCAATCCGATAAATGGATCACATATCGGTCCGATAACGACTCATATAGCTGGAAAGGGTATCCGTGGTGTTGGACCGATCTATGAGAATGTGTGCACGCTCACTTCATTATGCAATAATATATATATATTTTTTTATTTATTCATTTTTTTGCACTGCTGCCACTATTTGCACAAATATTGAACACTGAATGTATAAATAGACTGGATATAGAATTCTTTTCATACAGTAACTGTTTCTAACCCCTTGCACATCCAGTGTAAAAGTGTCAGTCAATTTCCACACTGTGGGTAATACTGCATCCAAAGTGTCTCTCTATCAACCTCTATTTCTAATTCTAGTTCTAGTTTAAAGTTATATTTAATATTCCATGTCTAGTTTAAAATATATATATGTATATTTTGTACTTTATTATTGTTTATTCCATGTGCCTTAATTGTTCTTTGTTCCCTTTTTCCTACTGCACTGTTAAAACTGGAGCCACATCGTCTCGTCTCTCTGTACATCTGTACAGTATATAGCAGAGATGACAATAAAGTTTACTTTGACTTTGATGGGAAGTGTTACTGCGGTAAAACTGGCTTATTGTTTGACATTCACGCTAACATCTACATATTATGTGATATGACAATGAGCAGAACAAGCAATGCAACACACTACAACCCCAAAAGCAAAGCATGCAATTAACGTATACTGTTTAATTTCCTTAACACCACCACCTCTCGCTCGCAATCTCTGTGTTCCTGATGGTTTTAGCGCCGCAGAACTAGGGACCGTCTCAAAATTACAGAACTGTGTTTAAACAAGTAATTTTTGTGATGTTATTTTAATCATAAATAATTTAGCATATACAAGAGTCAAGACTCTTTAAAATCGGTGAACACAGTTCTGTAATTTTGAGATGCTCACTAAACCTGTGGCGGTAAAACAATAAGGAAATTAAACAATATAATTTGCTTTTGGGGTTGTAATGTGGTGCGTTTCTTGGGCACCTCACAAAATTTCAGAACTGTGTTTAAATTAATAATTTTTGAAATTTTATTTGGATAATTTATCATATACGTATGGGTGTGTAATTATTACATTGTTTCATTTAAGAATACAATATAAAAGTCAACTATTTCCGTAAGCATAACAATAATCTCAGTCATGCATTCAAACATTTTTAAAGCATTATTTTCTGTTTTCTGTTTAAAAAAGACTCAAGAGACTGTATCGGAGTTGTATCGTATCTGCAGATATCCAAATTTACAATATCGGTATTGTATCGGACATAAAAAAGTGGTATCGTGCCACGTCTAGTTTATAATATAAAATCTGCTGATTTAATTGGAGGAGTTAAACCTGCGGATGTACAGTAATGTTGTGAAGAGATCCAACATTTTTGTAGCACAAAATGTCAATGTCAAATGTTTCCACAACATCGTGCAGCGGTACGCCGTACGTACGGCTGCTACCCAGATCAACAAAGGCCTAACCTCAGAACACAGTGTGAAGTGTGTTATGTAAGCGTCCGAAGTGGATGATTACAGAGAGGGGAAAGTGTTGCAGTGTTGTGTGTGTATGTGTGTGTGGTTTGTGGTTTTGTGTGTCAAAGATCTTACAGCACATGATAACATTGTCAAAACAGCAAGTATGAGCCGGTAAGCGCTGGTCTACACTTGTGCGACTTGCGCAAAGTAGCGTGAGGTGTGAAATACTGTTAAAGTTGCACAATTAATATATATAGTGTTTAATTTTAGGAACATATTTTTTATAATATTTTAGTTTGCAATTTCAGTGGTATTTTGTTGTTTTTTAATTATAATGAAACTATACTGTACATCATTACAAAACTTGTTTTGTGTACAAATTTTTGTTTTATCTAAAACCAGTGAGTGTTTCAGTACTAAAAAAAAAATAACGCCAGAACGTCTAGCCTAGTTAAGAAACTTAACAGCGTCTGGGCATGAGGCCAGACCTGAAATTTAATAAAATAACGAATTCCAAAACTAATCAAAGCTTCTCACTGCCTCTCCTAGATCTCAAGCACTATCATTTCCACATCCCATTTATTCTCTCCTCTCCTCGCTCCTCTTTCTCAGAAGTCGGTGCAATTTGTCACGTTCCTCGGGATGTTACCGTGACCCTGCGGAGAGCCTAAGAGCAAAAGCTGTTAAACAGCAACTGGATATCTGAAGTGAGAGGAAAATTTTCATTACCAATGCCTTTAATTTTTATATATTTGTTATTTTTTAAAGCTTGAAAAGATATTCCCCAAAATGAGGTTGCTGAATTGATAAAATTATATCAGATGTGCAGCTGCTGCTGTTCCCATTGTAAAACGTTTGCACAAACCTTTTACATAATCTGGATGTGAATTTACATTTATAAAAATATACATTTTCCTTTTTTTACACAATAGAATCTCTGGTGAAAGTGAAAATAAGAGCCGACAATCAACCTCCAATGCTCTTAACGTCCAAAATATGTCGGCACAAAGGTAGAAAAGGTGGAACAACCTGATAAACAAGTTCGCTTGCTAATGAATGAACAAAAATAAAACAACGGACATAAGGCTGAACTGCATAATATTTGCTGTTCATAAATAAACTTGATACCATCTATTTGCACAAAGATGACACATTACACCAGAACGGAAAGCTTTTGTCAAACTACCAGAAAATACCAGAGAACATAAATAAGGAAGGAAGGAAGGAAGGGGATGCGGCCGCTTAATAAATAAAGGAGAATTCATTAATCAATCCTATGACTAACGATGGAACAGGTTTGTTAGAAACTTAGCCAATTGACCAGTGGCAGAAGGAAATGTCGAAGTTCAGACAGGAACGTGATGCAATAATACACAAAAAACTGGACACTGGACTGAAAAAAAATCAGCGCCGGTAGACACCTGTCCAGCGCCAGTTGCATTTCTACAACTGAAGCAATCTCTTGCAACAGCCTCGGAGCAACAGTCTCTGATTACATGGTCTTTGTGTGTGTGAGTGTGTGTGTGTTTCCAATCACTTAATCCTTCTGTAAACTAACCTGTACTCTTGCTGAGACAAGCAGTCAAACAGATTCTTGGCTGTGAAACTTGGAAGCATAGCAGCGATCTGAAACAGAGATTGTTTTTGTTCTGTTTGTCTTTTTGTTGTTTCAACCCACAATGCCTTTCAGTGCACATTCTTGTTCTGGGTTAATTGCTGGAGTCGTTAGTAACCGATCAATGTACAGTTCATAAACAGTGCATTTTACTCAAAATGATCTATTTAAGGTGTGACAATGATAATCATGACAGTGTCTTATGGATCAAATCCAAAAATGTTCTGGTAACACCTTGAATTGAGAGTAACTTTTAAATGTTAGCAGGTGCAAACAAGTACAAACAGCTTGAATAAGGGAGACGAGAATGGCAGCTCTGATAGTGTCCATCTTCAGTCTTCAATGTAAACAAACATCACACACATGACGTCAACGCATTTCCTGTCGCACACTCACAACGCTATGAACCTAAAACCTTTCCCTGTCCACATGTACTCACTGAAGCCGGAGTTTTCAGACTCTGAACCGTAGGCGTAACCGCAATTTTTTTTTTTATCGTAACTTTAATTCTATAGGTTTTTTTTTAGTAGTAGTTATGACAATAAAGGAATGATTGGGTTACTTGCCGACCAGAGGGATAATCTGTAGTTTTCAAACTGCATGTCATGTTACCTAGTGCAGCATTTCTCAATCCCAGTCCTCACGGACCACCGCTCTGCACAGATTCGACTTTCCCGACCCACAGCACAGCTGATGCTACTGATTAGCCAATAAGCAACGTAGGACCAGCGTGCGACAGTGCAGGAAATACCGAATATGTGCAGGGTGGTGGCCCGCGAGGACTGGGATTGAGAAACGCTGGTGTAGAGGAAGACTTCATATAACAAATGTTGGGGAAAATCTATGTTTTAAGTTCCATTTTAAGCGGGAAAAAAGACTGTCAAGTGATCTAAAAAATATAAATACTCAAATATCAGATCGGTATCGGTCTTAACTAATTGATATCGGTCCAACTCTAGTTAACGACGTGCTTTAAAGAGCAAAGAGGGATTTCTACAGTGATCAAGGAGCTGCATTAATCTTACCTCACTTGTGCGGATAAAATCCAGTAAGGCCTGAGAATCTTCTACAGTGCCGTCCACAGATAAAACCCTATGAAAGGGAGAAAAAAAATATTCTTCAAATACACTTTACAATTCTTCTTCTAATTTGTGCACTTTTTCAGCCCAATATCTCCCAACTTTAAACATTAGTGCCTTTTGTTATGATCCACACTGAACATGGTCTGTAACTAGTTTCTTAAGGATCTCAAGGTTTGAGGATGTTTATGACATGGATTTGTCTTCATTACATCTTCTTTATTTACTGTTGGTTTTCAGACAAACCTTTTGGAGAAACATCTTTGAAAGAAAGGTGTGAAGGTGAGTGTGACTGTGTGAGTGTGTTTGCCCTGTGGTGTGTTGGCGCCTGCCCAGGGTTGTTCCCCGCCTTGAGCCCGTCAGATCCCGGGATAGGCTCCGTTCGCCGTGCGACCCCAGTTGAGATTAAACAGCTCAGATAATGAATGAATCTTTGAAAGGTGAACTGTTGATGCAAAAAAAGCTGATCTAAAATGACTCGAGTCAGGGAGTGATGCATTTGCTCAGTGATGATGTACTTTCAGAAGGGCATAAATGGAAAAGAATTAGTGGCAGCTGGTAGCCGGTTAAGTCCTGGACCGGTAAAGGGACCACCGAGGTACTCACGAGCAAGGTACCGTCCCCAAAGCACTGTTCCCCGGGCACTGATAGAGCTGCTCACTGATAATTTACGGAGGGGTCAAACGCAGAGGTGTGTTCACCATGACAAATAATCACTCGCTTACATTAAAGTAACAAAGGAATAAAGTAGAAGATCGTAACTAGAGGTCGACTGATATTGTTTTTTCCGGACTGATATTGATACTGATTTTTTTTTTAAATTGAGAAACTCTCCTCTCTCCTCCTCGGAGTTTCATGCTGCGCTTGTGTGAGAGTGTGGTGCGAGTGGCGTTGATTGGCTACTACTCGTGTGACATACAGCTAATCAGAGCCTGTTGTGGGCGGGGCATTAAATGAAGCAGCGAGTTGAGAGCAAAGGGCACAGAGAGAAGAGACGGCAGTGGAGCCACAGTAGCGCACCTTGTAAATACTTGATGTTGGTGATGGTCAAAATCGGGAAAATGCCTAATATCGGCTCGCGATCAATAATTGGTCAACCCTTCATCATAACACACTGCTTCACTACTGTCTCTTGTTAACAGCGTCACATATGTTGTGAACAAACTCCAATATCTGGTAAACAATTTACTAGCAAAATACCGTAGATTCCCAAAAATCTAGAATTTAGATAACAAAAAATGTAAAAAATATTTTCAGTGCTTAAAAGGTTGCAGAAATAATCACCTAAGAGTCATGTGATGGTGTTATAAAGCATTTTTTGTGTATCAAATTAGACGCAAGGCTCAGAGAGTCTGCCTTATCAGCTGTTTCCCATGTATTTTTCCATCTTTTCCACAGCACTGCTGTTCTGCTCTTATACCACAGGTTACTGTAAACACATTAAAAACCAGTGAAACACATCTGATAATCACGGATTATCAAAGTTTCACGTTTCAGCCCAGCAGTGTCACATGAACGCATGAATTAATCATTGTGCAAATAACAAAGCCTAAAAATAACAATGAGCCGCATAAAAATGAGCTGCCGGTTTCCAAGAACCTGCTCTGCGCACCCGGAATCCTGGCAAATTGAGACACTTTAACATGCTTAAAAGAAAATCTGTGGAAATACGGGGAAAATGATAAAGGAAAAGGGCATCGAGACAGTGAGAAATGGCAGAACGAAGCAATACAGAAGATGAATAGGGATTGAGAGAAGTGGAAGATAGATGGATGGCGCCAGCCGGAAAGCACTTTTCGCAATATTTCTGCACTTCCACAGGCTTTTTGGTTTGGAGCAAAAAAAAAAGACTGCAAAAGGCAGAGAGAATATGGATGAAAAATACATATTTGTGTGCAGGCGTGTGTGTGTGTGCACTCGCTCGCTTTGATGAGTCATCTCTCTGCTTCCAGCACATGAAAATTAGTCTGGCCGTAACCATGGAAACCTCCACTGCAGCCAGGACAAAAAGCAAACACACACACACGGGTGTAGGTGTAAAATGCACCTAATATACTGCTAAAAGCTTAAACTTCTAATGCCATGCGAGGACACACACAGTCGTAATAATCCTAATTTTAGAAGTTTTTTAGAATCGCAATTAATTAACTAATTAATTAATTAACCCATTATCAATTTTCTTAATTAGGCTCAATTAATTTCCCAGAAATACCCTCTCTTGCTATTCGTTACTAAGATATTTATGACTTGCCAAACTTCATTTTGTTGGGGGACAATGTGGAACAGCTATATAACAATTCTGACCATCAGATCAGTGGATTTTTAAATGATATGTGATAGATTTTTAAAAAACCATGTCTAAAGGTGGTTCATTCTCAACACACTGACAAGACTGTAACATGGTAGTGTGTGTTATGCCGTTACGAGAGAATAAGACACAGCTGTGTTGCTGGAATTTTTACACGTCAGTACCACTGCAAGGTCAGGAGGGTCAATGAGGTCGTAAATATCCATCGGTCATCGAAAAAGACGAATAAAATGCTAATATAATACTATAATACTAATATAAAGTAAAAGGAAACCAGCACTATAGGGCTGCACAATACCGAGGGTACAAAATGACGTTTTAATTTTTTTCTATGCTATATGAAAGCAACTTTTTACCAAATGACTTGAATAAATGTAACTGGAGAGAAATAACGACTAAAACGACTGGAGCGTGAATTTTTGTGGATGTGCATCTGCATAAAAAAAATCATTTTTACTATGAACCCTAAAATATGCGTAAAGGACCATATCTCAGACAAGCCCCTTGTCTGGATTAGTCAAGGAAAAGGAGAGCCTCATCTTCGTCCCCGTTTGCCCAAAGCAGTTCAGGTTTGTGAGCGTGCTGTAAGCCTGATGTTCGGACAGTGCCAAAGAGAAGTGTGAGTCTCGAGAAAAGCCTGGAAGCGTCTGAGGAAAAGCAATTAGAGATGACATGTACCGGCTACAGGGCAATGGAAATAGAGCTAATGACGCTATTCATTCTGCAACTAATTCCACCCTTTATACCTGCGAACGACTGCACGCATGCATAGGAGTCAACTGAGCATGAGGTTCCTCAGGGTAAATTAGTAGAAGAACAAAGGGCCCCATTCAGGAATATTTTCTTAAATTTGTCCTCATAAATAGTATTATATTATTATGACAAATGTAATAATAAATCATTTTAATTTT